>JAZDUH010000068.1:1772500-2137500 GCA_036419115.1 Scarus forsteni
CTTTGCAGACTTTTGTCATTCTCTTTATGAGCTTCAACAGGTAGCCACCTGAAACGGTTTTCACTTCTCAGGTGTGCCTTGCCAGGGTTAATTAATGGAATTGCTTGCCTTATAAATGGGGTTGGGACCATCAGTTGTGTTGTGCAGTAGTCAGGCTGATGCACAGCCAACAGCCCTTTTAGACAACTGTTAGAAGTAATATTACGGCAAAAACCAATCAGCTAAGTTAAGAGAAACAAGTGGCCATCATTACTTTAAGAAATGAAGATCAGGCATGAGAGATGTGAGAGATGTGCTTGGGTCAAGAAACACAAGGAATGGACATTAGACCAGTGGAAAAGTTGGCACTTATTCAAGCCACGCTTACCAGCGATAGCCCAGCCTTTCTTAGGCGACATTCACATTAGGCCCACTTGTTTCAAACCGTGCTGCGGCACGGTTCGCCCCCCTCCCTCTCCGGCTTGCATTCACACTTGAAACATTATACAGTGCCCAGGCCCACTTGCATATTTATTCAGTTTGAAACAGCAGGGGGCGATATGCACGTAACTGTTTACCAAACCTGCTACAGAGGAGAACGAAGAAGAGGCTACCATGGTAACCATTTCCCGCACCAAACAACCAATGTTTACCTCTCGCTCTCTTCTTCATTTATTCCTCCTAATGTGTTTTTTTTTGTTTCGTGTTTGAGACGGCAGCAGTGGCCCTCGATGTAAATCAAAACAAAGAAAACGCATATGGAATAGTATTGAGGGTGTTTTTATATTAGCAAAGACTGTGTTTAAGCACCAGCAATGGAGTCCTTCGTGCTTTTATGGGTGTTTTACATTGTTTGAGATGCAAGTAGCAATCTTCCTCCCACTCCCACATTTAGCTTGGAGGATGAAATGGGCCTATTCTGCATGAATGAGATGGTTTCTGAAGAGGCAGGAGATGTGGAAACTTGCCTCTATGTCACTTTTTCTACACGTCAACTTGCAGTCTTCCGTAAGGTGAGTGATAACAGATCACTCATCGACTAGAGTCTAATGATTTCCACAAGGCATTTAAAAAAAAAGTGCGGACAACCTGTAGTTGTTAGAAGCTACAGTGACCACAACACAGGCAGAGCTATATACTCAGGGAGTCATACAACCGTGACGTCACAGAGCAGCGGTACCGCATCCTGGCGCGCTTGCATTCACATCCGAACCGAACCGTGACTGAGTCCCCTTCAATCGTGCTGGAGACCACCTGGCCCGGGCCCACTTGTTTGCATTTACACTACCAAAATGAACCAGACTTTGGGCTCAGTCGCACCCAGATCCGGGACAGGGCCCCTAGTGAGAAAGCACCCTTAGCCGACTTCATGGAATACCCCCCTGGAGCAACTTCATATGAAAACCATATGGCTCCTGCAAAGGGTGTGACCATGGCACTGATTAAAACTTGCCTGTTTTTGTGAAGCCCCTTATGACCACATAACTGACTCTTACTCTGTCATTTGTTGCTCAAATGCCACTCGCTATTTCACATTAACTACACATACACTCCTGAGTCGCATGATATCAACATATGTCAGACACCTGGTCGCACCATCAACTGGTAACAGGAAATGGAGTCATCTATTCATGATCTTTCGATCAAGCTGCATTGATTTTATGCAAATGACAGACTATCTCTTATACTGATGTTGTATTATGGATTTTGGTAAGTTTTTCAGAAGTGTAGCCCCACCCCTGTGGAACTTTTTTTTGAAGGCATAGTTTGCTAACAGTGCCCTCCCAAACAAAAGTCCTACTTTTTGGCTCAGCCAACAAAAGGCTGCCTCAAAAGAAAAGGCTATTCAATTCTGAGGTTGTTTGCCTCAAGACTGGAGATGAGGTGTTAGAAATATCGTATCCAAAAATCAGGCTTGAAGCTTAAAGGGCGTGGCGATTGCGGCCATCGTATTTTTGGTTAAAAAAAAAGCTTGTCAGGAGTTTGGCTTACAAACTCAAATGTATACTACTTCAAGTGGGCAAATGGCTACCTCCAGTGACAGTAGAAGTCACAGAGGTCAGCCACAGGAGAGAATGCTGGTGCACCTGGGTGTCGGTGACACGTGGGGCAAGGGCCTGTCAGAACCAAGCAGGGGTGCTAATTTTTATAATAAGTAATAAGCCCCAGCTGCAAGCTGGGCGAGAGTCCTTTTGTATCCCTCGGAATTATTCACTATTATTAGGGTCTTCGCCAGGGGGAAGGACCTCTTCTATCTGCAGCTAGGTCCTTGCCCTTGACCCCTAAACATGCTCAAAAACTCACTTGAACTGGCACACACCTCAGATGTGGCAAAAAATTAAAAAAACCCATATCATTCCAAAATGTGCTCTATAGCGCCACCTATGGACCAAAAAAAGCACTAAAACAGCTGTTACTTCCACTAGGAATGTCGTAGAGATTAAACCAACAATGTTCATCTCATTGAGACGCATAAGTGACGGGCAAGGTTCCGAAAGCCTCTCTGCGACAGGAAGCCGGCAATTTGCCTTTCAAAATGAAATCATTCAAAAAATTATCTCCTCTGAGGACGTAAATTGTATCAGCTTGATAAGCAGACACATGACAGAGGAGGCATTGCTGACGAAATTTTCTGAAGGAATTTGTTGTTTCTCAAACCGCTTCCGAATGACGAGCTATCAAAGTTGCTATACCCTGATACAGCGTTCCCAGCTTCTAACATTCAAATGAATGGGGGTCAAATAAACACAAATCAGACAAGCAGTGGCAGTTAGGCCTCTAAAGACAAAACTAACAGCCCTACAGCTTTATAAATTACGTAGATGGATTCCTAACAAAATTTGCTGTTGAAATGTCAAATTTTTAGAGTGATTGGGTCAAAGTTGTGGCATCCGTGAGGCGATGTTTCACAAGTTGCCACTCAATATCTCAGAGTGATTTGGCCAAAGGCCAAAGGATGATCATGAGACTGAAGGAGGAACAGTAGAATGTCTAATACACAGCCGTTATAAAGACTGAGGCTCCTGACAGAGCTGCAGAAACACATATCAGTCTAACTTAGAGCAGTTTAAAGGGATTAAAAGGGATGAAACCCTCAAAATGGAGGTCAATGGGGCATTAGTAACTTGCAAGGACCCAACCAACACTGCTTGCAGCTTTAATTATTAGTATTATTATTCCTTTAAGTTTTTCGCAATTTTGACCCCTGAACGTGCTCAAAAAGTCAGGAAATTTTACAGGTTTTTACAAGTTCGCTCACAATTGATTCCTCAATTCTCAATTTGGCAGCTGATTAACTAAGGAATTGGTTGAGGATATGTCATCTTGTGAGGGAAGCGCCATTTCATGGAAAACCCTGGAAATGCATTGATTGGTGTCTTTTCAATGGATTTCAGAACAGCCTCAAAGAAATGTGTGGGGAGGGGAGTTCCAGGGGCTCAAAGTTGTCTAGAGGGATATTGAAGCAGCTGGATCTGTATATATATCCTATAAAATGTAAGTGATAAGGGTTACATGTTTATCACATTGTTGTGTGAGATCTTTAATTCCCTAAAGTTTGGAGAAAAGTAATGCAGCTGATATTCCTTCTTCTGTACTTCACATTAGAGAAACTGAAACAGCAGGATTTTCACCTCAGGATTAAGAATTTCTTTCTTATTCTGATTCTATTTTGGGTGTGTTATGCCATTTTACTCTGATTAAACATGTGGTGTGACTTACCTCCAGTAGAACATCTGAGGCATCGTGGACCAGCATGACCAGAGTTCCTATCCTGATGTAGTTGACACACCACGAAAAGGACAAGAGGATCAGTGTGGCCAGGTGGTGGATGATCTGTTCCTTAAAGTCCTGGAAACAAACCAAAACATTGGTCTATGAGCATCCTGGAGGATCATCAGACGTCGATTCTGTAGAAACCATGATTATCTCTTCCTGTAGAAACATTTTAGCTCCCAGAATCTTTTAAAAGGAACTTGACCTTTCATTGGTCGATGTTCTAGTGACAGGCTTAGTGGCATATTTCAGCTAAACATGCTGCACTTGAAGTAAGAGTAGATTTGGTCATGACAGTCGGGAGGGCTCAGAGCTCCCTCATATCCTCATTTAAAAACTAAGCTTCAGGAAAAACTGGGGGTGAACATAAATCTCCTTCACAGACTAACAGGCTGCACAGGAGTCTGACTGTGTTCATATCAAAGAACTACATGGATTAACATAGATCAAACACCATCATGGTTGCTGATAAGGGCCCACAATAAAGCATTAAGTGATTTTTATTATTTTTTAATTCATCTAGCAAAGCTCATGATGAGAATTCAAGGTGTATTTAGAGATCCAGACCTTTTGGCTCAGCTCAGTGAGGGAAGTTGGTCTGCAGTACAGAAAAGATTTCAGAAAAGACTGATGACAAAGCTAACAAGCTTTCAGCTAAACTGTCTGTTAAGAGAGAGGATCAGATTTACTACAAAAGCTTAATTAGTATTATATGGACACATCCATGCTGATGGTGGCCCTGTAGCATTTAATGAAGTTTAATTTTATGACCATAACATACTGTTACCTGTATGGTGAGTAGTATTTCATTTTCTTTCACGATATTTCATATTAAAAACATTTTGTCTTTTTCAATGTGTTTAAAGCAAAATATGCATAATGCTTTATAACTTTGTGGAGCACTTTAACCACCACCCAAGGTATGAATGATCATCTTAAAAGCGGCAAGTTTATTTATAAACCTATTTCTAGACAGTTTATAGTGTTTATCAGAGTTAAAAATCAAAACTTTTATAGTACTATGTGTACAAAGAGCATTGCAGGACTAAAAAGGTATATAATAAAGTATCTATGTCTCCTGCTGTGTTATTCATCAGTGACACGACTTTAAATCTTCTTGTGCAGGGATCCTCAATCTATCCAATCAAAAGAGCCATTTTGTCGGGCACTCCCACCAAAAAATTGAGTGGAGCCAAAAAACACATTTGAACCTTAAATCAAGACGGCAGCACATGCTGACTGTCGTTATAATGACATCTGATCCTAAAACAAATTGCTTTACCACTTGACATGATTGCTGTGTAATGGGTCGTGTTGTCTTTGTTACTTTATCTTTGCATTATTGCTATACTACAGTATATTATTGTAATTAAACTAGAACTTTAAAAAATCATAGTGTGTATACTTTGATTGATAGTTTGTCAACAAAATAGCAGTCAAGTAATTTTAGCCTGTATTAACACTCTGATTGTTATTATCATTATTATTATTATTATTGTTATTATCATCATTATTATTGTCATTGTTGTTAATTTGAATCATTTCTTTCCTGCATTCAAACATTTTTATGCACATTTTTTATAATCATGAGGCGGTCTTGTGATCCTAGAGGTGCTTTTTTGAAATCTCTTATGTTCTAAAGCTCATTTCACTTTTATTAATTTATCAATTTTAAGTTTAATGTCAATCGTGATATCTTTGAACGAACATATAACAATCACTCGCACACACCAGAGTCTGTGGTTACTTAATTGGTGGAGGGGGGCGGCTATCACATCACAGCCGACATGGTAAAATCTGTGTTCCACCACTTCAAAAACGGGGTTACAATTGCACTGAATGTATCATCTATACTGTTTCTCTCGTCTTTTACAAAGATTTATCGATGGCATGTGTCTGTTTAAAAAGGATTGACTCTGCTCCAGGTCTGAAGCTAACTCTGACTTCGGGGCTAACTCCCTTTACTTAGTCGGCTGGTGATGAACTAAACAGAGTCCAGCTGGGGTCTTGTGGAGGAGGCTGTCTTTTTGTTTGTGCCTTCACAATGTACACTGCACTTTAATTTCAGTTGCTCTCTGACACTCTGTTTCTAAACTCAGCTGCACTTTTACGCTGTTCCTGCTCTTTGCTCCCTCGGCTCATGCATGCATGCATAAGGGCTCGTTCACCCACACACGCACGCTCTCATTCTCTCGATCACTCCCCTTCCCCTCACACTTACACACACACGCATACACTGCTATTTCCCAACTGATCAAGGCTACTTGTACAACACAGGGCTCCCTTCAGCCACGTGCACATGTCAGAGCACCGGCATAACCCCCCCCCCAAGAGAACACAATTCTCATCGGATCTGCATGATTCACGTATGTCACCTCTTTTGGTTCCAAAACAACAAATATTGGTGAGAGATTTTCATGTCTGAAGGTGAATAAAACTGATCAAAATTAGTTTTTAATGTTTATTAAAGTGCAAATAGGAAATCTAAGCATTGATGTAAGTGCACTGTCTGTCCTAAGTGATGCTGAGATGTTTGAGGTGTTCCCATGAAATCCAATTGTAACACTGCAAATGTACAGACTTCAGGAAATATTTCAGGAGGGGTTAATGAGTACTGAACCCACCTCTGGATAAGTATCCCCTATGCCCTATGCAGCAGAGAGAAGAGACATGACTGTGCACTGACACATTTAAACACAAAACAAGAACAAACTGCACAGGCAAGGAGCAGAATCAGTTTATCCTCATCCATCAGGGCTTTTGAATCAAGAAGTAAACTTGTGTATCATTTACATCCCTCCATTTAAGCCTATTGATGAGGTAAGGACGTAAAATAATTTCCCGTAAAACTTCATAATGTGATGTGACCATATCTCTCTTTATTCTTAGAAATAAGCTACAGACCAAGAACAAACAGACTAAGGGCCACAGTTGGCCACAGTTTGGACACTCCTGGTTTGTACTGCAATGTTTTTAATGCTTAAATCAACAGCAACAAAATGCATAAGGGAAACAAACCCTCAACTTGTGGTGTATTTTTTATTCATATTATTTCTCATGGTGCACCATAATTTTGTGGCATGCTGAGTACAATAACATTAAAGAATCTGCTGACATTAAAGATTTGGATTTGGAGACAGCTCATTCAGAAACGACACACCAGGCTGTCAGAGCTGATCGGACTGAATTTCACTCCCTTGCTCAAAAAAATAGAAAGCGACCTCCAGCGTTGGATGAACTTACCACTATCCATATTAGGAAGAATAGCAACCATTAAAATGACAGTACTTCCAAAAATAAACTACCTTTTTTCAATGATTCCAATTCATCCAACTCTTCCGTGGTTCAAGGCTTTAGATTCAATGTTCAGTAAGTTTTATTGGAAAAACAAAACATCAAGGATCAAACTTACAACTCTGCAAAAACCAAAATTGCAAGATGGCTTAGATGCTCCACACATCCACCACTACTCTCTGGCAAATCAACTACAGTATATTTACAAATGGACACATCCAATTCAATCAGACATCACCTGGTTGGATATAGAACAAACAATCTGTGAAGATATACCTATTTCAGACCTACCATTCCTCAATCAAACCATCAAGCATCATCCTTCTTGGGGTGGCGCTGGCCTCTCCCCACGGTGGCGCCTTGGCCGGCTCTGGGGCTTTGGGGAGGTGGGCCCCTCTGTGGGGGGCTCGTGCCTCTCCCTTCCTGCTGTCTGCCCTGCGGCCCCTCCCCTCCTCCTTCCCCCTCGCGGGGGGCTGGGGGCCTCCGGCTGCCTGGGGGTCTGCCATTGGGTCCTGGTTGCCCTCCGGGGGGCAGGTGGGCCCTGCTGGGTCATGCAACCCTCGGTGGTGGTGCGGGGTCCATTGGCCTGTCACTCGCTGGGGGCCTCGGCGTGGGTGGCTGCCTGTGGGTCGCTGCTCTGTGGGGATGATTTGGGGGCCCCCTTTGGTGCTTGGGCGGCGGTCTCCGGCACTCGCCTCAGCCCTGGTTCTCCTGGGGGGGCGGGGCATAGCCGCGACCCCACTGCCGCTTGCCCACTCCGCCCCACCTGGCCTTGCTGCGGCTGTTATCCACCTGGGCCCGGGGATCTGGCTCCTGGGGGGCTGGGGGCCTCTGGCCTGCGGCGGGGGGGTGGGGGTGGTTGGGCGCTTGGGGTGGGGGTGGCTAAGGGCCGGGTGGACGGGTGGTGGTGGTGGTGGTGGTGGTGGGGGTGGGGGGTGGGGGTGGGGTGCTGTCTGCGGTGGGGCTGCTGCCCCGGATGCCCTGGTGCTGTCCCTTGGTGCCTTTGGGGGGACGGGTCGGTGCCTCCTTGGGTCCTGGGGCTATGTCTGGGTCCTGCGGCTCTGGCGGCCGTGGGGTGACCACCTCACATGCATGTGTGTACAGATACTCAAGCTCCTGTTGGGACTAACTATAAAGAAATAATTGGTCCCGTCAGAATATGCTGAGTTGGGCACCCTACTATCAAGTCCCACATCTCTGGTGTCTCTGGTTCCTTGCAGCCTTTACTTCCGGTATGGACTAAAATCAGCACAGCACTTGAACTGCTATCTCAAAATACTCACACTACCTGTTTGTCCCCTTCCCTGTTGTCTTGTCTCGTCCTGTCTGTCACTATTTCCCCTTCTTTCACACTGTGGTGTGGCACGGCCCTCCCCTTCAGCTCAAATCAGGGATTAAATAAAGTTTGTATGATGGAGTAGCTTCCAGGGAGGGCTGGTGATGGTCACTATGAAAAAAAAAAAAAGAAACGACACACCACTTCTCACTCCTCATTTCAGTCTAACCAGCAGCCCACAGGCTCACACACTGAGTTATCCCTGTGTAAAGCAGGAGAAAAGCAGTTAAAGAGTTCTGCTCGCCTCTCAGGATGCTGATCTAATAGAGAGTGACAGCTCAGAGCTGAGGCTCAGTCTGCTCCTGTCAGTGTTCACCTCAGGATTCATTTAAAAAATAATGATTTACTATGCCGGTTACATTTAAAATAATTTAAAGACCTTTGTTTCTTCCTCTGCTGTAAATATGAGTGAGCGGTGAATTCAGATTGTTACTCACTTTCCTCTTGACATCAAAGGCCACGCTGAGCAGCAGAGAGCTGTAGAAACTCATCTCCAGGATGTAATACCAGTACTGCGACTGCAGCATTGACTAGAGGCACACAGGTGGAGACAGAGACATGTAGACATGAGACATGGAGACATGGGACATAAAGACATGTTCTATGAGACATGGAAATACACTATATTACCAAAAGTATTCACTCTTTCATCCAAATCATTGAATTCAGGTGTTCCAATCACTTCCATGGCCACATGTGTACAAAATAAAGCACCTAGTCATGCAGACTGCTTCTACAAACATTAGTAAAGAACAGGTTGCTCTCAGGAGCTCAATGGACTCCAGCGTGGTACCGTGATAGGAGGAAACCTGAGAAATAAGTCCACTCTTGAAATTTCCTCACTACTAAATATTCAACAATCAACTGTTAGTGGTGTTATAACAAAGTGGAAGTAATTGGGAACCACAGAAGATCTGCCACAAAATGTTAAGGCCATGTAAAATCACAGAGTGGGGTCAGTGGATGCAGGTCAGAGGTCACAGAGGTCACACAGAGCACACTGCTGGACTCTAGAGCGGAGGAGATGTGTTCTCTGGAGTGACTGTCTGATGCTTCTGTCAAGCAGTCTGATGGATGAGTCTGGGTTCGGTGGTTGCAAGGAGAACTGTACCTGTCTGATTGTACTGTGCCAAGTGTAAAGTTTGGTGGAGGGGGGCTATAAAGACGTGGATGAGGGAGCTCGGTGTGGAAGAACTTTACTGGCCTGCAGAGTCCTGACCTCAACTGACAGACCACCTTTGGGATGAATTAGGGCAGAGACTGTGAGCCAGGCATTCTAGTCCAACTTTAATGTCTGACCTCACAAATGTACTTCTGTAACAATGGTCAAAAATTCCCATAACGATGAGACATGGAAACATGTCACAGGGGGCATGGAGACATGTTATATGGGACATTGAGACATTATGTGGATCTGCAGTTAGTTTCATGTTAGTCCCTCTAGGAAGTGTCTTTGTCCCATCTTCTTTTGTGAATGTTTCTGTTGCTCCTGTTCTCCTGAGGACCTGATCTGCCTCTCGGATCCTTTTTCAGAGTAAGGCTCTGGTCTTTGGTGATGATCTGGGATCACATTCAGTCCCAGAAGGTCACACTCAACTCACAGTCAAAGATAAAACTATAAAGCACATGTTTGAGTCCCATACACCACAATTATAAACTTAAACCACATAAATCAGCACAGATGTAAATCTGGCACCAAAGTTCAACAAAAATGAATCCTGCGTAATTAGTTTTAAGTAGACTGTCCCACTTGTCAGTCATATTTAATGGTAAGTTGTAGGACTGATTTTAAGGACAGACAGTAATTTTTCAGTCCACTAAGGGGATATGATGGCAGATTACTGCCTCTTCAGGGGATCCTCACAGGATGTCTGACTTTCTGACCTGCTGGTTATCTTGGTCTCATGATAACATTCCCTCAGATAGTGACAGCAGAGCCAAGAACAGATTCTCCGGCTCTGAGCTCAGTTTGTTATTGTGTAGTTATGTTCTTTCATCCACATGTAAAATATATAAGAATTACTTCAGTAGCGGGAGAAGAGGGCTGTATTGTTGATGATTTTAGCTCCTGAAGAAATGCTGGACTTGCTAAGGTGCTGAAACAACTATAAAGTGAAAAACATCACATTTGAAGTCCAAAGTGTGGTGTCAGACGTGGCTGATGAAACAGCAAACTCGATGGTTATCAGTCATTTGAATTAACTGATTAAAGATTTATGATTTTTTTCTTTTATTCATCTGTCAAAAAGAAATAATTACACATAAATATATTTTGAACCAGTTTTATACCCTTGAACAGTTTTGGTATTTGTTTTTGGTTGGAGGTGTGGCCATTGGCTATGATAAGTACTTGTGTGTCAAGAAAGGTGCACCTCCAACTGCACATCAACATTTTTTACCTCAGTGTATAGAAGCCCTTTAAAAAAAGGATTTAGGGAACTTATAAAATAAAAAATAAATACTAAGTCATATAATTGAGATATAAAGTTATAATCATGAGAAAAAGAGTCATATGTATGAGATAAATTCATAATAATGAGATAAAAAAGTCAAACTATCCAACTGCGCATTGGTGGTGCAGTTGGATAGTTTGCTTGGTCAGTGGTCCGGAGGTTGCAGGTTCAAGCCCAGCTCCGGGCGACACATGGCGATGTGTCCTTGAGCAAGACACTTAGCTCCAAGTTGGTCCCACTGCTGCGTCAGTGGTGTGTAAATGGGCATGAATGGGCCCATTTACACACTAACATAGAAACTCTGAACCAGTGAATGTGAGAGTGGGCGTCGGTGGCGCAGTTGGATAGTGCGCTTGGTCAGTAGTCAGGAGGTTGCAGGTTCAAGCCTGCAGTGGGGTGTAAATGGGCATGAAAGGGCGTGAATGTGTTAGAGGTACTGATGGATAACTAACATAGAAACTCTGAACCAGTGAATGTGAGAGTGAATAGGTAAGTGTGACCTGCTGTGTAAAGCAACTTTGAGTAGTCAAAAAGACTAGAAAAGCTCAAGTCCATTTACCATTTACAGAAATAAGCCCATGAACAAATAAATATGTACCCCAGGTAGCATTTTTTTGTGGAGGGTTACTCTGCCCCAATGATTAGATAATCATAAATATGTTTTGAGGGGGGCTCACGTGACGTCACCGGGCAAAATGGTCGCCTAGTTGGAAACGTCCCGATTAACCCACCAACTTACCCCAAATTAGTTAGTTGAATCCGAGTAGTCGTACTTTAAACTTTGGTGAAGTGATATCTCAACATTCTGACTGCCTTGAGAACTCTGGGAACTCGTGTATGATGGAAACTAGAGCAACAAAACACGGCGGCAGTACTCCACTAGCTAGCGGGACGGGCGCTAAGCTAACAGACGGAGCAGGCATCATGACGGGAACCGGTAAAGGGGAGTACAACGGCAGAGCTGTCTTGACTGCAATGCAACAGTCCCTCAAGAAAGCTACAGAAGAGATGGGACGGGTCGGAAAGCTCTTGGTGGCATTGCAGGCAGACATGATAGAAATTAAGGAGGCTAGTGCCGGTCTGAGAACGGATGTCAGCAGGATACTGAGTCGGTTGGATGAAGCCAAAAGCCGCATCTCGCGGTTAGAGGATGAGAACCACCAGCTTCATCAAACAGCTGACAAAAGTGCTAAAAAGTGCAAGGAATTACACCAGGCCATTGAAGACGCTGCAAACAGAGACAGATGCCAAAACCAACGGCTCATCGGCTTGAAAGAAAAACTCAAAGGTAGAAACCCGACAGACTGCGTGAAGAAAATCATTTCTGAGATCCCGGGGATCAATATAGACGGCTCACAGCTGCAACAAGTTCACTGTGCCCCAATACCGATGCTGGTGGAAGGTCGGCCACCCAGACCCATTATCATGTGGTTTTAAGTTTCTTAGTAAGGGAATGAGTGTTGGCTGCTGCAAGGGAAAAATATAGAAATAAGGAGGACATAATCTGGGGTGGCTGTAAACTGTCATTTTTCCCGGACATGACTAAAGAGACGGCAGAGAAGAGGAGAAAGTTTACTGACGCTAGGAGCCGGCTGCACAGCCTGGATGTGCACTTCACCCTCTCGTAGCCGAAATACGCTTCACATGGAGGGGGAAAAGGATGAACATTACTGACCCCAGAGATGCAATGGACTTTCTCAACAAGGAGACAGAATGTCGGAGAACAGCAGAGGACGACACTTGAGTTTAATCCCAGGCTGACAGTTTGATTAACACACGATATAAAGATCCGGATGACATTGTTTAACATGAACACAGCATGACTTTCAATTGAACTATTTTTGCACCTGTTGTCTGAATACGTTCAAGATGCAGTGAGTATGGGACCCTGTTCAATTGATCGGACATCGGGTGGGCTATATAGCAGCTTGAAACTGAAATAACCCTTTTCTTCATGTTTGTTGGTATGTTAAGCCGAGGATGACAGGATGACAGTTTTGAAAGGCAGCAGGTTGGTACCTCCTCTCTCTTTTTCTTCCCTTTTTCTCGTCACTTTCCGGAATGGACCATATACAAGGTATCTGTTAAATTATGGCTATTGTGTGAGGATAGTATCCTGGAACATAAATGGACTACAAAATCCAATAAAAAGGAAGAAATGTTTATCACACCTTAAGTCCCAACAAACCCAAATTGCTTTTTTTACAAGAGACTCACCTGACCGATTTAGAGGCTGCCAAATTGAGAAGAGATTGGGTTGGTCAGATATATCACAGTTCATATACAAGTAAAAAACACGGAGTGGCCATTCTGGTTCACAAAAAGTTAAACTTTCTCATGATAAAAGAACAAAAGGATGAACAAGGTAGAATGATAGTTGTTGAAGCTAAAATTAATGGGATAAAAGTTGATCTATGTAATATTTATGCACCAAATATTGGAGATCCAACTTTTTATCATGGAATAAATAACTTAATTGGGGGCATACCTGATGCAAGAGGTATGATATGATATCATACCTGTATGATATCAATAAAGTATTTGCAGAATTTTATGAACAACTTCATAAATCAGAGGTCAATCCAGAGGTGGGTAACTATGAGACATATTTCTCAAATATTAACTTGCAAAAAATCTCAAGTGATCAGAGAGACTTTCTAGACAACCCCATAAGAATAGAGGAGGTTAAAAAAGCCATGTCATCTATGAGGGTCGGAAAGTCGCCTTGTCTTGATGGCTTTCCCTCAGAATATCACAAGAAGTATGCTGACAAATTGGCTCCTATCTTTAAAAAAGACTATGATGAATCATTCTCACTTGGAAAACTACCAGAAACATTTAATGAAGCGCTGATTTCCCTAATTTTTAAAAAAGATAAAGATCCCATTGATTCAGGAAGTTTTAGACCTACCAGTCTGATTAATGTGGATTGTAAAATTCTGACCAAAGTTCTTGCCATGAGGCTAGAGAATGTTCTACCAGGCTTAACACACTCGGATCAGGTGGGATTTATTAAAGGAAGGTCATCTTCAGATAATGTTAGATGCCTATTACATCTCATACTGCTTAATTGAAATGAAACCATCCCAATAGCTTCTTTCTCCTTAGATGCCCATGAGGCATTTGATAGAGTGGAGTGGGGCTTTTTGCGGCATACGCTTGGGACATTTGGGTTTGGGAAAGGTTTTATTAAATGGATGAACCTGATATATTCAGATCACAGGGTGACAGTGGTAACAAATGGACTGACCTCACCCTTCTTTGGCCTTACACGCGGGACCAAACAAGGAGACCCTCTTAGTCCTCTACTTTTTACGTTATTCCTTGAACCCATGGCTGCTGCAATTAGGACAGAAACTAGTATTTTTTTTTATTTATTTATTTTTTTGGTATATTTTTATTATTAACTTTATTTGGGGAGGTATCTTTGATAAGCCCGCTTTGGGTTTTTTTCACCTCCCCAGCACTATCTTGTATTTTTTTTCTATGTCAATGTAATTGTTTCTAATTTATGGTGCAAATAAATAAAATAAAAATAAATATTAAAGGGATGTTGCAAGGGGGGGAGGAACACAAAATATTTTTTTGTACGCAGATGACATTTTATTACGAATCAAAGACCCTTTACTGACCATCCCTAATGTCTTATCAACCACTGAATCATTTTCCAAATTTTCAGGCTTTAAAATAAATGGGCAAAAATCTGAAGGTATGCCAATATCAAGAGGGTGCAGTCAATTAACTATCTCTACATTCCAGTTCAGGGTTATCCCATCTGGAATGAAATATCTAAGGATTAGATTATTCTCAGATCTAGAAAATATAATCTCTATTAACAATCTATGATTACAGACTTCTTATGGAATGGGAAGAAGCCCAGAGTTTCTTTGAGAAAGCTCTTCGCCTCAAGAGATATTGGAGGGTTGGCTCTTCCAAATATGGAACTATATAGCATAGCATTTGAAATGAACAAACTAACTAATCACTGGACAAGTAATGAGTCAGGCCCCAATGGGGTTCAGATCGAGAATGAACTAGCAGCTCCATTTAGTATTGTGGAATTATTATCACAGAAGAAGGCAGGTGGACAGATAGAAGAAGTAAACCTAATCTTACAACACTCTTGTTGGGCATGGGCAAGAGCACATAAGATTTTAGGGATTTCACAGTATAAACAGGGTTATTCTTCTATATGGAATAACCCTTCAATATGTATAGGGGAAAATACATGTTTCTGGGATACATGGTTGGCAAAAGGGATACGTGTTGTCAATAATCTTTACAGGGATCAGTCATTCATATCATTTCAGGATCTTAAAGAACAACATGAGTTAACAGATAAAGGAGATTTCTGGAAATATTTACAGTTGAGGAGTAGTGTGAGTTCTACTTTTGGATTAGAATGGGCAGAGGAAGGAAAAAATAAAGTTAAAGAATTTCTCAATTGACGTCATACTCTGCTATCTGCCACGCTGTTTTACAGAAATATGTCAAATATCCAAACAAGACTGTGTGAAAGCTTGAGACTAATATGGCAAAAATATCTTGGTAGAGAGATTAGTGAAAATATATGGCAGGATGTGATCTCAAATGTTGGCTGGGCTACAAGGGATGCAAAAAGTAAATTCATTCACTATAAGATCGTGCACAGTTATTATTTTACACCAATGAAATTGTTTAAAATGGGACTGACTCAGGACAGAAAATGTTGCAAGTGTCATAAAGACTTGGGCATATTCCTGCATGCCATATGGGACTGTCCTATGGTACTGCCTTTCTGGAAAGTGGTGCTGAAATCACTGAGGGATGGGTTAAAGAGAAAAAGATGATTGCCAGAGTTAATAATATTACATGTAAGACAAGTCAGGTATGGGAAGTCTTTATGGGTTATATAAGAGGTGTTACACCTTAGAGGGGTGCAGGGTATGGTAGGAAGGAAGGATAGATATTGTTACAGGAGGATACAGGAGATTATATTCATGTACACACGTGGACAAATATGTTGGTACCCCTCCGTTAAAGAAAGAAAAGCCCACAATGATCACTGAAATAACTTGAAACTGACAAAAATAATAATAAATAAAAATTTACTGAAAACTAATGAAAATCAGACATTGTTTTTGAATTGTGGTTCAACAGAATTATTTAAAAAAACAAATACTGAAACTGGCCTGGACAAAAATGATGGTACCCCTAACTTAATATTTTGTTTCAACCTTTTGATTCATCACTGTAATCAGGTGATTTCATTAACTCCCAGTGAGACTTCTGCACCTGTCTCAGGTTTGAAGGGCGTCTTCTCCAGACTGCATGTTTCAGCTCCTTCCACAAATGTTCAACAGGATTTAGATCAGAGATCATAGAAGGCCACTTCAGAATAGTCCAGTGTTTTGTTTTGAGCCATTCTTGGGTGTTTTTAGCTGTGTGTTTTGGCTCATTATCCTGTTGGAGGACCCATGACCTGTGACTGAGACCAAGCTTTCTGACACTGGGCAGCACATTTCACTCCAGAATGTCTTGATAGTCTTCAGATTTCATCGTACCTGCACAGATTCAAGACACCCTGTGTCAGATGCAGCAAAGCAGCCCCAGAACATAACAGAGCCTCCTCCATGTTTCACAGTAGGTACAGTGTTCTTTTCTTTGTATGCTTCATTTTTGTGTCTGTGAACATAGAGCTGACGTGATTAACAAAAAGATCCAGTTTTGTCTCATCTGGCCAAAGGACATTCTCCCAGAAGCTTTGTGGCTTGTCAAAATGCATTTTGGCAAATTTCAGCCTCCCTTTTTCATGATTTGGTTTCAACAGTGATGTCCTTAATTAAGTCCACTTTGGCTCATACAGTGATGGATGGTGTTATACTCTTGGATGGTAGGCAGTGTGAGTGGAAAAAACAAAAATCAAAGAAGGTTTTAATTCTCAAGATGAGAACATTTATTGTGCCACAACAACAACAAAAAAAACAACAACCAAAGACAAAAGTAATTTAGAATCAAACTTTTTCCCAAAAAAATGTCCCCTGCAGAGGGAAAAAAATGGAGAAATTAGTCAACCTGAAATGAATCGTTATATAATGTAATCCCTCTATACATGTTCAATAAACAAGTAAAAATTTAAAACGAGTGTTGTGTCTATCATTTGAAAAAAATCTAACTTAGAACATGCTGTAAGAACACAACAGTGTAACCATCAGGTAATGTAACCCTGCTATCACATAATAATTTATTAAATCACCTGAATAACTTTTCTATGGCTCTTTGTCATCCCCTCACATTGATCTGGACTCAAGTATTCCTATTATTGATCATCACACAGTCAGAAACACAGGGTCACACATTCTGATAGACCATCAGATAATGTGACTACACATAATAATTTATTAAATCATCTAAATAATATTCTCTATAAGTATTCCTATTATTGATAATCACACAGTCAGAAACACAGGGGTCACCTCCCCCTACTAATAGGCTCCAATTAGAACACAGGCCTTGACTCTCCGCCAATCACAGGTCTTCTTTTAGCTGTCAATGAACAGGTGAAGCATTTTGGCTATCCTGGATAATCATTGTATTTTCGCCGTTCTGTTGCGGACTTAATTATTCATTTTTCCTGTTTCTGACTGTGTGATGATCAATAATAGGAACACTTGAGTCCAGATCAATGTGAGGGGATGACAAAAAGTCACAGAAAAGTTATTCAGGTGATTTAATAAATTATTACGTGAGTATAGCAGGGTCACATTATCTGATGGTCTATCAGAATGTGTGACCCCTGTGTTTCTGGCTGTGTGATGATCAATAATAGGAATACTTGAGTCCAGATCAATGTGAGGGGATGACAAAGAGCCATAGAAAAGTTATTCAGGTAATTTAATAAATTATTATGTGATAGCAGGGTTACATTACCTGATGGTTACACTGTTGTGTTCTTACAGCATGTTCTAAGTTAGGTTTTTTTCATGATAGACACAACACTCGTTTTAAATTTTTACTTGTTTATTGAACATGTATAGAGGGATTACATTATATAACGATCGTGAAGTAAAGTATAAACAAACTGAAACGTTAATTAAAAAGAAGCTTTGTACATGTATGTCATGAGAGCAGGCACAGCGAATTACATTTGAAACCTTTGTCAGTAGGAAGCGGTGCTTACTCATGGGTCGCAGATACAGCAACAACAATCGAAGGCTTTGGATAAATTACACACAAGTTCTACACAAACGTTTACCCCGATGCACCTTTGAGTACGCCCAGAGCTTATTATCTCTATAGCTCTGAGTACGCCGTTTACGTAACTCAACTTCTTCTCCTCTTTTTTGGAGAACGCACACATGGTCAATGCCCGCCATCGCCCCCTGCGGTCACATATTCCGATGGTCACAGATTTCGGTGCAACAACTGCAGCTCTAATTAGCCTCACTGAGAGCAGGTGTGAACACTCACCTGCAGACAATGCAGGTGAGGGTAAATTAAACAAAGCCAGAAAAGGAGCTAGAGGAATGTGCACCTTCCTCTAGCCTCAGTAAAATACTCTACAGCCTCATAACATTTTTCTCACCCCCTCTCCCAGTGGCTTGCACATATCAGGTAACCTTGACAGAAAATCAGCAATAAGTTTTCTCTTACCTGGACAGTGCTCAATGGTGAACTGGTATGGCTGGAGGGGCAAGGCATCATCACAGGATCCGAGCATTCTGGTGTTGCATTGAATGCATCCATTTCAGAGCTCTGTGGTCTGTATGCAGTTCAAACTCCCTCCCAAGGAGATAGTAACGCAGGGAATCAACGGCCCACTTAATGGCTAGGCCCTCCTTCTCAATGGTAGAATACTTCTTCTCTCTTTCAACCAGTTTTCTACTCAGGAATAGGATGGGTCTCTCTTGACCAGGCTCCCCTTGCACTAGCACAGCTCCTAGTCCAACATCCGACGCATCCACTTGTACATGGAACTTCTTGTCAAAGTCTGGACTTTGCAACACAGGAGCTTGACAAATGAGAAGCTTCAAGGTCTTAAAGGCCTGCTCAGACTCTTCTGACCATTGTCGTTTTGATTTACTGTATTTTCTTGTGAGGTCAGTTAAGGGGGCAGCTACAGTGGCACAATGTGGAATAAATCTTCTGTACCACCCAATAAGTCCAAGAAATGATCTCAACTGCCTCTTAGTTTCAGGTCTTGGTATCATTTCTACAGCTTTCACCTTCTCCACCTGGGGTTTTATCTCCCCTTTCCCTATCAGGTAACCAAGGTAACTCACCTCCTGTTTAGCCCAGGAGCATTTTCCTTCATTGATGGTGAGACCAGCACCCTGGATCTTCTCAAGGACAGTTTTCATGTGACAAAGGTGATCCTCCCAGCTTTCACTGTAAATCACAACATCGTCAAGATATGCAGCAGCAAATTTGCAACAACCTTGTAGAACAATGTCCAGTGTAACCTCTGAAAAGTTGCAGGAGCCCCATGTAAGCCCAACGGGAGAACAGTGTAATGAAAAAGACCTAATCCTGGGACTTGAAAGGCAGTGTATTCTTTACAGTCTGGGTCTAAGGGAACCTGCCAGTATCCTTTACAAAGATCCAGAGTAGTTATGTACTTTGCTTTACCCATTCTTTCCAAAAGCTCATCAATGCGAGGCATTGGATATGAATCAAAACAGGAGATGCTGTTGAGCCTTCTCATATCAGAACAGAATCGCAGTTGAGGAGAATCTTTTTTCGGAACCAGAACAACTGGATTAGACCACTCACTTTTAGACGGTTCTATAACTCCCATGTCTAGCATCGCTTGTACTTCCTGCTTCAGGGGTTCCACCAATCTTTCTGGGACTCTGTAGGGTCTTAAACGTACAGGCTTGTTTTCTTTGAGCACAATTTTATGACTGATGAGGTCTGTTCTGCCAGGTTTGTTTTGAAATAAGGCTGTAAATGACTGCCTCACCTGGCTCAGTTGAATTTGTTGTTCGGGACTCAGATGTTCTGGTAGTCTCTGTGTGTTTCCTCCTGTCCTTATAGGTGTCAGTTCAGCTTCATCAGACTCCTTTGTATCACAGTCAGTCACTGGGATGTCTCTGATTAACAGTACCTGCTGGTTTATGGACTCAGGCTCTCTCTCTCTATACAATTTCAGCAGATTTACGAGGAGGATTTGTTTGGGCTTCCGCTTATCTATCAGGGCAGAGAATTTCATAAGTTACAGGTCCAACTTTCCGAGACACAGCATATGGTCCTTGCCACTTGGCCAGTAGCTTACTTGGTCCTGTAGGCAGTAATACCAAGACTTTCTCCCCTGGTTTCAACTCTCTCTCTCTTGCATGTTTATCGTACCATACCTTTTGTTTGCTTTGGCTTTCCTCCAAGTTTTGCTTGGCCATCTCTCGAAAATCTTCCAGCTTGTCTCTCATCTGTAAGATGTAGGATACTATGCTGTGTGTTGTTGCCTCACCAGCCACCCAGTTCTCCTTGAGCATGTCCAGGGGTCCTCTGACTTGCCTGCCATAAAGTAACTCAAAAGGAGAAAAACCAGTTGAGGCCTGTGGGACTTCCCGGTAAGCAAACAATAAGAAAGGCAACCATTTATCCCAATCTTTACCTGTCTCATTAATGAACTTTCTTAGCATCTGTTTCAAAGTACCATTAAATCTCTCCACAAGACCATCTGTCTCAGGATGATAAGGAGTGGTCCTTATACCTTTAACTCCCAGCTGAGCATACATGGCTTTCGTCAGGTGAGACATGAAGTTGGTACCCTGGTCAGTCAAGATTTCCTGTGGAACTCCAACTCTCGAGAACAGCTCAACAAGGCACCGAACCACATGCTTCACCTGAAGAGAACGAAGGGGATAAACATCAGGATATCTGGTTGCATAATCACAAATTACCAGAGCATATTTGCATCCTGAGCTACTTTTAGGTAATGGACCAATAATGTCCATAGCTATCCTTTCATAAGGGACACTCATAATGGGTAGAGGTTGCAAATAACCTCTGTCAGACTTGCGTGCTGGAGCAACAACTTGACAAGCATGGCATGATTTTCAGTAGTCTTGCACCTCTCTATATAAACCAGGCCAATAGAACCTCTGACTAATTCTGTCATAGGTCTTAGCTTGTCCTAGATGCCCTGCCCATGGAATAGTGTGTCCTAAATGAAGAATCAGCTCACGGTACACTTTAGGGATAACTAACCTAGGTGTTGCAGTGTCAGAAAGATATAACAAATCATTCTTTAAGATGAATGGATCTTCAGTGACTCCGGCCAATACCTTTATGCCTTCCATGGGCACACCATCCACCTCAAAGACTTTGTCAAACAAGGGTTTTAAGGATGGATCACTCCTTTGATGTTCCCTAAAATTCTCTGGAATCTGCCACTCTGGGTCTATCACTTGGTTTTTAAAGTCAGTAGCAAGAGGAATTTGCACTTTACTTGAACCTTTGTTCTTTTCCCTGACGACGTATTCGGCGGCTCTTTCTTTGTTTCCCCCCTGCACTAGTTCATCATCAAGATTAGGCAATGGCTCTAGACCTCTGGCCATAGATCTGGTAACCACCATACATGTACAGGCATTTGAGGTCTGGTGAACAACATTGTCAAGAATGGGTAAATCTTCTCCCGGAACTACATCATGTGCTAGATTCTCCAGAACCCCAACAGTAAGCATCAAGACTTGGCCCTCAATCTCCAAGTTTACATTAGCAGTAGGATAATCCTGGCTATCACCATGAACACAAGTAATGTTTACAACCTTCTCTTAACTGGGAAGAATATTACTGATCAAACTTGCTTTAACTAGTGTTTGATTACTGCCAGTGTCTGCTAATGCTTTTACCACTTTACCATTAACGGTTACATTGGTTACATGTTTATGTTGACACAAAGACTCATTAGGTTTTCTTTCAGGTTCTGATCTAGGCAGTGAACTCATTTCTACAGCTTTAGGTTTTCTTAGAGGACACACTGAAGCCTTGTGGCCTGGTTGTTGACAGTAGAAACAGATAAGTTCACCTTTTGATGCAACATTGTAGGCTGTCTTGAAACCACACGCCCATTATTACTTGAGTCTATTGGATTGGTGGTCCTATGCCCCTCATACCTGGGTTTTACGGAAGACCCCTTTTTGATAGGTTCTTGATGAGCAGCCATGTACCGTTCTGCCAACTCTGCTGCTTCCCCCCCAGTCTGTGAGTTATGCTCCTTCTCCCAAGTGCGGACATCCAGCTGAAGAACACGATGGTACTGTTCCAAGATGATGACCTCTCCAACCTGGTTCTTTGTACGGCTGTCTGGACGCATCCACCTCTTGTAAAGCCCCTTCAGACGGTTGTAACTCTCCCGAACAGTCTCACCAGCGGTAACAATGGTGCTGCGGAACCTCTGCCGATATGTTTCTTCTGTAACATTGTACTTGGTTAGAACTGCAGCCTTAATGGCTTCATAAGACTCTGCCTGCTCGTCATCCATGCCTGCATATGCTTCAAGGGCCCTGCCCGTCAACAGGGTCACTACCCGAGCAGCCCATTCTTCCGGCCTCCAACCCCAAGTTCTTGCAATCGTCTCAAACCGCACAAAAAAACTCTCTGCATCTTCACCTTCTCTAAAGTCAGGAATTCTTGGTTCTGAAACCCTTGAGATAGAGGCTTGATTGGTTGGATTACTTGGAAGCTGTGACTCATAAGACTGATTAAGTTGATTTTGAGTCTCTTGTCTCTGTGGATTGGTTAAAGGCAGAAATGTGGAGGTATTGGTAGGAATGTGGGAACGAGCAGGTGTTGGAAGAGGATAATGTTGACAAATCTGATCTTCTGACATCCACTCTTGCTCTGGTTTTGGTTGCATTTGGTCTTTCAACTGTCTTATCCCTTCAAACAACATTTCTTCTGTCCATTTAGAGTGGTACATAAAGTCTCTTAGTTCTTTGATAAAGTTGACATCAGAAAATTGAGGTTGTGGAGTACTCACAGTAACCACTTTCGGTCGAACCACTGGCTCCTCATGGACAGGTTCAGAAGCTTCATTCATCTGGTAATTGTCTGGATGCTCATCAAAAGCAGCTGTAGCCCCTTTCTGTGAAGGCTCAAACTCCATGCTTCTCTCCTCCCGGTCACTTTTAATTGCCCTCCAGTTGAACTGGGTTTTGCCTGGTAACTCTGCCTCGTCCACGTCCCACACCTTTCATCTCATCTGCCTCCTTCTTTGTCTTTCCACTTCACAAAAGGCGTACCATCCCACCACTGCTACCAAATGTTATACTCTTGGATGGTAGGCAGTGTGAGTGGAAAAAACAAAAATCAAAGAAGGTTTTAATTCTCAAGATGAGAACATTTATTGTGCCACAACAACAACAAAAAAAACAACAACCAAAGACAAAAGTAATTTAGAATCAAACTTTTTCCCAAAAAAATGTCCCCTGCAGAGGGAAAAAAATGGAGAAATTAGTCAACATGAAATGAATCAATGGTTCTCCTCTAACCCATGTGCCACACACCACCAGAGTGCCACTCTCCCACACCTTATATGCCTGCAGCTCTAATTAACCTCACTGAGAGCAGGTGTGAACACTCACCTGCAGTCAATGCAGGTGAGGGTAAATTAAACAAAGCCAGAAAAGGAGCTATAGGAATGTGCACCTTCCTCTAGCCTCAGTAAAATACTCTACAGCCTCATAACAGATGGTGTGATCTGATTCTGATGTACCTTGACCTTGGACTTCACCTCTAATCTCTTTGGAAGTTGTTCTGGGCTCTTTGGTTTCCATTCGTATTCTCCGTCTCTTCAGTTTGTCCTCAGTTTTCCTCCTGCTGCCACGTCCAGGGAGGTTGGCTACAGTCCTGTGGACCTTAAACTTCTGAATAATCTGTGCAGCTGTAGTCACAGGAACATCAAGCTGCTTGGAGATGGTCTTATAGCCTTTACCTTTAACATGCTTGTCTATAATTTTCTTTCTAATCTCCTGAGACAGCTCTCTCCTTAGCTTTCTGTGCTCCATGTTCAGTGTGGTACACACCATGATACTAAACAGCACAATGACCACTTTTCAGCCTTTAAAGTAACAATATGTAACTTTTACACCTTATCCTAACTGTTTTCAAGTCCGTCTAACAGTGGAGAGTTAGTAAATAATGCAAAGAGTCCCTCCCTCTCCCCCTCTCTCTGTGCAGCCGGGAGATCTCCTCTGGCACTATGTAACTCCTAACCGCGAGCCGCGGTCCAGCAACAAACTGCTTTACGGCACCAACCTGAGTTCAGCTTATGGCAGATATAAACAGCGGATCACAGATGAGTGTGTCCTGTTTTTATGAAAGCTGAGGCTATGATACGAAAGAGGACTGTGACGGATGAGGATTGGGAAAGAAAGAGGAGGAAAAAACAAGTAAAAAGCCGGACCACAGAGAAAATTGGACGGGCTTTTAGCGATGTTTTGAACTTAGGGGAATCAACAGGCTGAAGTCAGACTGTGAGCTCTTCTGCTGCTGTCAGAGGGTGAGTAAAGTCTTTAATAGTTTCTTACTTGATTTGAGCTGCTGGGGTTTTATTCTGTCACTTTACTGTTGATCAAAGAAATAAGAAAGAAATACACCGTTACTGTTAGCATGTGTGTTAGCCTCACATGCTATTGTTATGAGTTAAGATCGATTAGATGTAGAATCTGAACATCAGATGAACAGACAGCATAACTTTTTGCCAAATGCCCACTGTCTAACTCGTACGTGTTAAAGTTTTTCACAGCTGATGGAGTTTATTCTTTACGTGTTTCATAAACTGTGGATGATGGTCTAGCTCGGCTGTGTCATCACTCTGCTCCGTCATTATCAGCGTTTTCTTTGTCTCATATTTAGCAGCTTTGCAGAGAGCAGAGAGTCACCCTACCGCAGTCATGTCTCAGAGAGCCTCAACTTAGTTTACAAAGTTTGTAACACGTAAAGTTTTCTCCATTAGCGGGTAACAAACGACTGGAGTCCCTCCCGGGTAGCCATTATACATCAGCCACTCGCCCCGGCCTAATGGTGCGTTCACACCGGACGCAACCTGTACTACCTCGGCGATCACTCTCCATTTAAAGTCAATGTACAGCCGCGATGGGGCGGGGCTAACCCTCCCGCGATGCGACAGCCACGTACAAGAGGATCACTTCTATCGTAGCGCGATGTCAAAGTTAAAAAAAAGTTGATCTATTCAGGCGATGTCGGTTGTGGCTGTGCAGCATCAGCCAATCAGCGGTGTGTGTACGTGTGACGGTGCAGTTATTCATCCGGACTACAGGGCGGATGACTTCCGTCTAGGTGGAACTAATCTCAGTGAGGACATTCCGCCTACACGGACCGCGGTACACTCACAGATAATGTTGCTGCATCATCAGCTGCAGAGTTTTGTGTCTGATAAGTGAGTGAAAAGGATACAGCTGGAATAATGTCCGCTTATACATCCTATTATGTGATATATGATATGATTGCGGTGAAACTCGAGCGGACGTGATGTCACCGAGCGACAGCAGCAGTTACCAAAAGGTATTTATGGACGCGCGACACAACTCAGTGGGCGACGCGACTTTGGTAGCTGGGTCGCTTGCAGTGTGAACCCAGCATAATGGTGCGTTCACACCAGACGCTACTTGTACTACCTCGGCGATCATTCTCCATTCAAAGTCAATGTACAGCCGCGATGGGGCGGGGCTAACCCACCCACGATGCAACGGCCGCGTACAAGACTCACTTCACTCGTCGCGCGATGTCAAAGTTAAAAAAAAAGTTGATCTATTCAGGCGATGTCGTGTGTGGCTGTGCAGCATCAGCCAATCAGCGGTGTGTGTACGTGTGACGGTACCCTAGACAAACAGTTATTCATCCGGACTACAGGCGTATGAGTTCTGTCTAGGCGGAACTAATGTCAGTGAGGACATTAGTTCCGCCTAGACGGACCGCGGTAAACTCACAGATAATGCTGCTGCAGGGCATCAGCTGCAGTGTTTTGTGTTTGATAAGTGAATGAAAAGGATACACCTGGAATAATGTCCGCTTATACATCCTATTATGTGATATATGATATGATCGCGGTGAAACTCGAACGGACGTGACGTCACCGAGCGACGGCCGACGACCAAAATGAGGTATTTATGGACACGCGACGCTATGTCAGTGGGCGACGCGATTTTGGTAGCTGGGTCGCTTGCGGTGTGAACGCAGCAAGCTAAGGTCAAAGTAACAGAATACACATGCAAACGCTGAGCTAACTACTGACTGCTAATGATTGAAAAACGATATATTAGGAAAGAAACATGCTCAGACTGTACCTTATCAGTCCACATGGTTTATATGTCTCCGGAGGTCCTTTCGGCTCGCTGCTCCTTCCTCTTGTAAACAAGCCCACGCTTGTTGTGCGGCGCTCGGTTTTACGACAGTGCAGTTACACCCAACGACCACAGAGGGAACTAGAGAGCAGAATAAATGGAATCCTACATATTGGGCCTTTAAATAGGCAGATTGACTGATTACAAGCTTGAAGACACCTATGATGATAATTACAGGACACACCTTAGTTTAACATGTCCCTATGGTCAAATAATTTTCAATCTTTTCTAGGGTACCATCATTTTTGTCCAGGTCAGGTTCATTAGTTTGTTTTTTACAACAATTATGTTGACTCACAATTCAAAAGCAATGTCTGATTTTTCGTTGGTTGATTATCAGTAAATTGTAAGTTATTATTAGGGTCCTCGCCCAAGGGGAAGGGCCTCTCTTGCTAGAGCAAGAGAGGTCCTTGCCCGAAGGGCAAGGACCCTATTGTTCCTGTAGCGTTTCTTTCTTCTTATTATTTTTCACCTGACGGGCAATGAATCCTCAATTTGAACCCCTAAACATGCTCAAAAACTCACCAAATTTGGCAAGCTCCTCAGAATCGGCGAAAAATTTTATAAAATGGAAAAATTAACCCCCTGCACCCCAAAATGTGCTCTCTAGCGCCACCCAGAAACACTAAAATGGACCTCACGGCCACTAGGAATGTAGTAGAGAGATGAAACCAACATCAAAATGTTCGTCTCATCGAGACCCACAAATCTCGCGCTGACACACCCGACCCATCTCAAACAGGAAGTTGGCAATTTGCCCTTCAAAGTAAAATTTCAGGTGAAAAATAGGTCCCACGGAAAAATTATCTTCTCCGACACCGTAAATGGTATCAGCTTGAAATGCGGAGAGATGACAGAGGAGACATTGATGAACAAAAGTTATGAAGGGATTTGTTGTTTCTCAAACGGTTTCCGAATGACGAGCCCTCAAAGTTTGTGAACCCCAGAGGAGCCCTTCCTGCCTCCCCTATGAAATGAATAGGAGCAGAAATCTCAGAATCGGACATCCTGTGACAGTTGGGCATATACAAAGAAAACAATAACTCCTATGGATTTAAAAATGACACGGTTGGATTCCTGACAAAATTTCACATAAACAGGTCATATTTTAAGAGAGATTAGGTCAAAATTGTGGCAACTATGAGGAGTTGTTTAAAAAAGTTTCCACTTGGAGCGCAGCTCCTCAGAGTGATGGAATTCGAATCTGCCCTTGATGTTCACAGCTGATGATGTCACTCACTGATTGACAGGTTCACTGCAGCTGTTCTATGACACAGAAAAACTAAAGCAGGGTCTATCTGTGATCAAACTGAACCCCAATTAAAGCTGCAAGCAGCGTTGGTCGGGTCCTCGCTGTCTCGCAGGTCCCTCATGCCCGTTGACCTCCATTTTCAGTTTGAGATCAATCCTGTTTGAGATCGGTCAGGGGTGTCAGCAAGAGATTTGTGGATCTTGATGAGATGAACATTTTGACCTTGGTTTCATCTCTCTACTACATTCTTAGGAGAAGTTACAGCCATTTTAGTGTTATTTGTCTATAGGGGGCGCTAGAGAGCACATTTTGGCATGTTGGGGATTATTTTTATGATCTTATGAATTGTCTTACGTCATTTGGCTTGTGTGTATGTTTTGGTCCGGCTGTGAACTTGTTTGAGGGGTCAAATTATTGTGCGAAGTTGGGATGATCGAGTGAGCTTTAGTGAGCTTTTGTCCTTGCCCTTCGGGCAAGGACCTCTTCTTATTGCGAAGTTGGGATGATCGAGTGAGCTTTTATTTTGAAGGGCATATTGCCGACTTCTTGTCTGAGATGGGTCAGTAATGTCAGCGCTTGATTTGTGTCTTGAAGGGCTCTTAGTGCGGTTTCTTTTTTCAGTTTTTCTGTTTCATATTATTGTTGCACTCCTGAAGGTTACAGATCTGAATTTTTACATGTTTGTTATCTGTTGGTGCTTTTTTGATATGACAGATAAAGTTTAATGTGTTTCTTGCTCCTGCTCTTTATAATGGGTTAGTATTACACAGTCCATTTTCCCTCCTTCACTGTCACACCAACTGCTCAATGAACCTGTCAATCAGTGAGTGACATCATCAGCTGTGAACATCAAAGAGATGAGAGCTCCATCACTTTTGGCCTTCGGCCAAATTTCTCTCAGTGACCTGTGCTCTGTTTCATCTGAAACAACTCCTCATAGATGGCACAATTTTGACCTAATCTCCCTAAAAATATGACCTTTTATGTGAATTTTTCTCAGCAACCCAGTAATGTAACTTTTAAAGCTGAATTTTGTTTAATTTTTTCTGTAGAGTCCAACTGACACAGGATGTGACTTGCCGTTCTGCTGTTCCAAACATCCACTAGAAAGGAAGGAGTTGCGAGGGCTGTTTCAGCATGACTAACTTTGAGGGCTCGTCATTTGGAAACAGTTTTAGAAACAACAAATCCCTCTACAACTTTTGTTCATCAATGTCTCGTCTCTCATCTCTCCTCATTTCAAGCTGATACCATTTACGGTGTAGGAGGACATAATTTTCCCCGTCCAGCTTGTTTTTCACCTGAAATTTTACTTTGAAGGGCAAATTGCAAACATCCTGTTTGAGATCGGTCAGGGGTGTCTGCACAAAATGTGTGGGTCTTGATGAGACGAACATTTTAGAGTTGGTTTTATCTCTCTAGTACATTCCTAGTGGGAGTTACAGCCATTTTAGTAGTGTTTGTCCATAGGGGGCGCCAGAGAGCACATTTTGGCATGCTGGGGATTATTTTTATCATTTTATGAATTGTCTTACGTCACTTAGCTTGTGTTTCTGTTTTGGTCTGGCTGTGAACTTGTTTTGGGGGTCAAATCATTGTGTGAAGCTGGGATTATCGAGTGAGCTTTTATTTTGAAGGGCATATTGCCAACTTCCTGTTTGAGATAGGTCAGTAATGTCAGTGCATGATTGGTGGGTCTTGAAGTGTCCTTGCCCTTCGGGCAAGGACCTCTTAGTGCTGTTTCTTTTCTCACTCCTCAAAGTTGGTCCTCTCTTCGAGAGGACATTTACATACAGAAATCAGTTGGACATGTTTATCTGTTGTTGTTTTTTTTTCACATTTTGGCATGTTGGGGATTATTTTTATCTATTTATGAATTCTTTTACATCATTTGGCATGTGTGTATGTTTTGGTCTGGCTGTGAGCTTGTTTTGGGTGTCAAATCATTGTGCAAAGTGGGGTTTATCGAGTGAGTTTTAATTTTGAAGGTCATATTGCCGACTTCCTGTTTGTGGTAGGTCAGTAATGTCAGCGCGTGATTTTTCTGTCTTGAAGTGTCCTTGCCCTTTGGGCAAGGACCTCTTCTCTTTTTGGTATTTTTGGGGTTCAGTTTGATCACAGATAGACCCTGCTTTAGTTTTTCTGTGTCAGAGAACAGCTGCAGTGAACCTGTCAATCAGTGAGTGACATCATCAGCTGTGAACATCAAGGGCAGATTCGAATTCCATCACTCTGAGGAGCTGCGCTCCAAGTGGAAATTTTTTTAAACAACTCCTCATAGTTGCCACAATTTTGACCTAATCTCTCTAAAAATATGACCTTTTTGTGTGAAATTTTGTCAGGAATCCAACCGTGTCATTTTTAAATCCATAGGAGTTATTGTTTTCTCTGTACATGCCCAACTGTCACAGGATGTCCGATTCTGAGATTTTCGCTCCTATTCATTTGATAGGGGAGGCATGAAGAGTGTCTCTGGGGTTCACAAACTTTGAGGGCTTCTCATTCGGAAACCGTTTGAGATACAACAAATCCCTTTACAACTTTTGTTCATCAATGTCTTCTTTCTCATCTCTTCACATTTCAAGCCGATACGATTTACGGTGTAGGAGGAGATAACGATTATGTTGGTCATATTTTTTCCTGAAATTTTACTTTGAAGGGCAAATTGCCAACTTCCTGTTAGAGATAGGTCAGGGGTGTCAGCGCGAGATTTGTGAGGCTTGATGAGACGAACATTTTGACGTTGGTTTCATCTCTCTACTACATTCCTAGTGGAAGTTACAGCCATTTTAGTGTTTTTTGCCTATAGGTGGCGCTAGAGAGCACATTTTGGCATGTTTGGGGTTAATTTTTTCATTTTATCAAATTTTTTGGCATACTGGAGGAGTGTGCCCGTTTTGGTGAGTTTTCGAGCATGTTTAGGGGGTCAAATTAAGGTTTATTTGCCCCCATAGGTTAATAATAATTAAAGCTGCAAGCAGCATTGGACGGGTCCTCGCTGTCTCGCAGGTCCCTTATGCCCCGTTGACCTCCATTTTCATGGTTTCATCAGCTTAGTGGTCATGGGTCTCAGCCTGAGATTTGTGGTTCTTGATGAGACAAACATTTTGATGTTGGTTTCATCTCTCTACTACATTCCCAGAGGAAGTTACAGCCATTTTAGTGTTTTTTGACCATAGGTGGCGCTAGACAGCACATTTTGGCATGTTGGGGTTATTTTTATCATTGTATAAGTTCTTTTACATCATTTGGCATGTGTGTCTGTTTTGGTCTGGCTCTGAGCTTGTTTGGGGGGTGAAATCATTGTGCAAAGTGGGGATTATCGAGTGAGCTTTTATTTTGAAGGGCATATTTCCGACTTCCTGTTTGAGGTATTTCAGTAATGTCAGCGCGTGATTTGTCTGTCTTGAAGTGTCCTTGCCCTTTGGGCAAGGACCTCTTCTCTTTTTGGTATTTTTGGGGTTCAGTTTGATCACAGATAGACCCTGCTTTAGTTTTTCTCTGTCATAGAACAGCTGCAGTGAACCTGTCAATCAGTGAGTGACATCATCAGCTGTGAACATCAAGGGCAGATTCGAATTCCATCACTCTGAGGAGCTGCGCTCCAAGTGGAAACTTTTTTTAAACAACTCCTCATAGTTGCCACAATTTTGACCTAATCTCTCTAAAAATATGACCTTTTTGTGTGAAATTTTGTCAGGAGTCCAAACATGTCATTTTTAAATCCATAGGAGTTATTGTTTTCTCTGTACATGCCCAACTGTCACAGGATGTCCGATTCTGAGATGTCCTCTCCTATTCATTTGATAGGGGAGGCAGGGAGGGCTTCCCAGGTGTACACAGACTTTGAGGGCTTGTCATTCGAAACCGCTTTGAGAAACAACAAATCCTTCATAACTTTTGTTCATCAATGTCTCCTCTCTCATCTCTCCGCATTTCAAGCTGATACCATTTACGGTGTCGGAGAAGATAATTTTTCTGTGGGACCTATTTTTGACCTGAAATTTTACTTTGAAGGGCAAATTGCCGACTTCCTGTTTGAGATAGGTCAGGGGTATCAGCGAGATTTGTGGGTCTTGATGAGACGAACATTTTGATGTTGGTTTCATCTCTCTACTACATTCCTAGTGGCCGTGAGGTCCATTTTGGTTTTCCAGGTGGCGCTAGAGAGCACATTTTGGCATGTTGGGGTTAATTTTTCCATTTTATAAAATTTTTACTGATTCTGAGGTGATTGCCAAATTTGGTGAGTTTTAGCATGTTTAGGGGTCAAATTAAGGTTTATTCGCCCCCCTCGTGAAATAATCCAAAGCAGGAACAATAGAGTCCTCGCTGGCGAGGACCTCTCTGCTCTAGCAAGAGAGGTCCTTCCCTTGGGCGAGGACCCTAATTAATTAAAGCTGCAAGCAGCATTGGACGGGTCCTCGCTGTCTCAAGAGGTCCCTCATGCCCGCTTGACCTCCATTTTGAGGGTTTGAGGGGTCAGGGGTGTCGGCATGACATTTGTGGATCTTGATGAGATGAACATTTTGACGTTGGTTTAATCTCTCTACTACATTCTTAGGAGAAGTTACAGCCATTTTAGTGGTATTTGTCTATAGGGGGCGCTAGAGAGCACATTTTGGCATGTTGGGGATTATTTTTATGATCTTATGAATTGTCTTACGTCATTTGCCATGTGTGTATGTTTTGGTCTGGCTGTGAACATGTTTGGGTGGTATAATCATTGTGCCAATCTAAGTTTATTTAGTGAGCTTTTATTTTGAAGGGCATATTGCCGACTTCCTGTTTCAGATAGGTCAGCAATGTCTTGCATGATTGGTGGGTCTTGAAGTGTCCTTGCCCATCGGGCAAGGACCTCTTGGTGCTGTTACTTAAATCACTCCTCATAGTCGGTTCTCTCTTCGAGAGGACATTTACATACAGATATCAGTTGGACATGTTCATCTGTTGTTTTTTTATACATTTTTGCATGTTGGGGATTATTTTTATCATTGTATGAGTTCTTTTACATCATTTGGCATGTGTGTATGTTTTGGTCTGGCTGTGAGCTTGTTTGGGGTGTCAAATCATTGTGCAAAGTGGGGATTATCGAGTGAGCTTTTATTTTGAAGGGCATATTGCCAACTTTCTGTTTCAGGTAGGTCAGTAATGTCATTGCTTGATTTTTCTGTCTTGAAGTATCCTTGCCCTTCGGGCAAGGACCTCTTGTCATTTTGGTATTTTTGGGGTTCAGTTTGATCACAGATAGACCCTGCTTTAGTTTTTCTGTGTCATAGAACAGCTGCAGTGAACCTGTCAGTCAGTGAGTGACATCATCAGCTGTGAACATCAAGGGCAGATTTGAATTCCATCACTCTGAGGGCCTGCGCTCCAAGTCGAAACTTTTTTAAACAACTCCTCATAGTTGCCACAATTTTGACCTAATCTCTCTAAAAATATGACCCTTTTATGTGAAATTTTGTCAGGAATCCAACCGTGTCATTTTTAACTCCATACGAGTTATTGTTTTCTCTGTACATGCCCAACTGTCACAGGATGTCGGATTCTGAGATTTCTCTCCTATTCATTTGATAGGGAGGCAGAGAGATTCTCAGGGTTCACAAAATTTGAGGGCTCGTAATTCGAAACCATTTGAGAAACAACAAATCCTTCATAACTTTTGTTCATCAATGTCTCCTCTCTCATCTCCCGCATTTCAAGCTGATACCATTTACGTGTCGGAGAAGATAATTTTTCCGTGGGACCTATTTTTCACCTGAAATTTTACTTTGAAGGGCAAATTGCCAACTTCCTGTTTGAGATAGGTCAGGGGTGTCAGTGCGAGATTTGTGGGTCTTGATGAGATGCACATTTTGATGTTGGTTTCATCTCTCTATCACATTCCTAGCGGCTGTGAGGTCCATTTTAGTTTTTCCAGGTGGCGCTAGAGAGCACATTTTGGCATGTTTGGGGTTAATTTTTCCATTTTATAAAATTTTTTGCTGATTCTGAGGTGCTTGCCAAATTTGGTGAGTTTTTGAGCATGTTTAGGGGGTCAAATTAAGGTTTATTTGCCCCCCTCGTGAAATAATCCAAAGCAGGAACAATAGAGTCCTCGCCCTTCGGGCGAGCACCTCTCTTGCTCTAGCAAGAGAGGTCCTTCCCCTTGGGCGAGGACCCTAATAAGAAGAAGAAAGAAAGAAAGAAAGAAACGAAGCAAAAACAATAGGGTCCTTGCCCTTCGGGCAAGGACCTCTTCTCTGGAGAGAGAAGAGGTCCTTCCCCTTGGGCGAGGACCCTAAAAATACCAAAAAGAGAAGAGGTCCTTGCCCGAAGGGCAAGGACACTTCAAGACAGACAAATCACTCGCTGACATTACTGACCTACCTCAAACAGGGAGTTGGCTATATGCCCTTCAAAATAAAAGCTCACTCCATAATCCCCACTTTGCACAATGATTTGACCCCCCAAACAAGCTCACAGCCAGACCATAACATACATACATGCCAAATGATGTAAAAGAACTCATACAATGATAAAAAATAACCCCAAACATGCCAAAATGTGCTCTCTAGCGCCCCCTATGGACAAACACTACTAAAATGACTGTAACTTCCACTAGGAATGTAGTAGAGAGATGAAACCAACATCAAAATGTTCGTCTCATCAAGATCCACAAATCACGTACTGACACTAGTGACTTATCTGAAACAGGAAGTTGGCAATTTGCCCTTCAAAGTAAAATTTCAGGTGAAAAATAGGCTGGACGAAAAAATTATCTTCTCCGATACTGTAAATGGTATCAGCTTGAAAAGTGGAGAGATGAGAGAGGAGACATTGATGAACAAAAGTTATAGAGGGATTTGTTGTTTCTCAAACGGTTTCCGAATTACGAGCCCTCAAAGTTTGTGAACCCCAGAGAAGCCCTCCCTGCCTCCCCTATCAAATGAATAGGAGAGGAAATCTCAGAATCGGACATCCTGTGACAGTTGGGCCTGTACAGAGAAAGCAATAACTCGTATGGACTTAAAAATGACATGGTTGGATTCCTGACAAAATTTCACACAAAAAGGTCATACTTTTAGAGAGACTAGGTCAAAATTGTGGCAAGTATGAGGAGTTGTTTAAAAAAGTTTCCACTTGGAGCGCAGCTCCTCAGAGTGATGGAATTGAATCTGCCCTTGATGTTCACAGCTGATGATGTCACTCACTGATTGACAGGTTCACTGCAGCTGTTCTATGACACAGAAAAACTAAAGCAGGGTCTATCTGTGATCAAACTGAACCCCAAAAATACCAAAATGAGAAGAGGTCCTTGCCCGAAGGGCAAGTACACTTCAAGACAGACAAATCACGCTGACATGACTGATACTTCAAACAGGGAGTCTGAATTATACCCTTCAAAATAAAAGCTCACTCGATAATCCCCACTTTGCACAATGATTTGACCCCAAACAAGCTCACAGCCAGACCAAAACACACACACATGCCAAATGATGTAAAAGATCTCATATAATGATAAAAATAACCCCAAACATGCCAAAATGTGCTGTCTAGCGCCACCTATGGTCAAAAAACACTAAGATGGCTGTAACTTCCTCTGGGAATGTAGTAGAGAGATGAAACCAAAATCAAAATGTTTGTCTCATCAAGACCCACAAATCTCAGGCTGAGACCCATGACCACTGAGCTGATGAAACCATGAAAATGGAGGTCAACGGGGCATGAGGGACCTGCGAGACAGCGAGGACCCGTCCAATGCTGCTTGCAGCTTTAATTATTTATGTTATTTATATATATATATATATATGTACATATATGTACATATATATGTATATATATATACATATATATGTACATATATATATATATGTGTATATATATATATATATATGTGTATATATATATATATATACACATATATATATATATATATATATATACATATATTTATATATATATATACATATACATATAGATGTTTTGAGGAAAAGCATTAGAAATTATGAAAATGACCTCTTTCCAGGACAATTTGCATCCTCCATGTCTTCCACCGGAAGGAGCAGGAAGCAGATGAAGTCATGCGACAGGAACCACTTGAAAACTATTTTTATAAAGTGAAATCTTTGTCCAAGTTGTCTACTAACACAAAAGTGCAAAAAGTTGCATTACTACCCCTGACATTTTTTGTTGTGAGTAGAAAATGACAGTGATACACTTCGGCAATAATTCTTGCTGGTGGGGCAGAATGGGTTAACGATAGACAGAGGAGTGAATACAGACCTGTTTAGGAAACCCAGCCCAGACTTCCCTCATGTCATAAAACCACTCTTTCTGTATAAAGAGAGAATACATCAGCAAAGAATTAACTTAATTTCATTATAATTCATACTTTGCCTTCAGTGAAAAAAGCAGGTTGTTTCTAGTAAAGCCAAACTCACGTCGTACAGAGCTGCAACTCCACCGAAGAATGCCAGCACGTAGAAGACGCACCTCCAGCTGTGGGGAGAGGACGCAGACCTGAGCAGGGATTGAAAAAACATCCTGCAGAATTCAGGACAGCCTGGCTCTCTGTCTGCTCTTCGGTCTTATTCTTCCTGTATGTCAAAGATGGGCAGAATATGGCACAGGGGCTATATGCTGTCCTCCTGCTAACTCAATGCACCCTTAATGTTAAACGGGTCGTATCATGCTGATACAAGATTTAATACCTACAAATAATGTTGTTTGATGATTACCCGACTCTACACCTCCAGAAAGTCCCATAACATTAGGTGTGCTCCTCTTCCCAACATACGCAAGCAAAATTTCCACCTCTGAAAACCACTCATGCGAGATCTTCACGAGATCTGCTGAAACCTGACGTCTGTTTTTTTCAGTCTCTTCTCATTGGCACAGCCTGACAAAGCAGCTCCTCCCCAGTAACATGTCAGAAGCACCGAGCTGCTGCAGTGCCCCACCCACCCCCACCCCCTTCATGCAGGGCCAGATTAACACTCCAGAGTGCTCCTGGGTAACAATCAAAGATTTTTCCTTTGCGTTTTCAAAGTCGATCTGCATTCAGACGGAGACACTGGAGATGAATTAAGCTGCTGTAGTATGCATGCCGGTTCAGTAGATGGCCTTGCAGGTCCACAGAGAGGCAGTGCTGCTAAAATACATGTACAAAGAAGAAAAACTCTTCACAAACACTAATGATGAGTTGATGCACAGAGATGCAGGAGTTTCTTTTCCGGACAACAAATCAGTTCGGACAACAAATCCGTCTGGATAGTTATGTCTGGATAACAAACCGAGCATGGTAAGCGGCACACTCATTACTCGGCAGACAGGCGAAGCTGTTGTTGTTCCTGGTGTTGCGATAATTTGTTTGGTCTTTATTTGTGATGACTTTGGAATTTAATTATTGATGTCCTCAAATAACACTCGAATGGGGCACCATCCTATTTATGCAAAATAGGCAAAAATGTATTTATTGACTGATTTATTAATCAGCTAGTTTGATTTTGATGAGCTAGAACAAGTAATTCAAACTTTACCCTTATCAATCTTAAACCTGAAGGGAAGAGCTTTGTCAGACTTTCAAAACATACTCCAAAAGGCAGAACCTTAACTCTAGGGAGAGTTTATTTAAAACCAGATAAAATAATAAACAGAACAATACAATGCGGAGTGAATAAATGAAATTTAAGGTGGGTGACGCAGGTAGGTGACACAGTGATGCTGTGACGTAGATTCAATGAGAAGGCAGATTCAGACTAGGCGCGCGCAAAAACATTCATTCATTCAACTGTAAACATTCTCCAATCTGATCTTAATCTAACGAGAAGAAGTTAGTTTCTCAACAAGGACACTCTGGAGGGCATCAAGGAAGATTTGATTGGCTTGACGGATTACATTGACCAGTGTTACAACAGGATCGTCATGGGGAAGCCAAACCTAACATCAACCTCCTCCACTTCATCCAAGGTGAAGAGACCACTTAATGGGGACTCATCCAGAGCTATTTCGCCTCCAGGTAATGATTTAACCGACGTTCTTCTCTCCATAGACAAGAAGCTAACCAGTCTGGACGCCCAGTTGAGCCTGCTGGAGGTCTTCCATAAAGAGTTCCAGGCGCTGCGTGAGTCGCTGGAGTTCAGCCAACACCAGGAGACACTCGCGGCGGAGAACAACAGCCTCAGAGAGTCGGTTAAATCTCTGAGGGTATGACCCGACTCTCTGAGGAAAACAAGAAGATCAAGGAAACAGTCCTCGATCTACAGGCACGTAGCATGCGAGATAACCTGGTGTTTGCAGGCATCCCTGAACAGGCTGAAGAGGATCCGGAAGCAACGGCCACAGCCTTTGTTAAAAATCAACTGAAGCTCCTCGAGGAAACCGTGAGAAACATCTCGTTTCACCGAGTCCATCATTTGGGAGGTAAGAGATCAGATTCAAGTAGACCTAGACCGATTGTGGCTAAGTTTGTTAACTTCAAACAGAAAGAGCAGGAGAAGAGCCAGGGCAGGGAGCTGAGGGGGACGGACTTCAGTGTGAACGACCAGTTTCCCAAGGAGATCCTGGAGCGACGCAAGGTCCTGTTCCCAGTCAGGTGGGGGTTCATTGAAAGAGGCTCCCGAGCTGTCATTGCTGTTGACAAACTGTTCGTTAACAACCAACTGTATCACGATCCAGGTGTCACTCCTTGGCTCTACTAACTTCAGGTAAATACCACCATTCATCAACACATCATACAAGGTTTAAACATTTCTATGGGGTATGCAAATCATCTAAGCAGTATTAGTTGACAGAAAGCTCACTGCTAGTCTCCATGTGTGGGATTCGGATGTCTTCTGTTCTATCAGAATATTTGTGTTGTTTCTTTTTTTTTTAGTCTTGTTCTTTTTTTCCTTGTTTCTCTGGTCTTCTCTCCTTCATTTCTCTCCACAATTAGCTGCAACATTAACCTTTTATGTTATACTAAAAACAGGGTCTCAGAGACATATAAGACACATACAAGACACTCAAAGCACTTCTGCACTACAAACAGCATGTGGCCACACATGAACACCCAATAGGCACAGCAACACACCCACAGCATGTGGATTTATTAAACATATACAGACATGGAAACACCACACAGGTGATTTCACTGGCGCACATACATACATGGGAGTATCATGCATGCTCACAAGGATGCATGCATATGGGCACACACACATGTATGTCTGCTTGAGCACATATACACACATTTCTCTTAGTTAACTCAATCCGCTGGCCTAAGTATGACAACACTCAGGTTTATTTCATGGAATATACATGGAGCTGGTTCCAGGGAGAAGAGGTTGAAGATATTTAATAGATTGAAAGATCTGCAGGCAGACATTATTTTGCCAAAAGAGACCCATTTATCAGAGACAGCAGTGGGTTCACTCTCCACTGTACAGTTCCCTCATGTGTATTCAGCCTGTCTCAATTCCAGACAAAGAGGTGTAGCCGTCTTAATAAGTAGGCAGGTAAATTTCACCGTTGAGAGAACAGTTCCGGACCCAGAAGGTCGATATATAATTATAAAATTAACTATTCAAAATATGAAGCTATGCATTGCTGACATTTATGGACCAAATGTTGATGACCCCTCTTTTTTTCACTCCTTGTTCATCTCACTCTATGATCACTTAGATAACACACTAATCATAGGAGGAGACTTCAACATGGCCTTGGACTCAGGAATGGACAGGCTCAGTACAACAGGAAACCATCGGCTCTGGCAATCCACTAAGGTTGTTAAACAATACATGGAGGATTTTGGTCTCTGCGATGCCTGGCACTCACACCACCCCACTCTTAAAGAGGACATATGCTTGTTTTTCCTTTTCACTATGCCAGATTAGGATGCCTGTAAAGCATTTCTGCCCTCAGTACAAGTCATTTAGTTCCTTCACTGCCCCACAATAGCGTTCTCAATATCCTCATTTTAGGCCATTATCAAGCTCTCGTTGAAACGCCTGGTCTCAAGGATGACCTAAAGTTACCTCGCAATGTCACATCCCTTTGTGCCCTGATTGGTCAGTTCCATCGGGGGTTGAGCCAGCCTGTCCTTCTTCTTCTACTGTATTTTCCGGCAGGCTCAAAGCAGCAACCGCGTATTGAGTCCCCTTCCGGCCAGAGCTGGTAATGAGGGAGTGTGAGCGAGGGAGTTTTATACCCCTGTGTTTTATCAGATTACTCCAATAAAAAGAAAGGTACCTTGTGACGTCATGACGTTTGAAATATCGCGGACATCTCGCAATGACCTATTTTCAGAGGCATCAAATCTCGTTCTAGGATATCAGAAAAAATACAATATCTAATTTTTTGAAAATTAAGGGGGTGTAAGGTCTGGTTTTCAAATTTATTATATTATATGTAAGTATTAAATCATGCATCAGCATGATATGTCTCCTTTAAAGATTACACACACCGGTGCACCATTCATATTCCAGAATAGATTTTTTTCTAGTTAACAGCTCAAGAATGAGCAATATAATAGAAACTACTATCCATCCTATCACCATCAGTGACCACGCACCAGTGTCATTCACTCTAATTGATAAGAAAATAAAACCACCAACAAGTAGCTGGAGATTTAATACATCATTACTTAACGATCCTAAATTTATCAGCTATTTTGAAAAAGAATGATCCCTATATATAGAAAATAATGACCTACCAGAGACCTCAGCTTGTGTTCTTTGGGAAGCAGGGAAGGCAGCAATGCGAGGGAAAATAATTTCATTCTCATCACACAAGAAAAAGGAAGAGAAGCATCGAACATCTGAATTGGAGTCAAGACTCAAATCACTAGAAGAAGCGTATAGGGCAGCCCCTGAAGAGCACATACTGAACAGTATTAGGAAGGCTAAACTTGAGTTGAATGAAATAATCAAAAAGAAAACTCAATTTATGATGCAAAGACTACGCTTGGAGAAATTTGAACAAAGCAACAAATCTGGTAGACTCCTAGCTAGTCAATTAAAGGCAAACAAAGAGAAAACAACTATCTCATCTCATCCTGATTCAGCAGGAAATATCACCCATGACCCTGACAAAATAAATAACATCTTTAGGGATTTATATCAGACACTTTATTCATCACAAATTGACCCACCAGATAGCAGCATTGAGGAATTTCTTAGTGACATAAACCTCCCAAAATTGCAACCAGAACAGGGAATGGCTTTGGACTCACCCCTTACAATACGGGAACTCCATAAAGCACTACAAGGCATGCCTAGTAATAAAGCCCCAGGTCCAGATGGTTTTCCAGCAGAATTCTATAAGACATTCTGGACCGCACTGGGACCCACTTTTTTTAAGATGGTCTCAGAGATCAAGGGAAAAGGTAAAATACCTAAAAACATGAATTCAGCTAACATTACCCTACTACTAAAACAAGGAAAAGACTCCACACTTCCATCCAGTTACCGGCCAATTTCGTTAATAAAGGCTGACCTCAAAATAATCTGCAAAGCCCTTGCCAAAAGATTAGAAACAGTATCTCCTCTTATCATACACCCTGATCAAACAGGCTTTATAAAGGGCAGACATTCTTCCACTAATATGCACTGACTAACAAATCTGATAGATTATGCCACCTCACACAAACTAGAATCCACAATCATCTCCTTAGACGCAGAAAAAGCATTTGACTGGAAGTTCCTATTTGCAACATTGAACAAATTTGGATTCGGTCCATCTTTTATTGACTGGCTGAAGATTTTATACAATGACCCAAATGCATGCGTGAGGACAAATGATTAAACTTCTCCAAGCTTCAGTCTACAAAGGGGCACCAGGCAGGGCTGCCCACTCTCCCTCTCACTTTTTGCTATCTTTATTGAACCCTCAGTAGCTAGTATTAGACAAACTAAAGAAATTAAAGGTATTCACGGCAATAGTATAGAGCACAAGACTAGTCTTTATGCTGATGATGTATTACTTTTTCTCCAGAACTCACAAACATCTCTCTCTCATACAATCACTCTCATTAATAAATACTCATCAATTTCGTACTACTACTCCATTAATTGGTCTAAAACTACTGTTCTACCTATCAACTGCATGTTCCAGAATATTCCAAATATTACACTACATTCAGGGAATATTAAATACTTAGGAATAAACATCTCTCCCAGTGTTTCTGAACTTATATAGCTAAACCATGTCCAGCTTTTAAAAACAGTTGAGGACGACCTCACACGGTGGAAATCCTTACCCATATCACTCATGGGAAGAGTTGCCACCATAAAAATGATGGTTCTACCTAGAGTAAACTATCTGTTCTCAATGATTCCCACGAAACCTCCTTCCACCTGGTTTAAAACATTAGACTCATTCATTAGTAAATTTCTCTGGTAAGCCAAACCACCGCATATCAGTTTAAAAACTCTACAAAAGACTAAAAACAATGGTGGTTTAGATTTGCCCAATTTTTACCACTATTTCCTAGCAAACAGATTACAAAACATATCAAAATGGCTAAATCTCAACCAACTAGATGAACCATGGCTTGATGTAGAGCAAGTACTAAGTAATGACCTAGTTATTTCTAGTCTGCCATTTATAAGCCCAACTGTAAAGCATCATAAATGTTTTAAAAGCATCAACATCAGTTCCACTCTGACAGCCTGGTGGGAGTTTCTGAAATTAACCAAATCTTCACCCGTTCCGTGTAAGCTTACACCCATCTGGAACAACCCCGACATCCTGCAAAATAAGAAAATGATAAACTTTGCTAAGTAGATTAATAAAGGGATAAAGCATCTCGAACGTATTACTTGTTCAGCAGATTACTTCAATTAACTCAAAAAAGGACTTTCGTTGGCCAGACGAAATTACTTCTTAAGTTAAATAACGTGATGGTGATAGAATGTTCATTAAAGAAAGAACACCTTAAAACACTTGCGCCAAAACTCAAAATGGCGAGCAGTGCTGACTTTGCACAAAAACAACAGAAGAATCGTGTCGGCAGCAGGGCAGGCGAAGAGGCGTGACGAAGCAAAGGACGTGGAAAGGAAAACGTAGTGGAGAGAGCGCGTGGAAAAGAGAAGGTAAAAAGGAAGTGAAGTAAAAAGATCGATTTTTAGAGTAGAAAAGAAGAAGTGCCGGACTGAGACTGCGCCTCCAGCTTGAAACCCTGGTAGTGGGCATGTATTACCGCGCTGGGGGCAGGTCCGTGTAAACTTTTACAAACTTTTATAAACTTAAGTTTTTGCCAATAGGGAGTTATAATTTGAGAATCACTCAATCTAACCAGCATAAAGAGCAAGATCATCTCATTCTTTATGTTCTGATACCCAACACCTGTTACCAAAAATATAGGGGAAACATTCAATGGTTTTATATATATGTATGTAACACAGCTAATCATTACTACATTATACAAAGCTATATTCCATAGACTTCCCTGATACGATTACTCAGCTGGGAAGCCTAGAGCATGTAAACTTTACACAAGAGATTACCAAAACAGGCCATTACATATAAGTAACGCGTCGTTACTTGCAAGTGTCCAATGTGATTGTCCGTTGCCAGTCCTTCCACAAGGTGGCACTGTTCATCCATGGAAGTTTTCATACTGAGGAAAGGAGTTGAGGCTCCTTGTGAAGGAAACTCCCATTTTGCCAGTGTTAATGACAAAAGCACAGGAGTTGGACCTAAATAATGCACATTTCACAACATAGCAGAATATCACATTGCTCGACATGTACCATGAGTTTTGAGGGTATGTAGGGAGCTTGGTAGTAGACTGAGTTAGAAGAATATCCTTCTAAATGCCAATGTCCCAGGGATGATAAGAGGGTTGAAAGGTCAACCTGGCAGGCTTGGTTGAAGGAATTACAGAATGGGGGGGGGTCCTCCTTTTGGTTTAATGGGCAATGACTGGTGGTCATCACAGTTCCAGACAATAGAGAACAGTCTTTTTTTGACTGTCTTTACGACTGTGGGGGTCTGATGGTCCTCCAGGGGAATGGATTCTATCGCCATTTGGTTGACAGTTTCTATCCTGTGTCTGGCCCAAATGGCTTAGTGACTATGAAGTCTGTAAACAGTTCTCACAGGGGTGAGGGCACATGTTGACCCTAAAATGGTTGCATTTCCTAGGAGATCTATGTCTTGGAGAGTTTAACAGAAAGATCATCTCGCAACACAGGTAAGCATGCAGCCTTCATGTGAAAGAGTACTGCGCATGCAGTGATGTCTGCGTTTCACATGGGTTTACATGGCGCTGCATGGACAGCGTATTGAAAACTTTCCACTCTGGAGCCCACTTTCAAAAGTAACCATTTTCGGACATTCTGCAAAGAATATCCATGGAAACACAAGGCCAAAACGCAACGAAAACTTATCTGATCTGACCATATTTGGCCCCGTGTAAACGGCCCCTTATTCTAGCCAGGCTGATCCAAGCTGTGGCTAAGCGAGCGTCCGGTGAGATAAAAAGCCCAGACGTGTCAATTGTTGAAATTCCGAATTCATGTCAGCACTAAGAGCAAAGACATCTTCCTCGGCGGAGCAAAAACTCCTCATGTTGTAGGGTTGTTCTCAAGACAACACTATCCGAGACTAAGACTTGCCCGAGACCAGAATGCACAGAGACCAAGACAAGACCAAGACTTTTGGGAGTCAAGATTGAATCAAGACCAAGACCAAGACAAGCCGAGACCGAGACAAGACCATCAAAATTAATTTTAAAAAACAAAACAAGGTTGAACAGTTAAGGGGGATGTCCCTCAGTCACAACAGCGTGAAGGTTGCAGTCATCACAGGGGAAATAACACATGAATTGAAGATTTTTGTTGTTTTAACAAGTGTTTCTCCTTATTCACATTAATGAAGTTGAAGAACAGCAGATCAGTGCTGGTCTTGATTGGTCTCTATGGAAAATTCCGAATCTGGCCAGTCCGAGACCGAGACAAGACCAAGACCTTCAAAATTTTAAGACCGGTCTCAAGTAGCATAACACTACGCAGTTGTATGAGGACTACAAGGGGAAAATCACAAAAAAAAGCAACACAGTTGCAATCTATAAAGCCAGAGCCTGGCAAAGCATTGCCGCCTTTTTTTATTTTAGTGGAGCACTAAGTCTGTGCGTACACATGCACACTAGAAAAAACATGTATGGAGGAGATGTCATTTTTTATTATAGGGATGATGGTGCTAGAGTGCCCCACATTTAAATAAGAGAGATGACACAAATGAGCTTGTACACAAATAAAGTAGTTGTCTCATCATTTGGCATCACCTTTAGATTATCGTCATGATCAGAATGGAGCGCTGGTAAAAGGAAGGTATTTTAATGGAAAATTGTGATTGACGTCACCTTCTACTTTACTTCAAAGACAATTTTTTCCCCTTATTTTGTTATGTGTTGACTGCACTTTAAGGGGGACAGAAGAAAGAAAATCAAATATTTTCAAATAGTTACTGCTGTTGGATTTGAACCCACAGTGAAAAGCACAGCTTACTGCGACTCTTCACCCTGCACTCTATTCTCTCATCCACTTACTTTCTTGATCAGCCGACAAATACTGCAGTATCTGACATGTGTTGATTCATGGTTTTTCCAGGGTTTTTTCAGAAAGGTCTCAACATGTGTTTCCGAACGAGAACACTATTGATTTCAGACCAAGATGAATGTAATGTGAGACATGCAGTTCACAAAGTGTCTTTCTGAAGCCCGTCAGCCCTTCTCTGAGATGCAGCTATGGTTAGCTTGACCGTAAGCCTGCCCGGAACCAGGCTTGCCGCTCTGGCTGATTTACCGCTGGTTACCGGCCAGGCTAGCCCAAAGCCTCGTTAGTGGAACCAAACTCTCACGATACCCCCCAGGTCTATCAGATCAGCTGAACTCAGCTTAGCAGCTCGTTTTCATACATCACAATCACTCCAGTACACCAAAAAGTGACAAACTTCTGTGTCGGCATCAATCTTTCTAGAAATGCAGAAACTGAGTCTGCCAATAATAACGTAAAATGTCTCAAACTTAAATCTCTGGCTTCCATCAACCAAAGCTACCTCACTGTCTTCATCAGATTCATCTGCAAACCTCTTCCTTTTCCTTAAATGTTTGTCAAACTGGTAGTCTTTTGTTGTACTGATGGAGCATGCTGACTCTTCAAGCTATGCAAACTGGTTTCGTAAGTTGCCAGCATGCACTATATTGCCAAAAATATTTGAAACGAAATGGCCTATTATCGGTATATACTTTGAACTTTCAGCTGCTTATAAGTCTCTTCCCTTTTTTAAATTTCGTTTGGCGCTTCTGCTTAGCTGACCTCCAGTTTTCTTCATCTTGGCATTTTTTGATTGAAGTCTCGCTGACTACAGTGACGTCACGTCTGCTCGAGTTTCACCGCGATCATATCATATATCATAAAATAGGATGTATGAGCGGACATTATTCCAACTGTATCCTTTTCACTCCCTTATCAAACACGTAAACACTGCAGCTGATGCCCTGCAGAAGCATTGTCTGAGTTTTCTGCGGTACGTCAAGGCGAAACTAATGTCCTCACTGAATGTTTCTCACACGGTCATAAATTGTTCCTCTGTAGTCCGGATGAAAAACTGTCTGTCACAGGTACTGTCACATATGCACACACTGCTGATGGGCTGTTGCTGCACAGCCACACACGACATTGCCTAAAAAAAATAGATCAATTTTTTTTTTACTTTGACATCCCACGACAAGTGAAGATGCATTGCAGGACGGTTAGCTCCACCCCATCGCGGCTGTACATTGAATTTGCATGGACAGCGATCGCCGAGGTAGTACAAGTAGCGTCTAGTGTGTAAGCACCTTTAGCCTCAGCTGCGCTGTTTGTAACCACACAGCTGCTCATGAAGCTAAACTCACATGCTGTGCTTCAACTTTTGCAACTTTATGTTCTTGTCTCTCAGTTGATGAGATGAACATGTTCATGAATTGGCTCAACACCCCCAGATAATAATATAATGCTGAAAGTAGTGGGAAGCTATCGTTAGCAGCTTGACTCGCTGATGTATGTAAACACATAAATAATGGGCCTGTTTCTTCGTAGTGTCATTTGACATTTGACTACATGGTGCTGTTTAAAGACTTTTTAGACTTAAACAACACCATGGCCCAATATCAATCAGGGTTCAGAAAGCAGCACAGCACAACCATTGCTACTATTAAAGTAGTGAATGATGTCATTGAGGCCTCGAATGACAAAAAATACTGTGCAGCCCTATTCATTGACTTGTCAAAAGCCTTTGACACAGTCAATCATCACAGACTTTTAAATAGGCTTTTTGATATCGGCCTGTCAAGCCAGGCTGTTGGATGGTTTAGAAATTATTTGACAGCCAGAACTCAATGTGTGCACACTGCTGGACTCTGTTCTTCAGTTCTTCCTGTTTTAAAGGGTGTTCCCCAAGGCTCAACATTAGGACCGTTGTTGTTCACCATTTATATTATTGATCTGTGTCAGGATATATCAAATTGTATGTATCACCTGTATGCATATTCTCTATTGTGCATCTCGTTCACTGACGCAAACCTTTGACTTTCTACAGTCTGCTTTTGATAGGTTGCAGTCACATTTAACTGACTTGAAAATGGTGTTAAATGCAGGTAAATCTAAATTGATGGTCTTTTCTGGTGGCAAAGCATTACCTGCCAACCTTCCCAAAATTACCACAGCTCAAGGGGCAGAAATCGAAATTGTGACCTCATAGTATTTGGGTATCACCATTGATAATAACCTGGCATTTAAGGAGCACATTGACAGTCTTGTGTCTAAGTGTAAACTTAAAATGGGATCCTTCTTGAGAAATAGGTCCTGTTTTTCACGTCAGGTCAGAGACTATATAATCTCCACAACCATCTTACCGTTGTTGGACTATGGTGATTTGTTATTTATGAATGCACATGAAAAATATTTGAAAAAACTTGATACTGTGTATCACTGTGCTCTACGTTTCATTACTGGCTTTGGATATGGTGTCCATCACTGTCTGCTGTATGCTGCTGCAAATCGTCCCTCCCTGTCTGTCCGTAGACACTCTCACTTACTACTCTTTATTTACAAAGCTGTTCTTGGACTGCTACCGTTTCATTTGACCACATATTTGATGAGGTCTAGTGACCGTCGTGGACTGCGCTCTCAGGATTTCATTAAAATGTTTGTTCCCAGAGTCAGAACAGAACTGGGTAAGACAGCCTTTAAATATGCTGCCCCCTGGAATAGTCTCTCGATTGATTTGAGACTGACAGAACTGATCACTGTTGGTGAATTTAAGACTTTGTTAAGGGACCGGGAAAGAGCTGGCCTTGGACAATGTGACTGTTTCAATTCTTGACTGCTTTTCATTTTGTTTTGAATTGGTGTTTCTAGAAAGGTTTGGTTTCAATGTGCTGATGTCTGAATGTATTTGTTGTTTTTATTGTGTAACTGTCTGCTGCTGCCATGCCAGGTCCCTCTTGAAAAAGAGATTTTAAATCTCAATGAGGCTTTTATCTGGTTAAATAAAGGATATGGTCATTTCCGGTGGCAGCTTCAGATGCTGGGGCAGGTACACGGACCTACCACGGCACTTCCAGTGGCAGCCTGAGCTGCCAGTGTAGCTGCCAGTGTAGCTGCCACTGATTGTGGCAACGAGGGCTGACTTCTAGAGGCAGCTGCCTTATTTTAGTGAGCTGCCCTGGCAGCCACTCCGACATGCCAGTGATTGTGGGCTATTGTATGAATATTAAGGCAATAGAAAGTCATTATAAAAATACTTTAAGAAGTCAGGTGGCATATTATCAGGAGTGAAAAGGTCCATTATACGTTGACAGTAAACTTGGGTTCCTCATGTGAGGATAATAACCGTATAATTTTTTTGTTAGCTGGTTTTATAATTTCTGCAGTTGATAAACTTGTTATCCATACTTGTTCAGTATTATTTTATGAATATTAAATTCACCACAAACATTAATTTCTTAACATCAACAGCAGAGGGCGCGTTATACATCATCACTCACTTAAATAAATCTTAGAAATGTGTTGCTTACACTAGTTTGCACAGAAAACTAAAGATGTAGTCACCGTTGACCTCAAACATCAGTTGCTATCTTCACACTAAATTTTGTTTGCTGGAGGGGGGGGCACAATCTGTTTTAGGCTGTGACCGCTCTTTGTCCGCCCCTTGCCTGCCTCACCTATCCTTTGTTTTTAATGCAACACAACATCCACTTTTCTGGGGCAGGCAGGGAGAGGAGGGGTTGGTGGACCCCCACTCGACCTGTGGGGGGGCTGGGTGCGGGGGTGGCTTGAGGCCGGGTGGACGGGTGGTCGTGGAGGGCGGGTGCTGTCTGCTGGGGGCTGCCGCCCTGGGCCCTGGGTGCTGTCCTTGGTGTCAGTGGGGAGGCGGGTCTGTGCCCCCTTGGGTCCTGGGGCTGTCCCTGGGCCTGGTGGTTTGGAGACCATGTGGGGGGTCTCGGGTGCCCTGGTGGCCCGGGGGCGCCCTTGGCCGTTTTCCCTGGGCTGGGGCAACTACTTGGGTATTCGGTGACCACCTCACATGCATGCTTATATACTCAAGCTCCTGTCGAGACTAACTGAGAGACATGATAGATCCTGTCAGAACATGCTGAGTCGGGTACTCTTACACATCTTCACCACATCCTGTGATGCATGCCACTCCATCTCTTACCCATGTAGGCCCACACTCCCTCTACTATCAAGACCCCACATTTCTGGTGTCCTTGGTTTTTTACAGCCTTTACTTCCTATATGGACTTAAATTAGCACAGCACTTGAACTGCTATCTCAAATCACTAACAGTAGACGTTTGTCCTCCCTTCCGTTTGTCTTGTCTCGTCCTGTCTGTCACTATTTCCCCTTCTTTCACACTGTGGTGTGGCACGGCCCTCCCCTTCAGCTCACATCAGGGGTTAAATAAAGTTTAAAATGATGGAGTTGCCTACAGGGAGGGCTGGTGATGGTCACTAGCAGTTAATCATATTCACATAGGCCTATCTCTCACTGCTGAAAAAAAATGCATTGGTCTTTTCAACGCTGTCATCTGACACAGTGCTCAGCAGAAAAGATAATGCAGACAAGGGGGGGGGGATGAAGAGCTTTATGCTCTATTGTAAAGTGTCTTGAGACAACACTTGTTATGAATTGGCGCTAAACAAATAAAGTTTGATTGATTGATTGATTGATAACGTAAGATTGTAATACAATCTTATTTTGATAAAACTAATAAATAACTGATTAGTAATACTTTATTACTTCATCATTTCACTCTTTAATATCCTTTTTCATATCATTACAGGTTCATAGACCCTCTACAAAGAGCAAAAGCTCCTGTGGTTATACCTTTCATAGGAATGCTGTCCAGGTAATATATTTATATTGCACTTAAAAGTTGTATTTTTTTCTGTTTGACCCTGTGAAATAATCTAATTTATTAATACCAAATTTGAATCTTTAATGCTGCAATGTAGATCCCCACTTATGCCATTTGGTTTTTGATGAATATTCATGGGTGAATTCACACAGACTGGAGTGACATCCCTCATCTTGACACAATAAACTCCAAATCCCTTTTCATTTGCGGATCCGATTTCAGAAAGCCAGTATTGGTAACAAGAAAATTGTACTTTATGTGTGGGCCCTATCTAGTTTTTTTTTTCTCTGAAAAGTCTGTGCTATTGATATGTATTCATTAAATAAAATATGTATTTTTAACACCCATTACCATAGTTTAATTCTAAACATGGCATCCCGGTTCAGTTCCTTTTGATATATATTTAAAACAGCTTTTTACTTCATTGTTTCTGATGCTGATTTTCAAAAGATAAAAATCTGGGCAACACTGGTCGGCCATCTTCGTCTTTTGCATCATAAAATAAATACCAAACTTGATATTGTTACTGAACAGTTCAAAGCCCACAGTGAGCAGAGTTACAGAAATCAGAGTGATGCCATATCCTGAATATAATCATAAACGCTTTCAGAAGTGCTTAGTTTTAGTCTAGCATCAGGACCTACAGTACGTTATTTTTTTTCAATGCAAAATTCACCGGCAGCCTATGGGTTAAAAGTCATCATTTTTCCCCAAATTCTTCCCATAATTAACAGATAATGTGTGAATGTGACATCAACTCAAAGACTGATCCTTTTTCCTATAACATTTCACATCATGTTTAGCAGGGTTTTTGTTTGCCATACTGTGAATTGTAGCCAATGAGAGAATATTTCATTCTGGTGTATCAAATTGATGGAAAATCTATGAGCATCTGTAAATGTAACCGTGTTGGATCACCTTCATGAGTCAGTTGATATGAAAAAAGGTTTGCTTTTCATGTACCCGTGTTACATGTACTCTTATAATACCTCCAAATTTTTAGTAAATGAAAGGTGAAATGAGAATTAATTTAAAGGGATAGTTCAGCATTTTTGAAGTGGGGTTGCATGAGCTCAATATGGCCACTAAGTACATTAGATGCAGTAGAAAGTTATCTCCTCTTCCTAAGTAAGCCACAACCTGTAAGAGTCTGTGTTGGGAGTAACGGCGTTAGAAATAACGCTGTTACTAACGCCGTTACGTTTTCCCAGTAACAAGTAATCTAATGAATTACTTTTTCGTGTGTTACAACGCTGTTACCATTACTGACAGTGAAATGTGGCGCATTACTTTGCAACGATGTCAAGCAGCTGTTATCAACGGAACGCGGAAGCACCGCCCCGCGGTCTTGCTCTGACAGACAAACCTCCACTGAAAGCACAGCCCTGTAGGGGGAGGGCTGATCCCCGGAGAGCCACAGGCTCTCATTAGACAAGCAATGTCACATGCTCTTAAAGCATGTTATGGACTCAGAAAAGAAATAAACAACACCTCACTTTGCTTCTCTAAGGTCTCTTTGCTGGTCTCAACCACGCAACCTCGTTTATTCAACTTCTATCCGCTTATACTGTATCCTTGCATCCTTGTTTGGTGTCATGTATACAATGTTATATATTTCTGTACCTCTACGATTCACTTTTCTTCGTTCATGGTGTCGTGTTGTCTCTGGGACCCACTGACAGACTGCTGACCTGATGCTCGTGCCTCTGGTTTTGACATAGTGAAAAAGAATTGAGCAAATTTACGTTTGAGAGTCCGCGCAATGTTTTATCTTGATACTTCCAGATACTCCACACGTTGACTTCCTGTCTGGTGCTTTCTTAACGACAGTGAATTTACGAGGTTTGGAAGCGGCCAGGCAGAAAATAGACCTGAAGCAAATCTCCAGCGCCTTGGCGCGCCGGCGCTTCACCAACGCAGATCTGCACGGTACGGCGACCTTGAAACGTAGGCTAAAGCACTTCACTCCTATTCTAGTCTATCAGGCAAATTCCCTTGCACGTGCTGCGAGGCGTCAGTGCCGCACTGGAGAACTGATGATGTCAGAGCTGCTGCAGCAGGTAACAACAAGGAAGGACACAGACGGAGACACACAGTTCAAGCAGCAAAAGCTTTTTCAAAAAAGTAACGCATCAATTACTTTACCTGGTAACTAATTACATTTATGAAGGAGTAATTCTGTTAGTAACTCAGTTACTTTTTTGGGAAAGTAACTAGTAACTATAACTAATTACTTTTTTAAAGTAACGTGCCCAACACTGGTAAGAGTCTGTTACATAGAACCAGCAACCAAACGGGGAAGTATTGTATCAAGAACAAACTTTATTTCCCCCACCTACAAGAACTCACGTCAAAAAATAATACAGCTGTCTAGGAGAACGATACATTTGAGTGTTTTTAAGTGCATTAACCTTTTAGAAATATAAAGTTTATCTGGACCTAACCAACTCACATCATATATCTCTCCCCTGAATCACTCCACCTCACTCTCAGCTGATGTAAACATAAAAAGCTAGCGGCTTCAGATGCCAGTTGTAATTCTTTGTTTTTTCTTCTAAGCAGTGTGAGGTAGAGACAACACAGGAAATCTAAGAAAAAGGAGTGATTATGACAGCGCCGATGAAGTTCCATTCACTTTGGTGACAAGAGTGTGTAACAGACTCTTACAGACTGTGGCTTACTGTACTGAGGGACAGGAGAGAACTTTCTACTGCATCTAATGTCCATATTGTCTAATGTCCATAAGGCACATGGCTGCCTCATAAGGGTGTCTTAACACCGCATGGCTCAAAGGCATTTACAACCAGGACCACATGGGGAGTGGTGGAGGTTAGAAACGGTCTCTTTGTTTATGGTTGATGCCTCTACATGAAATGGTATGTCTAAATACTCAGCAGTTAACCATAGCTTAAAACTTATAGAACAAATTCAATAAATCAATGCAGTGATTGTAAAACCAAATAGTCCTGTGCTTAGCCGTGCTATGCAAAACTCTGTAAGGCCCAGTTATATTACCAAGTCCATTGGAGGAAAAGGTGTCTGTTTTGGTTCTGCTCTGCAAAGCCCAGTGCTGCAAGTTTGATGGTTTCCCAGTGGGTGCCAGGCCGGTCTGTCCCTCCAGCTCCTGGCTCTGAAGTCCACTGGTTGCTCCTTTGTCCCTTGAGTTAGCAGCTGATGCTAACTCTGTTGTGTTGCTTTTTGTCGTTTGGACTGGAACTCCTGTTTCTTAAGTCCTTGCGTCGCTTACAGTCTGCGTAAAGCAGGACTGTGGAAGAAGATTTGAGGTTGTACTCCGGTGAAGAGATTGTTCTGTGTCTCTTTCTACAGGCTGAGAAAGATCTGAGAGAGAGAGCTGAGAGAGAGGACCTGTGTCCCCTTCTCTCCGTAGTTCTGAAAGAAAAAGAGACTGCAAAGCAGAGCAGGGTCTTATTGTTCTTATCAGAGGGTTCACACCTACATGTGAAACCCTGGGGGGTGAGAAGCCAACTTTGTTTTCTGGCTTCTGCAGGGATATGTTCCTTTAGAGCACATGGATCCCAACAGCAGTCAGAATGAGGCTTTTGTAAATGCGATTCTGAGGCAACGAAGGAGCTTAATGACCTGCAAATCATACAGAGATACTCCATAGGCATCCCAGATTGGCATGATGAAAAGGAAAACAGCATGAAATGTCCCCTTTAACATGAAGACAACCAAAACAAAATCTGTCATAAAATGTATCTAAAATTCAAATGATGATCTTTTGGTTCAACTTGTCTGATTTGAGCAGAAATTGGCAACTATGTGTTGTGAGATGATCCTTGGTGAACTCAAGACACAGTTCTCCCAGGAAATGCCACCTTGGGTCTGGGGTCAACACGATCTCAGCCTTCTCCCGCACTGTTTACAGCATCCGCAATCAAAAACCCATTTGGTGCCGGGCACAGGATGGACACGTCAAACATAGGGCTTAATACAAGACATTGACCAGGAGGACATAAGACTCACTGCCTTAACGGACGATCGTAAAAGACTGTCTCCATTGTCTGGAATGGGGGATGACCAATACTCAGCCCATTAAACCCAAAGGGAGGACAAGACCCCCCTCTGTTTAATGACTGTAACCAAACTGGCCAGAGGTGACCTCTCAACCTCCTTATCAAGACTGGGGCATTTGCCTTCTTAAAGACATTCCTTCAGCCAGTTCTCTACAAGCATCCCCAAACTCCTCTAAAACCTTGTATACATGTCTGAACAATATGATAACCTGATGTGTTGTGAAATGTATGCTATCAGAGTCCAATCCCGGTGATTCTAGGCCAAAGATAAGCCAAACTGGAATCACTTCCTTCAAATCTAAAATTCCATCTTCCCACAGCAGGAAAACTACGACGGACCAACAGTGCCACCCTGTGGAAGCACTGGCAACGAACATTCGCAAAAGTAACTGACGTTACTTTGCATGTAATGAACTGTTTTGACAATGCTTGTGTAAAGTTTGTGTGTTATAAACTTCCCGACAAAATAATCAGTATCAGGGAAGTCTAGGCAATATAGCTTGAATAATCTAGTTATTAGTAGTATTGTTACATTAGTATACATATATAAATATATAACCTTTCAATCTTCCTTTTATTTTGATAGTAAGTGTTTGGTATCAAAATATTCAGGATGTGATTATCTTATTGTTGGTGTCGGTTATATTGAGTGATTCCCAAATTATAACTCCCTATTGGTAAAACTTAAGCTTATCAAGTTTGTTAAAGCTTAGACAGATATCCGCCCAGTGTGGTCAGAACCACACCCACTTCTAGAGTTTAAAAAGCTGAGCGCGGAGCTTAAGCTCTCTGCACTTTAAACTTTAAAACTCTCTCTCTTTTCCGTTTCCCAATGCTTGATTCCCGATCTTCCTCTACATCCCTGTGATGTCACTTTGTTCCGCGTCTTCGCCTGTCCGCTGACAAGACTTTTCCGCTGACAAGATTTTTCCGCTGACAAGAATTTTTTCGCTATTTTGCAAGGTCAGCAGTTTTTGCCGTTTTCCAGCCTTGATTCAATTTTTCTTAAAGTGTTCCCTTTCTTTTTAATGAACACTCTGCCACCATCACTTCATTTAATTTAAGAAGTAATCTCGTGTGGCCAGCGAACATTTCTTTTTGAATTAATAAAAGTAAACTTCTGAACAAGACGAGACTTCTGCCGACGCCGTGTACTCAGCTGAACAGACGAGAGCACCAAGACTCCAACTCCATCTGGATCCCAGCGCCACTTGCCCCGAGATCCTCAGGAGCACCAGACGGGTCCAGACTGCCTTCACTCCAGCAGGCCGCTGTATCCACCAACCCCTGGTGACTTCGGACTCGCGACAGACCAGCGCTACTCAAAGTAAGGCCTCTCCTGGACGTTCAGCACCAGACGGGTTGGTGTAATTAGTCTCGCTCGCTCAATCAGATAAAACCCCTTTTTCCCCTTCAAACGCTCACGAAATAGTCCATCAAATTCCTACCTCAATTCATCACTCAATATAACCAGGTCGAATACAGTTATACGTTATTCTAATCCTCACCAAAGAAGTATTATTTTCTCACCTAAGTTTCATATCATGCAAATGTACTTTTAATGCCTTTTTCTCCCTTGGGAGTGTATTGTTCTGTTTATTATTTCATTTCGTTTTAAATAAATTCTTCATAGATTTAAAGTACTGTTTTTGGGAGTGTGTTTTGAAAGTCAGACATCCCTGTAACGAAAGCTCTTCCCTTCAGATTTAAGGTTGATGAGAATAGAGTGTGAATTACTCACTCCAGTCCACTAAAATTAAAACTAACCTGATCAATAAATTAATCAAGGAGTAAAATTTTGCCTATTTTGTATAAATAGGATGGTGCCCCGTTCGAATGTTTATTGAATAAATCAATAATTAATTTCTACAGTCATAGCAAAATAAGACCAAACAAATTATCCCAACATATGCCTAGTACATCCATCCATCCAAACAACCATCTATCATCTATACAGCTCATCTTTTTTTCGGGTTGCGAGGGACTTGAGTCTATCCCATCTGGCATTTGGCCAGAGGCAGGGTACACCCTGAACTGGTCCCCAGGTTATTAGAAGGTCACATAGAGATACAGACAAAAATTCATTCTCACACTCACACCCAAGGGCAATTTTAGAGTTTAACAGCTGATCCAATGAGCATATTTTTGCTTCATGAGAGGAAGCTGTAGTGCCCTGAGAACATGAAAACTCCACACAGAAATGCCCTGACCAAATCAGGGATTGGACCAGCAACCCTTTAGCTGTGAGGGACATGCATTACTTGCTGCTTCACCATGCAGCCCAATTTTGCAAATACATCACAGGATTTGGCTTTGCTACTGATAGTGGCTTTTCCCCAACCCCTGTAAAAGATACAATTCTAGATAACCAGATGCTGAACAATCCTCAGTAACACTTTCCCCTTGAGGCTCTGTATCTATCTTATTTGTTTGCTGGCTTAGGCTTGTTTGTTTCTTTGTTTGCAAGAACACAAAAACTACTGGACAGATTCTGCTCAACTTTTTAGAGGTTGTTGGAAATGGCCCAACTTAAAAATTATTAGATTTTGGTGCTGATCCAGATTACTGCCATTAGTGAACAATTGTTTTCAAGCATTCCTATTATGATAACTTCATCATGGAACTAAATCTTTTGGATGTGACAGCAATATATGAGCTACCTTGGCGGAGGTTTGCCCTCTCCAAGTGCTTTCTAGTTCCCTCTGTTGTGTGTATCAGCACGGACAAAGAGGGACAAAAGAAAAAGGTTTTTTTTCTTTTCTTTCTCAGCAGTACTCTTTCATCTGCTTAACACAACGGAGACAGTGGAGTGTTCATTTCTTTCTTTCAGTGAGTGAAATTATTTACTTTCACTTAAAGCTCCTAGAGACCACTCCTCCTCAGTACAAACCACTTCATATCAGATTCTCCTACTAAAATGGGGGATATATAATTCTATTTCTAACAGAGGCAGTGTGCACAGCAGACATCTCTTGTCCAGACACAGTGTAAGATCTATATGTTTGTCAAGTTGATTTTTTGTTCAACTTTAGGTGACCATTTTGTTTAACTAAGAGGTCCCGGTTTGGTGGGGTGGTAAACAAAGTTCTACCCTGCTCTCTCACACCCTTTCAGAAGTCTATCCCTGTCATTCTCCCTACAGGCAGAAAACACTCAAAAATACGCATAAATACAACTAACGTGCTAAACAGTGAGTATTTGTCAATTTGTTAATGTAGTAATATATATAACATGCCCCTGTTGGTGACCTTTGCTGTCGATCTCGACCTCAGTCTTTATCAGACACACTCACAGACCTGGCCTCTGTAAACTTCTTGAGGACTCCCGGCCGGTCCTGAGCTCGTCTTCTCCTGAACCATCGCTCCACCTGTCTCATGGACAAACTGCTCTTCTTAGAAAGACCGTCGATGTCCACCTATGAAGAGAGACATGGTGAAGAATGGAGATGAAAGGTTACTTAAGAGGCTTTGAACGAGCTGATTTACTGTGATTTTTACACATAATCATATCTATTGTTATGGTTGAGGATGGTCTAAAAACGGGGAGAATATCTAGTGAGCAGCAGTTTGGGCCGAAATGATTTGTTGATGCCAGGGGTCAGAGGACAACATTCAGAGTAGTTGGAGATAATAGGAAGGCGCAAGAACCATCCAAGGTCTGCAGAAGACCATTTCTGAACTCACAATATGTCCAATCTTGAAGCAGATGGTCTACAGCAGCAGAAGACCACGCTGGGTACCACTTCTGTTGGCTCAGAACAGGAACTGAGGCTACAGCTCACATTAGCTCACCAAAATGTAAGGCTATCTTTACACGAAGACTCTGTGACTTAAAACGCAAAGGTTTTTCCTTTGCATATTCAAAGTCGATTCACATTCAGACGGAGACGCTGGAAACAGATGAAACCACTGTAGCGGTTGTTGTTCCTGGTACGTGCGCGCAGCCTTGATGTGAAAGACTACTGTGCATGAGGTAACGTCAGCGTTTCACCCTGAAACGCTCTGACTTTTGCTTACACGGAGCTGCATGGAGGAACGTATTGAAAACTCTCCACTCTGGACACTGGCTTCAAAAGTTTCTGGATTGGAGCACTTCATATAGTGTTCCCATGTAAACAAAAGGCCAAAAAGGCGATGAAAACTTCTCAGATTTGACAGTATTCGGCCTCATGTAAACGGCCTTTAAGTGTATTTACCTGTGCAGGTTTCCTGCTCTGATTGGTGTAGTAGATCTCCAAGACAGGGATGTTCTCCACCCTCAACAGGGCTCTCTGTTTGATCCCCGCAGAAAAAGCTAAGGGTGTAGCGATCCACCTGAAACAGGGACAACACAAAACATTAATGAGTTTGTGGTTTATTAGGATCTCATTTGCTTTGGATCTCTCCGGAGAACATACCCGTTAAAACAGATCACATGCAGATGATCCAAAAGTTGGAGATTCATACATAAAAGTTAATCCTTCTTCAACACACCTGCCCTTTAACCTAAACATCTACAGACGTGGACAAAATTGTTGGTACCCTTCCATTCAAGAGAGAAAAACCCACATGGTCTCTGAAATATGCTGAAACTGACAAAAGTAATAATAAATAAAAAAATACTGAAAATCAACTAATGAAAAGCAGACTTTGCTTTTGAATTTTAGTCCAAGAGAATTATTTTAAAAAACAAACCAATGAAACTGGCTTGGACAAAAATTATGGTACCCTTAACTTAATGTGTTGTTGCACAACCTTTTGAGGCAATCACTGCAATCAAACGATTCCTGTAACTGTCAGTGAGACTTCTGCACCTGTCCACAGGTATTTTGGCCCACTCCTCACAAGCAAACTGCTCCAGCTGTCTCAGGTTTGAAGGGTGCCTTCTCCAGACTGCATGTTTCAGCTCCTTCCACAAATGTTCAACAGGATTTAGATCAGGGATCATAGAAGGCCACTTCACAATAGTCCAATGTTTTGTTCTGAGCCATTCTTGGGTGTTTTTAGCTGTGTGTTTTGACTCATTATCCTGTTGGAGGACTCATTCTGAATAATCTGTGCAACTGTAGTCACAGGAACATCAAGCTGCTTGGAGATGGTCTTATAGCCTTTACCTTTAACATGCTTGTCTGTAATTGTATTTCTAATCTCCTGAGACAGCTCTCTCCTTAGCTTTCTGTGGTCCATGTTCAGTGTGGTACACACCATGATACCAAACAGCACAGTGACCACTTTTCAGCCTTTACATAGGCAGACTGACTGATTACAAGCTTGAAGACACCTGTGATGACAATTACAGGACACACCTTAGTTTAACATGTCCCTATGGTCACACCATTTTCAATCCTTTGTAGGGGATTGAAACTAAAACTGGCTTGGACATCAATTTTGTCCAAGCCAGTTTCATTATTGTGTTTTTCAAAATATTTCTGCTGAACCAAAATTTAAAATCAATGTCTGATTTTCATTAGCTGATTTTCAGTAAATTTTTATTTATTATTACTTTTGTTATTTTCAAGTTATTTCAGTGACCATGTGGGTTTTTCCTTTCATTAAATGAAAGGTACCAACAATTCTGTCCACTTGTGTAAATTAATGATGAAGCTAAAATTCTAAATAACACTGGATTAGGTCCAAAACAGTATACATCAAGAAATAGACAAAGACATCAGTAACTTCATCTTTGCTCACCATGAGCTTCTTCTTCTCTTGTTCTTTCATACCATGCACTTAATAACTTGGCTCATATTGGCGGCTCTCTGCTAGCACTTCTGGTTCAATGCCAGAATTGGTTCATTCCCTTTCCGGTTGCTAGATATTTGTAAAAGTGTTTTGTGTCTTGTTAAATTGTTTTCTGAAATGTACATTTGTTTTTCCATTTGTGAAAGTGTTTTGTGTCTTGTTAATTTGTTTTCTGAAATGTACAGTTGTTTTTCCATTTGTAGAAGTGTGTTGTGTCTTGTTAATTTGTTTTCTGAAATGTACATTTGTTTTTCCATTTGTAGAAGTGTGTTGTGTCTTGTTAATTTGTTTTCTGAAATGTACATTTGTTTTTCCATTTGTAGAAGTGTGTTGTGTCTTGTTAATTTGTTTTCTGAAATGTACATTTGTTTTTCCATTTGTAGAAGTGTGTTGTGTCTTGTTAATTTGTTTTCTGAAATGTACATATGTTTTGGGTTCTGTAAATGTGTTTTCTAAAATGTAAATTTGTCTCAAGCTTTGTAAAAGTGTTTTGGATCTTGTACTCTTGTGTTGCCACTCCAGGCCACTATATAAAGTACTGCACAGGTCAGGCAAAGGGTTTCTTTGACTTCTTCATCAATGAACAATGTGTACAGGTCAGTGGTCAGGTAAAAAGTCTTTTTGACTTTCTTAATAAACAAATTCCCATCCACACAGTGGCACAGGAAACCACGCAAGGAAACCCCAACCAACCAACCTCAAATACAATCAGTACACAGTTAAAAAGTAAACAAACTGAACAGTAACATGCAGACAAAAATGTTTCTTTTGGATTTTAGGTTTTGAAAAACAAGACAGGAGGGCAAGTAAACATGGCTGTCTTCAAAAATTGCACAGGGCAAACAATGTATTTTTTACCTTTTACGCTCTGTTTAGTGTAAACAACACAGGTCTCCTAGACTCTTTGGCTTAGTGTTAAATGACAAATAAAAACAAGTTAAGTTTAATATTTAGCTGCTACAGTATTAAAAGCTGTGTGCTATACCCCCCCCCCCACACACACACACACCCACCCACACACAAAAAAAGAAAGAAAGATAAAAATGCAATGGCCTGTCCTAACCATATCCCTGTCATTAATCACATCCGCAACCCATCAAGGTAGGTTTCTGGCAAGGAACACTAATATTTTGACCTTATTTGGCTTAAGGCAGCATCTCTCTTGGAACACAGTGTTTCCAGCTGTACTAAACATCCTTTCAGAGGCAGTGGACGTTGCACAAATGCACATGTACTTTTTTGCTAACTTGGTCATCAAAGGGAACTTTTCTGCTGTCACACCACCATATCAGAGGGTCAGATGAGGGAGGCTCTAACTCTTCTTGCAGCAGGTAACGTTTTAGTTCAGTTTCAGCTCGAAGTCTTTTTGGTGCAGCCAGGGTAGCCATTTGGACTCGTCTGTTCTGCACATCATCAGTCTTGTTTCCGTCTTTACCTCCATCACTTTTGCTGCTGCTGTTGTTGCCTTCTTCCTCTAGCTCTCTCATGTTGTACCATCATCCCCAATGCTGGTCTCCTTGTACCTAGGGTCGAGGTGGCCTTCTTCTTCTTCAGAAGCTCTTGAAGTGGAGGTGCAGTGTACTTTTCTTCAAGAACACCACACATTTTTTCTTGATGTTTGTTGTGAGTGTGCTCTCATCTGGGTCTGGGGCTAACAGTTCTTCTTTTAAAAGTTCCAGCACAGGTTTCACAGAGGACACAGTCACATACTTTTCATCTGATAAGACACCTGTGAAATCAGCCACAGGTTTCAGTGCTGCATTGATGGATTTCCATCAATAAGCACGTCTTATGACAGGGAGCTGCTGCAGCACCTTCTCTACCATTTGTTGCATGGTGCCCCATCGTGTAGCAACATCCTTGCAGAAAAGATAAGATTGTTTAGAAATTTGCTCATTACACCAATGTTACATATTTACAATAAATCAACATTTATTCAAAACATTATACATACAGCACTTCAAGATATAACTCAGCTCATGTCCAGCATCAGATTTCAAGTGAAAGTAAAATATAAATACTGTTTACAAATAGTTCATTTAGAAACATTACTTTTCCCGTCTAGAATCCATAATTTATATACAGTGCCAAGCATAAATGAGTACACCCCTATTAAAATCAATGTATTAATCAATATCTAAATGAAAAAAGAACAATTTACAAAGCTCTGACAAGGTTGAGCTTAACATTTTTTTTACCATAAGATGAAATTAAGGGTAATAAGATTATTAAAATCTACACCCCTTTACTTGGGGTGTACTCATTTTTGCATAATGATCTTTAAATTGATTTAAAAAAAAACTTTTTTGTGTGAAATTAAAAAAAATCTTGTTTGCATCAATGGCCCGTATTTGGGGCAGTATTTTATGGTATAGTATGCCATAAAAATGTTGGTTTGAAAGGCAACTAAAGGTTTTCTGACAACTCTGAAGCAGTGTACTCATTTATGCACTATACATTAATAGAAAGAAAAATAATGTTTCTAACTTTCTACATAAAAGATAAACACTATGAATTTATTTATGTACTGTTAGTGTGTGTACAATGTGTTTGTAACAAAATATGTATTTATGTCTTTAATATATTAATAGCTCACCAGAATTAGACTGCGTTCGGGGAGATTGGTGTCATGCTGTGCCTTCTTCAGGTCTCTCCTTTTTATCCAGCTCAGGTTGAATGCATTGACCAGACTCCTGCACAGTCCCAAGGCACAACTTGTTTTCTCCTTTTCACTTGCTTCAGCATTTTGGACAACCAAATGGGGTTGTGGCCAAAGCAAGTCAGCCATGGCCATCCGAGTTTCCTCACTGCATCTTTAATATTAGAACCATTATCAGTGGTAATGCAGGATATTTTCTTCTCATCTAGTGCCCAGTCTGCCAAAGCAGATTGAAAGAATTCTGTAAGAACATCTGCCATGTGGTTGTCAGGAGTATATCTTGTCTCCAAACACCTGGACTGCAGAGTCCAGTCAGCTGTGAGGTAGTGGGCTGTAAGGCTCATGTATGGGGTCATAATAAAGCTTAACCGCATATCGGTAGTGAGAGAGTAAAAGTCAACCTCACTTAACTCCTTGAGAACGTCATCCTTCACGTTGTTGTACAGTCTCGGTACTGCAGTCTTGGGAAGTATGTTTTGCCTGGTGGATCATACTGCTTATCAAACTTGTGCAGCATTTCTTTAAATGCCGGTTCTTCTACTGTATTTAACAGCTGCATTTCCTTTGCGATGAACTGCGTTACACTGTCAGTTAAGGTACGCCATCTTATGCTGCGTTCACACCAGACGCTACTTATACTACCTCAGACGCTACTTATACTACCTCTGCTGCGATGCAGCAGCCGCTTTTCACACCACAACATAGCTTGTCAAGCGATGTCAAAGTAAAAAAAAGTTGATCTTTTCAGACGATGTCGTGTGTGGCTGTGTGGCAGCAGCCAATCAGCGATGTGTGTGTGACGGTGCCCATGACAGACAGTTTTTCATCGAGACTACAGAGGAGCAATTTATGTCCATGTGGGAAACATTAGTCAGTGAGGACATTGGTTCTGCCAAGATGGACCGCGGGAAACTCACAGATAATGCTGCTGCAGGGCATCAGCTACAGTGTTTTGTGGTTGATAAGTGAATGAAAATGATACAGCTGAAATAATGTCTGCTTATACATCCTATTATATGAGATATGATATGATCGCAGTGAAACTCGAGCGGACGCGACGGCCGACGGCAACGGTGACCAAAATGAGGCATTTATGGAGACGCGACGTTATGACAGTGGACGACACGAATTTGGTAGCTGGGTCGCTTGTGGTGTGATCATAGCATTACACTGTCCTATTATACTTGGAGTGTCGTCCAAAAGATTCGCCAAGAGCTAGTTAACGGGATGCCCCAGCTGCTGTTACACCGGCTGGAGATTGTGCTGCTTTGGTCTTTCAGAGTTCGGCTTATTGCTGTGGATGGTGGGTCTGCAGGTGTTGCTTCAGATTCGTTGTGTTTGCACTTTTGACCGTTACTTTTTTACGGCAAAGTTTACATATAGGCTTAAACCTGAAATGCATCCAGAGCGGTGCCATTGTACGTGGCTTTGGAACCAGAACCTCCTCAGCCTCCATGTTAATTAGCCTAGCATTGCTAACCATCTGACCAAGACGAGAGGTAAACAGCAGAGTGAGTGAGACACCAAGGCTGAGTGCTGCTGGCGCAGCACGATGACATGAGATTGAAAGTCGTTTTATGCAACCTTGTGGATAAAATAAATAACTCACAGTAATCACGAATATGAAAAATAATCACGAATATGAAAAATAATCGTGATTGGCGAATATTGTAATAATTGTGACTGCCCTACATATACATATATATACAAATATGTACATCCAACACCCAACATGAATCCATATAGCCAATCATGAATCCCTCCATCATGTTGACAAGAAAAACCTTCTGTTAAGCAGCAGGAAATCTTGAATGTGGATCCCAGTCTCATGATGAACAGCAAATCCACACGATGCTGTGTTGGTGTGAGGGCAAAGGAAGGGAGGTAAGAGGAGACAAGTGGACTAAAGTAAAATGACTCAAGTTAGTGACAGATCCATGAACCATAGACCTGTCGTCTGATTTATTAGAGGTTAGCCTCTTGAGATGCTACATCTCATTTCAGGAGGGTACTCATGTCTGAATGGTTGTGGTGATCATTTTATAGGAGTATAATTGATTATATTCTTAATGAAAATAAGAATTTATGGTAGTGACGAACTCATGGGTGCCCAGACCACAAGGTCATCCCTACCATATTTGTCTCTGTTAAGTATAAATGTGTTAAAGGCCTCTTGAGATGTGACATCCCATTTTCAAGAGGGACCCCATGACTACGTGGTGCTAAATATAGATACGATAGATATATCAACCAGGGATAGGGAGAACATGCTAATATCTACATTAATAGCTATAATGATAATGGGAATGGAGTGTTCCTAATGCAATGGCCAAATATGTGTCATGTTTGTAATTGTAGTTTTTGAGGCTTCGTGACTCCACAGCAGCAGGAAGTCTCCACCAAGGATCCCAGGCCAACTACAAGACAAGAGCCAGAGACGAGTACAGGAGCAAACAAAAGGGACAAAGGCAGATATGGAGAGTTTTTGAAATATGTTAAATGCAGTGTTACATACTTAACCTGAAAACATCAAGTCACTTAAACTAATGTTGCAATGAAATTATTCTTGTTGTACCTTTAACACTGTATTGAAGCATCCAAACATGCAGTGTAGGTCAAACTGTAATTGAACACATGAGGAACAAAGTGCTTTGAGTTACTGACAGCACAACAGTAAGTAACAAAAAAATCACATATTTCTCTTGTCACTGTCTGAACTGAAAAGACTGCATAAAAATAAAATTGTGCATACACATACATTGTAATTTATTTCAAACTCTGATAAAATATGAGTTTTTATATTTAACAAAAAATCAATATTAAGATTTGAAATATCGATATTGTATCAGAGGTCTAGATATCACGATATATTGCTATATTGATATTTTTTCACACCTCTACCAAATACTCTTTTTTTCAAATCTTCCCCTCGGTAAACAATAAGGCTCTTCAACAGACACATCCTTTTCAGGTTCACATCAAGGCTCTAGGTGGGAGGGCAAAAAAACATTTTACATAAACTTACATCTGCTTATGTTGCATATTAGCCGATGATGCAAAAACTGCACGATGTATGAATCAGCCATTGAACTTACAGCATGCTTTTTGCCAACTTGTTAAGAGGTCAGTAAGGTTGTCAGGATACCAGAATTGAAACTTTAATATGCAAACAGTAAAAATATTCACTGTTCAACACCAATTTCTACACAGTGTCAAAAAATAAAATCAAATTACAAACTAGACCTTTAAAAAAGTTTAATAGTTTCTGCAAAGGTTTTGTAAATAACACATATTATTTTATCTTTTTCATTTATTTATTGCCGTATCTGGTTTCCTATCTAGATGGTTAATGTAACCTTTAAATTCTTGCCCATTTGAAATTAAACTTCTTGCGTTCCATTGTAGGATAATCAGATTATTTTATCCCCCACCCCTCCTAGTTTCCCCTCTGTTTCCAGCCTTTTATTTATTTGTTCCCATGATACCTCTTTGATGCCCAAAAACTTCTCTGCCTCTTTAGCAATTATTTTGATTTTCTCTGTTTTGTGTTTTACTTGGTCTGAGCAGTTGATAACATACGCTATAAAAAGCATAAGTTTATCAACTGTCAGAGCATTTGTGTTTTCTGTCTGTCCTCCTTGAGTCCAGCTCATTCTCTCAGCTTCATTCCTTCCCTTTTGTAGTTGTACTCTATTTCCTGCTAGGCGTAACTGATGTTATTCATGGTTTTAACTTTCTGGATTTCAACAGCCTTCTTCCTCAATTCGCAGCCAGCATATGTTACATGGTGTTGCCCTCCACAGTTACAGCATTTTTCCTGTCCCTCATCTCTGCACTCCTCAATTCGGTGATCTCCTCCACATTTAGAGCACCTCTGCTTCCCTTTGCAAACCGCTGCAATGTGCCCATACCGCTGGCATTTGAAGCACCTGAGTGGAGGTGGGCTGTATGGCCTCACTGGGAAACTCATACACCCCACCTTCACTCTCTCTGGGAGAACCTGATCTTCAGACTCAAGAAGGACAGACAAACTATCCATTCTCTCCCCATTATGTGTTCGCTGCAGTCTTTTAATCCCGCTCACCTTCCCCCCATCAATCATTCGTCTCAGTTTTTCTAAGTCTTCATCGACTGGTATGCCAGTTATCACTCCTCGTGTAACCCTCTTTTCACCCAGGATTACTGTCTCCCTCACCTTTTTCTTGCAAACGCTCTCAATCTGCATGGCCTTGTTTTTCTGTTCCTCTGATCTGCATGCATATTATCATCAGGTTTCCATCCCTCAGTGTTTTCACCACTTCCACCTCCCCGATTTTCTTTCTCAGCTCCCTCGACAGCATAATTGGGCTGAGATTGATCTGTTCATCTTCCCTGTTAAATCTTACAATGACTTTGAACTCTCCAACCAAAATCCTTTTCCTCATTACTCTGCTACTGCCTTCATCTGAGCTATTTTCCTCAAACACTCTCTTTGTATTTTGGCTTCCATGCCCGCCCAACATCTCTCCCCCACTTTTCTCTCTTTCCCGAGCTCTCCTAGACGCCACTGTTGTCCAGCTGCAGAACACCATATCATCCTCCTCATCCACCCCCTGAGTAGCCATCATAATCCATTCACACACCTGGTTATACCCACCGCCAAATCCACAATCCATCAGAAATTTCCAAAAATACCATTTGTAAACACTTTTTCAGCGTTCGTTTTTACCGCCTCGAGCTGACGTCCGACCAGATCCGGAAACTCTTCCCCAGGAGAGCGTGTGAAGGACGTCAGCGCAGCCTGCTGGACAAATCCACCAACACACCGCGTCACCCGGGTACCTGTCCCCCATGCTTATAAAGAAGACGCTATACCGCCACCCGTGGAGACCTGACGTAACCCAGGAACACACAGACAAACAGATGTGGCTCCTATAGTTTTGATAAACTTTAAATAACCAGTAATGACGATACAGCGGGGGTTGTAAAGTAGTGAATGTCTGTCAGACGCGCCGGTGACTATGGACGGAGTAGGGACCATCGTAAAAGTGCAATACGGCTCATTTCAAAATTCAATCAAGACTTTGTTTTTAAACATAGACGTCTCAATCCACTCCTAGTAGATATGGTGACAGCCCTTAACATTTCACACCAATAAAAACCTAAATAAAAATAAAAATAAATATGCAAATCAACATCATCAATAACTTTATGCAATACTTAATCACATAACAAGGTAAAAATTTCAATAGCGTTCTCATTTTTTAATTTATTGATATTAAATCACCTCTCATGAGTCCAGAACATCCTCCCACAACTTTCACAGCCCTAAGTTTATGAAAAAGGTCATTAAAAAATGCCTTGATACCATTATCAGGGGCCTGTTGCTTTAAATGTGCATTGGTCTACTTAGAATTTCAAAAGTGTTCTCATTTTTGAATGCATTGACATCAAAACACCTAGTAGTCACCGGCGCGTCTGATAGACATTCACTTCTTTACAACCCCCGCTGCGTCATCATTACTGGTTATTTAAAGTTTATCAAAACTGTGAAACATCTGCCTCAATCGATTCTCCAACATATCCCCAAACCGTGAGAAATCGATGCTTTGACTCTGAGCTATTGAAGGTAATGGACGCAAAAAAAGGCGAATGTTAAATATGAAACTATCTTCACCCAGCCGCGTTTCCGACAAAGAGACATATCCGTGCTCAGATGCAGCAGCAAACCAGAGTGGCAGACTTCAGTTGAGGTTGGACAAAACAAACAGAGTAAGTGAATGAACATACCTGCATACTCGCTGGCTTGAGACTGACTGAACCTGCCGACAGACAATCAGAGACTTTACAGCACATATTAACACAAAATACTTGTTTTCTTTCTCTTTTTTATGAACTTCTTAAAGAATTAGCATTAAAAGGCATATGGAATTTACGGAAGCATACATTCAGACGTTAAGTCCTGACAACCAAACAGTCCATGGAGAGCCCTCATCCTCCCCCCCTTCCCCCGCCTCTGCTGCCAGGCTCTGAAGGCGTGTAGGTGGGCCAGACCCTAGGCGGTATCTCGGTAAATTTTGCCCTGAAATACAGCTACCAGGTAAAGAAGTAGTACCTTCAAGAAGGCTTCTTTACATCCTGTTTTATACAGAGAATCAAAACTACACTTGAAAAAATGCAACGTTATAACAATACAGGCAAAATATAGCATTTGCCGTTAAAATATTTGAACAAAAAGGCGCAAAGAAGACAAAGATGACTTGTCAAAATGGGTATTGCTCAGATTAACAATGAAAAAGGTCAACAACAAAACATGTCTGATAAAACATTTCAAATATTTAAAAGTCTTACCTTGTTTTTAAACGGGATCGCAGAAGGTTAAGTTGCTGTTCACTTTCTGTAGCATTCAGGCTCGGTCAGCAGTTGAGGAGGAAATGGCGGTTGGCACGATGGAAATTGTTGTCATAGTGACCAAAGCCGGCCCAAGGCATAAGCGAACTAAGCACCTGCTTAGGGCCCCATGACCACTAGGGGGCCCCCAAGAGCAATTAACTTAAAAAAACAAAAAAGTAATTAATTATTTTTTTTCGTGTGTGAGTGATGATGATTCATATAATATCAAATGTAGGTTGATGTACAAAAAAGACAATATTATGTTAACAGTGTAGTTTCCTACAGCCTCTCTGCTCTAAATGTCAGAGCTCCGCTAGTAATGTGTGCATCCAGCTGTGCAGTGCGCACTGCACTCTAAGGGGCTGGGTACAGTTACACATTATGTCACAAAAAAGGACATACCCTTCAGGTGCTGAAAAGAGGAAAAGGAAGACAGAGGGAGAGGAAAAAAGGCAACAAGATAAAGGTATGTTTGCATGTCTTGGTTGGCTGGTTGGCTGGTTTGGTGTCATGGAGATTTTTAAAAGTTTCCCCAAATTAGTAAAGTCCCTAACTAGCCTATTAGCCTATAATAGCAATTTAGCTAGCTAACGTTAGTTCTAAACTAGAGAAATTTCTCTTTTAACTGGTAGATTAGATAGCTTACTGTTCAAGCCAACGTTTTTGTGTTTATGTAATACTGTGACTGAGTTGATTGTTATATATGTATGTGTGTGTATATATGTATATATATGTATATATATATATATATATATATATATATATATATATATATATATATATATATATATATATATATATATATATATATATATATATATATATATATATATATATATATATATATATATATATATATATGTATATATGTATATATATATACATATATATATATATATATATATATATATAGATATATAAATATATATATATAAATTAGGGGTGCAACAATACATGTATCTGTATTGAACCGTTTGATACAGTGGCCACGGTTCAATACACCTTTGAACCGAACGATACGCTATTATGTATTTATTTGATCACTTTCTGACGAGGCGCTATGTGCTGAAAGTTCAGTGAATCTGCGTTCGACTACTCCGGGCAGCATTGTCGAGCACAGATCCGCTGAGCTGCACGCGCAGCACCTCCCCTTTCAGTCGGCTCAGAGCTGTAGAGATAGCTCTGATTCGCTAAGCTACTGAGACAGAAGAGGCTACGGACGCCACGGCGCTGCTACATGGAGAATGCATTACCTTCAGCTGAAACTGAAGACCCTCCACTATCATTCAGATCTGGCGATGGCCAGCAATGCCACTCACGAGCTGCCGCTGCCACAGATCGTGCTTGCTGTCTCCGCTTTGGGACTACTTTGGCCTCCGTGTTAAGTATGACCCTGATGGTGAGCGTGTCGTGGACAAAACACAACAGAATGTTGGAAGTGCAATACGATGCTAAGCTACGTCGGGGGAAAACAACAAACACCTCCATCATCCCGGGGTTAAAACAAGTGGAAACAGAGAAACAACAAGAAGCACACATGCTACAGACTTTACCTGGGTCATTTAGACAGCCTTCAGCACATGATTCAAAGAGGGCAAAGGAAATCGACCGGGCCATAGCTACTTTTATTGCTGTCCACATGAGACCCTTTTTTTTTTTTTTTAAACACTTTATTTATATACGATTTTAATTTCTACATTACAACACAGAACTTTAGAAACATACATCAAAATAAATAGAAATAATGAAAATAAAATAAAAGGAAAGAAAAAAAAAGAAATATCTATCTATATCTATATCTATATATATCTATCTATCTATCTATCTATATATATATATATATATATATACATATCTATCTATATATATATATATATACATATATATATATACATACACAGACGTATATATACATACTTTCGTACGTATACACATACACATACACACCCATGTACATGTATATACACACATAAAAATGCTTAACATACATATTCATATGTATGCCTGTATATAAACAAACACATATGGTAATTGAAATTTTAAAAGTAAAGACAAAACAATAATAATAATAATTATTATTATTATAATTATTATAATGATAACAATAATAATACATAATAAAAAAAAAAGAAACAACGTGCATTCAGATTTACCATAAGGGAAAGACCTCTTAAAGGTTGTTAACTTAGAGCTCCAGACCGGGTAAACTTTTCACATATTGCATGAATGGATCCCAGGCTTTATAGAAGTTCTTACAGGAGCCGTTGAGGGTACATCTTATTTTTTCCAGCTTAAGGTTGTACATCACATCCCTCAGCCACTGGTTGTGTGATGGAGGTGTCACGTCTTTCCATTTAAACAAAATTGCTCTTCTAGCTAATAAAGAGGAAAAGGCAATAACTTTTTTTATGTGAGTGGGCATATTTAAAGAAGATGGATCTCGAACTATACCAAAAATTCCAACCATGGGAGAGGGTGTGATAATGCAGCCATAAGACCGAGAGAGCATGTCAAAGAAGGACGACCAAAAAGGAACAAGTTTTGAACAGGACCATAGCATATGATAAATAGTTGCAGGGGCTAATTTACACCTGTCACACACAGGGTTTAGGTCTGGAAATATTTTTGCAAGTTTGGCTTTAGTAAAGTGCAGGCGATGTAACACTTTAAATTGTATTAGAGCATGTCTAGAACATATAGATGAAGAATGAACCCTTGATAAAGCAATGTCCCATTCCTCATCCAATAAAGGAACCCCAATATCATTTTCCCATTGTTGACAGAAATAAGATATAGAAGGATTGTATTTGTCCATTATATGACGATAAATCATGGAAACTCTTCCTTTCTTCAACATGTTAACTTTCAGTAAAGAATCCAAACAAGACAATGGGGGGCTTTTTGGAAAGCTTGGAAATTTTTTGTGTGCAAAATCCCTGACTTGTAAGTAGTGGAAGAAATTAGTGCGGGGCAGTCCAAATTTGTTAGACAGCTGTTCAAAGCTGGCAAAAGTGTCATCAATGAACATGTTCGCAATGGTACAGATACCCCTGTCATTCCATATTTGAAAGCCCTTATCAAGAACAGATGGTTGAAAATTGTAATTGTTTACTAAAGGAGCATGAATTGAGATATTCTGAATACCCAGACATTTTTTAAACAGTATCAAGATGCGTGTGATTGGCTTACAATTATATTTCCCTGAATTTTACTGATCGCTGATGGCAGGGGTGCGCAAAGCAGAGCAGATAGTGAGTGTGGTTTACTTGTGTCACTTTCAATCTGGAGCCAGGCAGGGATTGCGCCAGTCCAATTCTTTAACCACAGAGAAATGGCATTAAAATTTGCAGCCCAGTAGTATGATCGAAGGTTTGGAAGAGAGAGTCCTCCAAGGTTTTTTGGTCTTTCCAAAAATTCCTTTCTAATACGGGCTGGTTTATTATTCCAAACGAATGAAGAAATTATCTGATTACATTCCTTAAAAAAAGACTGCGGTATAAAGACAGGTATTGCTTGGAACAGATATAAAAACTTTGGAGTTATATTCATCTTTACAGAGTTGGCTCTTCCGATAATTGATAAAGGTAAAATAGACCAACGTTTAATATCTTTTTTACACTGTTCCAAGAGAGGAATAAAGTTGGTTTTAAACAAGCTATAATACGATTTGGTTACTTTTACCCCCAAGTATGTGAAAGAGTCAGATGAAAGTTTAAATGGCAAATTAGGATATTCTTCAGCATTTTTAGTAATTGGGAAGTATTCACTTTTGTTATAGTTAAGTTTGTACCCTGATATTCTCCCAAATTCTTCTAGAACTTTAAGGACTGCTGGTATGGTTGAAGCAGGGTTTGTGACAAACAATATTAAATCATCTGCATAAAGCGATACAGTGTGTATTCTATCCCCACGTTTAATACCTTGTATGCTGCTATTATTCCTAAGGGCAACTGAGAGAGGCTCTATGGCAAGAACGAAAAGTAGAGGACTTAATGGATCTCCTTGCTTAGTTCCTCTATAGAGAGGAAAGTAATTTGAGGAGATAAAATTTGTATACACTGAGGCCGTAGGTTCTGTATAGATAAGCTTGATATATTTTATAAATGTAGGTCCAAATCCAAAATTCTTTAGTGTGTAAAAAAGATACTTCCATTCGACCCTATCGAATGCCTTATCGGCGTCAAGTGAAATCACTGCTTCAGGGGACTGAGTATTAGATTTAGTGTAAATTATATTAAACAGGCGTCTCAGATTAAGAAAGGACTGTCTGCCCTGCACAAACCCTGTCTGGTCATCAGAGATCAACTGAGGAAGAACTGCTTCAAGGCGTAGTGCAAGGACTTTTGAAAACACTTTTCCATCACAGTTTGTCAAACTAATTGGTCTGTATGATGCGCAATCAAGGGGGTCCCTATTCTTTTTCAGTAACAATATTATAGATGACTGGCGAAGTGTGGGTGGAAGAATATTATTCACTATAGCTTCATTATAAACTGAAAGCAGAAGAGGAGATAGCTTGTCTTTAAATTTTTTATAAAATTCCGTGGGAAACCCGTCCGGACCTGGAGCCTTCCCACTCTGAAGAGACATTATTGCGTTAACTACTTCCTGTAGTGTAAGAGTCTGATCTAAACTTGCTTTTGAATCAGAATCTATTGTAGGAATGTTTAGATTGGAGAAAAAAATATTGAATTGGTTTTCATCTTGTGTTGTATCAGATGAGTATAATTTACAGTAAAATTCATTAAACAAATTATTAATGATTTGGTGGTCCTCTGTCAATGCGCCATTAGATAATCTAACCTGTGATATATTATGAGATGCCGCTTTTTGACGGAGTTGATTTGCCAATATTTTTGATGGTTTATCCCCTTCTTCATAAAATCTACTACGAGACTTGAATATTTGCCTCTCTGCCTGTGAGGTGGTAAGAAGGTCAGCTTCCATTTGTAGGCTTGCTCTTTCTTTAATCCTGTCAGCGCTCGGATTGTCAGATATAAGTAGGTCCAAAGCCTTAATTTTTTGGGATATGTCATCCAGCTTTTTACGATTAAGTTTGTTATAATGTGCATTACGGGAAATAATTTGGCCTCTAAGATAGGCTTTTAAAGTTTCCCATAAAGTTGAGGCTGAAATGTCATCACTCACATTTGTCTCCAGAAAAATATCTATCTGCTCAGTAATATATTGCACAAATAATCAGCAAGCAAAAGTGGATCAAGCCTCCAAGTTCGCCTTTTGTTCTTTGGGATGGAAGTGTTATTTTTAAACATACAGGAGCATGGTCTGAGATCAAAATTGGATTGTATTTACAGTTTGCACTGTATTAAGTAAATAGGATCGACAAGAAAAAATCTATTCTTGAAAAGGATTGGTGAACATTAGAAAAAAATGAGTAATCTTTTTTATTGGGGTTTCTGAACCTCCAAGGATCGACAAGTTTATGCGTTTCCATGAATGCCTGAATTATCTGTACTGATTTAGGTGTCCTTGGTAACGAGTGAGAAGAGCGATCCAACACTGGGTCCATCACAAGGTTGTAGTCGCCAGCAATAATCAAGTGATGACTATCCAGATTCGGGATTGAACTTAGCACTTTTTTAAAAAAATAATCGTCATCAAAATTGGGGGCATAAATATTCACTAAGACTAAATTGAGTTGCAATAGTTTGCCAACAACCATTACATATCTACCATTTGGGTCAGAAATCGTGTTTGATACAATAAAAGAAACATTTTTGTGAATAAGTATACATGTTCCCCTACTTTTGAAGTTAAATTTAGAATGAAATGCCTGCCCTACCCAGTCTCTTTGCATTCTATAGTGGTCTTTATTTCGAAGATGGGTTTCCTGTAAAAATGCTATACCAGCATCAAGATGTTTAAGGTGTGAGAGGACCTTCAGTCTCTTAACTGTAAGATTCAGCCCCTTTACATTCCAACTTATTATATTTAAGTCACCCTTACCTGGGACTACAAGTGGGTTACAACCCATCATTGGAATTATTTGGTTCTAATACGTGTGAGTTTTTCCTATTCATGCAATACAGAATGCGGATGAATGCACATGAAACATACAGAACAACAGAACATCTACCTTGAACAGGGAATAAACTTAACATATACCCCAGTACCTGAAAAAGGCAACCCCCCCTTACACACTCTGAAACCTTGCAAACTCTCATTTGCACCCTTCCTGCAAAACTAAAAATGAAGTAAAAATCTTTGGACTATAGAGAACCTCTATTGCTAACATCAACCCTGCTATACTTTTCTTTAAATGAGCATATTGTGTTGGATAATCAAAAATTATTGCATAACATGAACAGAAATTACAATTGCAGGGTGAATACATACATGCACACTATGTATACATATATGCACATACAAACACATATGCATACATGTTCCCACACATGTATACATAAATAAGAAAAAATATAGATATGAAAAAATAAATTTGAGAAAAAGAGAAGAAAAAAAAAATGTTACCCATCTCTAAGTAGCTATATTGTCTGCTGCTACTAATACAGTTTACTTGGGCTGCAGGCACTCTACTTTTGTCTTTGTTTTTATATAGTGAACAAAAAAAAACAAGATTACTAGTAGTGTCCCAATCAGCTTTGTTAACTTAATTTTTTGCTCATTAATAAAAGATATCACAAAAAGTAGCAATGTGCCATTGTCCGTCGGCATTTATTCAGCCTTCCTTAATAAAGTCTTTGCTTTGCCAGAATAATGCAATATAATCAGATAATATTCATTGAACAAGAATACAGTAATGGTTACCTTGATATTCATTTTCTGAGCAAAGGATACTGAGAATATGAGTCTTCAGTCCAGCAAACAACCTTACTTGTCTTCTTCTATAACGGAACGTGGACTGGAGGTTTGACCTGCAGTGATGTTGTTGTTGATGTACGCCAGTGCTTCTGCTGGGTCTGTAAACTTCACACGCTGATTATTGTGGGTGACCTGCAGTGTGGCTGGATAGAACATGCCAAACCTGATTTTTGCAGCATGAAGCTTCTGTTTACATTCGGAGAAAGCTGCTCGCCTCTTGTTGATGTCCGGGCTGAAATCCGGAAAAATGTGGATCCTTGATCCGTCATAGTTGAGTGGACATCTCTCGCGCGCCAGGCGAAGAATCCGCTCCTTCGTTTGGAAGTGGTGAAGTTTCACAATGAATGGTCGAGGCCGATCACCCTTCCCTGGTTTGGAGGCTGAGCTTCTATGGGCTATATCCACCGATGGAAATCTTTCAAAACTGTCCTCCCCAAATACCTTAAGAAGTAGCTGGGTGATGAACTCCGTTGGCCGTGGTCCCTCAGTGTCCTCTTTTATCCCCACAACTCGAATATTCTGCCTGCTAGTATAGTTTTCCAAATAGGTTATTTTCTCTTTCAGTAGAACGTTTTCTTTAGCCAGCGTTACTTGTGTTGACTCCACTGAGCTCACTCTCTTATCAAACTCATTCAGTCCCTCCTCCACGTCGATGATTCTCTGTCCATATGCACTTAGAGTCGAGTGAAGGGAGGCAATTGATGCACGATTCTCCTCCCGAAACGAGTCGATTGATGCTTGCACGGCGCTAACTGCTTTAGCCAGCGCCTCCATGCTTTTACCACTAGTGCTAGCTTCTGAGTTAGCCGCAAAGTTTGAGGCGATGTTTTTCGAGGATCTACTCTCTCTCGGTTCCTTTGGAGTTTTGTGCGACATTACAGAGAGACTTAGAGATGCTCCAGTAAGAGGTTGATCTGAGCAGACAATGTAAGGAGGTTCTCAAAGTAATATATATCTTAGAATTTTGCAGGAGTTCAGGACGATGCGTCTACTCCGTGAGCATGCGCACTGCGATATGAGACCCTTTTCTGCTGTGGATAACGACACTTGATACACTTATAGCTCGTTCTTTGTAATATTTACTCTGCTGCTAAGAATGCACCACATAAGATGGGTGACTTCTCCATTAGATTCATTTAATTTTTACTTAGTCTTATTTTTACATGGTATATAATGACTGTTTTTTAATCTCTAACAGTGCAATACACTTCATTCCACATAAATATTTGTAGTAGTTATAGGTCACTTTTAACTGACAGTGTTAATCGATGTTTCTTGCATAGCCCTTGTATTCATATTTATTATTTACACTATTTATTCTGGCCCTAATAATGTTTATATTTTTAATCACTTATTCATTAATGATATCACTGTGTGTTGTTACAATCCAGGAAGCCAATGCAACGAAACTTCATTCCAAGTGCACTGTTGTGTAATTTGCATAATGACAATAAGGGAAGTAAAGTCTAAGTGATGTTTTTGTTTTTTATGGATCTAAGTATGCACTGAAGAAAGTGCCTGGTTTAGCTGCAAGAGGTACATTTAATTCAATTAAAAAATATATACTCTGAGTTAAAACAAATGTTGGTTATTTTAATAAACCACAAGTAAAAAAGGCATTGAAATTTCTCATATTTTGTATCGAAAATGTATCGAATCGTGACAGAAACGTATCGAATCGAATCGAACCGTGAATTTTCTGTATCGTTGCACCCCTAATATATATATATATATATTTATATATATATATATATATATATATATATAGATATATATATAGATATATATATATACACACACACACACACACACACACACACACACACATATATATATATGTATATATATATATATATATATATATATATATATAAAATTTATATATATTTATATATATATATATATATATATATATATATACATACATATATATATACACATATATATATATATTCTGGGTCGCTTCTGGGCATCATCAAAAACACTGTCAAAAACAACGTTTTTGACGTTTCATAGCAAATGTTTAATAACAACTAACGTCAATTACAAACGTGGTGACGTTTGCTGGCAATATGTTTTTGCATTAATGAATTGACTTAGTTAACTTATAGTTTGAGATATGTTGTTTGCAATTGTTTGTTGCAGAGCATAGTAATTTATGTGAGTACATCAACTACCTATTATGCTCATAAGTTATGTGAAACTTCCCCAGGAGCACTGTTAAAGTGTTTTGGAGGAGGCACTGACACAGCTCAGGGGCAGTCCACCTCCTCAGGCTCAGCCAAGGGAACTGGATCAGGTGAGGGATAAACTGTCACCATATATGTTTAATCTCTTGTCAAATTATCTCATTAAGATCTGCTAATATAAGATATAATTAGCTTAATATATTGTATATTTTACTGTTTACTTATTTGGAAAATAAGCAGCATAATTTTAATATAACATCTAACATGGCTAGCTTTTGTTGTTGTTGATTTTCATCTTAGGTCCATCTCCATCCTCTGCCTCATCCACTGTGCCCACTGTCCCTTCTGTGTCTGCTGCAACCTCAGCTCTACCTGGTAAGTTGACAACAAAACAGCCTTTGTAATTACCAGTGGCGTATTTACCTAGCACTGGGCCCTCATGCAGAATTCTTATACTGTATGTGCCCCCAATGCCAGAGATTTTACATTTTTCAGACAAAAAAAACACTCTAAGATGAAGGTAAAAAAAAAATGCCCATAAAAGTCAAATATCTGTCAGTCATTAGAAATGCTCTTGTGTGACAGGTTATTAATAAAATAAACAAATATGCCTAGCTTACTGGTCTATAAGGCCAGCCAATGAACGCAAAGAAAAATGAAATAGTCTACTGTTCTAGAATGCTTAATATGCAGTAAACAACAAAATAATCAAGTAATATAATTACTTATATTTCAAATTTCAACTCAACTTTCCTAACAAGAAACAACATACAACACACTGCGGTTGTTTTTGACAACAAAGAATCAATCAACGCTTCAATCACAGCTCTCTTCAGCACCCAAACTGTTAGCATCTTTCTTTATAAAGTAACCAGTTATTTTGGGGAGTTTTGCTCTATTTTCTTGTTTTGCTTCACTGTCTTTCTTCCTGTATCTTTGCCCACTCAGGGCACACTGGGAGGAGGTACCTGTTCTGCTCCCACCGCCCCTCCCATAAAATAAGCATAGGATAATTGATCACAGAAAATTTCAAATATTATGTTGTGACATAAAATCAACCTTGGTTAACCATAAATAAAGGGCAATCCGTGTATGGTTCGTTCTTTCGTTTTTTTGTTTCAAAACAAAATAAAAAAAACAAAAAAACGGACTTGCTTTTTTGCTATTTTTCTGTTTTAAAACCCAAACAGAAAAAAAGAATAACAGAAGAACAGAAAAACGACATTTTACTGTTCTGGTTTCAAAAATGAAAAAACGAAATATAAACATATAAGATCTTGTTTTTTTTTTCTTTGAGGGATATTTTGATATTAAACATGGATGACTTTTTTTAAGTTATGAAACTGATCAGCGCACATTTGATGAATCAAAGTGCTTCTGTGATGGTGAAAGAGTTTTAAGGCTGACGTGTTCCTGAGCTTTTTTATAAGTAACAGATCACTGCGCTCCTCATTTGCGCACTCCCGTGTTTCTATGAGACAGCATCAGTCAGTGCACAGTCTGCTGCTGTCTGATCTGCTCTCAGATAAACCAAGAAACACTAGAGCAGATGATAAATCTAAGTTCTTTTTCTCACGCTTTTCACCTGTTCCACGTGCTATGAGTCTTTCATGCGTAACAGCTTTGCGCCTTTCTCTTCCACAGCGCTCTCTCATCAGTAAAGAGGCATTTAGGATCATCAGAAATAAAATAAACCCATAATAACTTCAGTGTTGGCTCACTTAATGTGACATCAGTTGTGAAAACACCAGGTTTCTTTGTGTTATTTAGACCCTCTTCACATCAGCCTTAAAACTCTTTCACCACCACAGAAGCACTTTGATTCATCAAATGTGCGCCGATCATTTTCATATCTTAAAAAAACTCATCCACGTTTAATATCAAAATATCCCTCAAAGAAAAAAGCAAAATCTTATATGTTTATTTTTCGTTTTTTCATTTTGAAACCAGAACAGTAAAACGTCGTTTTTCTCTTCTTCTGTTATTCCATTTTTCTGTTTGGGTTTTAAAACAGAAAAATAAAAAAACAACTCCGTTTTTCATTTTTTGATTTTGAAACAGAAAAAACGAAAGAATGAACCATACACAGATTAAGGGCCCGTTGGCACTTTTTTTCTCCCTCTTTTTTCTTTTTCTTTTTTCTTTTTTTTTTCGTGACCTGGGAGTGCCCCTTGACGTCATGTGCCTCCATGCAACTGCGTGCCATGCATCATGCTAGTGACGTGTCTGGTAATTACTCAATGTACTGCAGAACATTCTGAGATGAATAATTTGGTCCAAAAATGTTAAGTTAATTTCCTCATATTTTACTGAAGTATTTGTTTGATTTTTTTTTTAATTCATCTTATTTGATACGGTCTGTTTTTGTACATTTGTTGTTGCAGTTTATTTAAAACAAAAATAATAAAGCAGATTGCATTTACAGTAAATGATTGATTTATTTTGTTACTTTTAGTTGGCCCAGATGACTTTCAGTATCCCACTTAGTACTATGTCACTTTGAATATTAAGTGTAAATCAACCCCAAGCTGCTCTTGTAGCTGAACTTTGTACCATTTCAGATGATAAACCATAGGTAAAACATGCCAGGCTGCTCTTTGAGGTTTTATGTATTGATTCCCATGTGGCCAGTAGGGGAAGTTGCTGACTTTGCTAAATATTAATTTTCTGCAAGTTTGCAAATCTGTTATCTGCCTTCATGGTCTTAATCACTGTAGATTACAATCTAACTACAACAAAAAAAATCTGACATCTAGTTTTACAAGTGTATTCGTAATGACAGAGTAGAACATGAAATGAGTTATAGTGGGTAAGTGAATGATCAATATTGGCAGTAATAGAGGGCCCCAAAATCAAATTTTGCTTAGGGCCCCATGGAGGCTTGGGCCGGCCCTGATAGCGACGTCATAGATACTCAACCAAACTTACCCGACTATCTGACCCCACTAATGGGTGACTCCATCTACCCGATCAAAAAAACCCACTAATTGGGTTGAAATAAAATCCCAATAACCAAAGAATTGGACATGGCTCTGAAAATTAACCCATGAATATAGCCCAACATGTGTAACCCAGGAATTGGGTTGAAGAAATAACATTCGTTTCAGAGTTTAAGTTTATTCCTGACTCTCTGAGCTTTTGGAGCAGCCTCTCTCACCTGTAAAGTGCCATCTTTAGCTTTGGGCACCAAACGCTGGAAGTAGGGAAACAAAGAAGCTGTGCATGCACGTGTTGCTAAATTAATGCACATGTGTGCGTGCCCTGGTTCATACTTTTTTATTTTCAGTTTTTTATTATACAAGTAGTACTATACAAAACATTGCAATGATGATGTACACAGAATACACAATACGCAAAATATAACATTATTTTGTGAGACTTTCAATAATTTATTTAATTGTTTTATTACTCTCTGAGGTTCACCTAAATAAATGAAATATTTTTTAGTATTGCAAACTTGTCTTAACAAAAAAAGGCAGGCACAAAATGGAATTTCCCGATGTTAACCTGATGTTCAAATTTAAAAGAACTCAAGGCTCAAACCTTACTGTCTCCAAACAGCACTGATCCCACATACTGACAATCTCATTTTGTCATTGTACCTTTATCTGTTGAAAAATGGTACAGAAAGGGACCTTTGTGTTTTGCATTGGGCGTATTGAGTTTATTGGACACTACTGCCATCCATATAACAAAGTGGCAACGAGGATTGACGGCATCCACGTTTGTTTTCCGTAATTAACTGAACATGGAGGCTAATGACATCGAGGACGAAAAAGTTGTGCCAACATTTTTGACAGTGATTTGACCTAAAACTTTCAACTTGGTACGTTGCCTTGTTCAGCCAGAAAAACCCGTGAGCATAGTCGACAACAGCTTAGTTGCTACATTAGCAGTTCACTTCTTGCCCAAACCCTTGGTTATTGCAGAGCGTTTTCGCTTTCATAAGACAAACCAGGAAGAGGGGAGTACAGCCACAGTGTTTGTGGCTGTACTCAGAAAGCTTGCAGAGCACTGCGAATTTAAGGATGTGTTAAATGATGCCATCAGAGAAAGGCTTGTATACGGGCTGAGGAATGAAGCAACTCGGAAGCGTCTGCTAACTGAAAGTGCGCTTACTCTGGATAAAGCTGTCGAGATTAGTGTGTCCATGGGGCTAGCCAGCAAGGAGGCTCATCAGCTTAGCACAAATGGAAAAGTGCACAAGGTCTCCACTGAAGGTCAGAAAGCCCAGTACAGATGTTACCGATGTGACAAAACAGGACATTTGGCTGCAGAGTGCTGGAGCAAGGATGTGAATTGCAAAAAGTGTGGCAAAAAGGGACATATTGAGCGTGCATGCAGGAGCAAAGGACCACAACAAAGTAAGAGCACAAAACAATGCTACACCAAGCCAATGCAAACGTTTAGGAAAAGACATTCTGTACTCAATGTTCAGCAAAGCCAGGCTCCTGTGGACAGAAGCTCATCAGATGAGGCACCAGTGTATGTGTTGTCAGTGACCGGAGGAGAAGAGGGATATTGGGTCTCTCCACTACTGGATGGGAAGCTAGTGCGCATGGCAATTGACACAAGCTCAGCAGTTTCCTTGATATCGGATGTTGTGTATAAAAAAACTCTACAGCGCCTTCCTTTACAACCATCCAGCCTCATCCTGAAAACCTACACCGGCGAGCCAGTGCCAACAAAGGGAGTCATCAGTGTCACAGTCCAGGTAAATAGTCAAACAGCTAAGCTGCCACTGTATGTGGTAAAAGGGAACTTTCCATCTCTGCTCGGATGCTCCTGGCTAGAGGAAGTCATACTGGACTGGCCTGCAATCCGCAGGCTGTGCAGATGCGATATAGGCCTGACAGTAGTACTTGACAAACATCCTGATGTGTTCAAGGACCAACTGGGAAGCATGAAGGAAATCACTGTCAAACTGAACACCAAATCAGACAGTAGACCGAAGTTCTTGAAAGCCAGACCTATTCCTTATGCGATAAAACCAAAAGTGGAAGCAGAGCTGGACTTTCTGGTTAAGAGTGGTGTGCTGGAACCAGTCAGCCAGAGTGACTGGGCGACTCCAATAGTACCAGTCATGAAAAAAGATGATTCAGTGAGGATCTGTGGGGATTTTAAAGTGACTTTAAATCCCGTACTGGAGGCTGAACAATACCCACTTCCTCACATTGATGATCTGTTCACAGGTTTAGCTGGTGGACAAAAATTCAGCAAGATCGACCAAGCCTACCTGCAGATGCATGTTGATGAGAAGTCGAGAGAGCTACTGACAGTAAACACTCACAAGGGCCTTTTCAGGTACTGTAGTCTACCATTTGGCATAACTTCTGCTCCTGCCCTTTTTCAGCGTGCGATGGACCAGATACTGAGTGGACTGTCTGGTGTTCAGTGTTATCTGAATGACATCCTGGTCACTGGAAAGACTGATGAGGAGCACCTAAAAAACCTGGATGCCACACTGCAGCGCCTGGCAGAATATGGACTCAGGGTGCGCGGATCCAAGTGTGAGTTTTTCCAATCTTCTGTTGAATATTTGGGGAATGTTATTGACTCTAAGGGCTTACACAAGGCTCCATCCAAGGTTAAGGCGATTGTGGATGCACCAACCCCCCAAAATGTGAGTCAACTAAGATCATATCTGGGACTGCTTAACTATTACGGACGTTTTATCCCAAATCTGTCATCTCTGATGAAACCACTTCATCAGTTGCTGTGCCATGACAAAGCCTGGAAATGGACTGAACAGTGTGAGCAGGCGTTCCTTCAGACAAAAACTGCATTGCTGGAGTCTGATGTTTTGACACATTTCAATCCAACACTACCCATACAACTCCCCTGTGATGCTTCCCCTTATGGAGTTGGGGCAGTGATTTCACACATAATGCCTGATGGTGGAGAGCGCCCCATTGCATTTGCTTCACGCACACTCAGCACAGCAGAGAGCAAATGTGCACAAATTGAACGAGAAGCACTGGGAATTGTGTTTGGTGTCCGAGAGTTTCACCAGTATCTTTTTAGGAGGAAATTCATTCTTCTTACCGGTCACCGTCCCCTCACTACAATCTTCGGCCCACCCACTGGAATTCCACCCTTGGCAGCCAGTCGGATACAGAGGTGGGCCTTGATGTTGTCAGCTCACTCCTACGACATTAGATATTGAAGGTCAGAGCTGTACGCAAATGCCGATGGCCTCTCTAGGTTACCCCTGCCAGAAAGTCATGTTGGATCACAGCAGGCTGATATCTTCTACTTCAGGCAGGTGGAGGATGCACCTGTCACCTCAGTTAAAGTGAAACGCCACACCAGAAATGATCTGCTGCTATCAAAGCTGTTGGACATAGTTATAAAAGGCGAATGTGGAGATCTCCCAGAACTGAAACCTTACTTGGCCAGGCAAAATGAACTTTCTGTGCAAGGAGGATGCCTGTTATGGGGACGCAGAGTGATTATTCCACCAGTTTTGCAAAAACAACTGCTACAGCAACTACACACTGGTCACAGTGGCATGGTTAGCATGAAAGAGTTAGCCAGAAGCTACATTTAGTGGCCGGGTCTTGACGCACAGATTGAGGAGACAGTAAGAACATGTTCATCATGCATGCAAATCAGCCGCACGCCACATTCAGCCTCTCTCCATCCATGGGATTGGCCAGCAGACCCCTGGCAGCGTGTCCATGTGGATTTTGCTGGTCCCTTTGAAGAAAGGATGTTTCTGGTTGCAGTAGACGCTCATAGTAAATGGCCAGTGGTGTCCATAATGAGATCTACAACGACAGAGAAAACCATCGAGAAACTTGGGGAAATGTTCAGTCGATTTGGTTTTCCAGTGAGTGACAATGGACCACAGTTTGTCTCACAAGAATTTGAGAGATTCCTTGAGAATGGAGTACAACACGTTCGCTCTGCCCCATATTACCCATCCACCAATGGTGCAGCGGAGAGATTTGTCCAGAGTATGAAACACTCTTCGAAAGCTTCACAGGGACAAGGCTCCCTCCACCAGAGACTGAACAGTTTCCTACTGTCCTACAGAAACATCCCACACTAAACCACAAAGTTTGCTCCGGCAGAGTTTCTCATGAAGAGACAGCTTTGCACCAACCTCGATCTTGTGAAACCACCAAAGACCAAAGACATTGTCTCTCGGGGACAGCAGGCCCAAGTTGAGAGATGCAGTCGCAGTTCAAAAGACAGGATTTTCCTCCCAGGTCATTCAGTACTGGCTCATAACTATAGCAACAGCCAAAAATGGATTCCTGCTACAGTCATAGCACAGACGGGCCCAGTTTCATACAGGGTGAAGACCACCGCAGACATTGTATGGAGAAGACATGTTGATCAGCTGCTTCCTGGAGCTACAGAGCCTGTGGAAACATCACCAGGTGCTGAGCCAGTAGAGCAGACCACTTCAGCCCAACCAACTCTCACCCAGGACCTGCCATGTGTCAGAGAGCCTATTTCTGCTGCACCAGCTTCTTCAACTCTCCGAGAGTCTGAACTGTCACCACCATCCTCCTCTGTTCCCGAGACAACCACAGTGGCTTTGTCGGATGGCAGTGCTATCCGGCGATACCCTCTAAAAGAACGGCGGCCTCCCAAACGCTTTGATTTGTTAGTGACTTACTTAGAAGAACAGGGCAGAATAATCCCTGGGGTAATTTCAGGGTCTGAGCAGTCTACCTCATTCCCTTAATTAAAAAAAAGAAGATATTTGGAACATTCATGTTGTGAAATGTAGCATCTTGGTTATGCTGACTGAAAAGTTAAATTGTTTCATGGCATGGTTATATGCTTAACATACTGTATGTGTTTGTGACTATATAATTTGTGGAATTGGTTGCAGTAATAAGTAACATGCAATATATTTTAGTTGTAACTGATATACTTCAGTGATTTATGCTAATGTCATTATACTCTTTATTCTTAGCAATGTTCCTAAGTTCAAGGATGCAGCTTGTTTATTAAGTGGGGAGGAGTATGTTGTGTATTCTGCGTATTGAGTTTATTGGACACTACTGCCACCCGCTGTAGGGCGTAGGAACTGCACTATTTTCCTGTCCTATATACGTGTCGTGTGCAGAGTAGAAAAATAAAGCTGACACATGTTGCTCACTGTTCACGAGCTTACCTTCATTCATGTTGTATCAGTATAAGTGGAAACAATACACAGAGATATAACACTTTGCACATTAAGGAACTAATATGTACCCTTTTAACTCAGAAAAGGTACATGTAAGTACCATAAGGGTCAACATGGGAACTTATAGGGTACAGCACCATCAGTTGTTCCTTAAGAGAACAAAAATGGACCTCAGGCGTACCGTTTTTTCTGACAGTATATCATACCAGGAACAAAGGGTATTTTCTCCGCCTACAAGAACTCCCATCAAAAAATACCACAGTTCAAAAGTACGCTACATGTGCATGTTTTTAAAGTGCATTAACTTTTTGAAAATGTAAAGATTATCTGGACCTAGCTGACTCATGCCACATGTTCCTTCACATGTTCCTTCACGCGCTGTTGCTTGCCGTACAATGCTAATACACAAAAGTAATGGGTGTGTATGTGTGTGAGAAAGAAACACAGAATCAGAACTCTCTCCAAGACATAAATGCATGTCATCATTTATCAGACAGTTGAGACTATGTGTAGGTCTGTCACTGAGCCAAGGTCACGGGCTTACGCATACACATCCAGTATGGCACATGTACAGACATTCTCCTTCAACTCAAGGCCAACTATCAAAATTGTTTTGTATTTCTGTCTTGCTTCAGGTGAAATGTTGCTGAGTGTGTTCAGTGAGTACATAATATCATCTTAAATCAATCAAAGGCCCCTGAGTCATATCAAATGAAATCGAATCATGACAGACTTTGTGATATCGGCAAATACTGTAGCGTTGTCCAAAGAATCGATATCATATCATATCATCATGAAACTGGTGATTTACACCCCTACAATGTTCATACAGGTATCCTCTTGGCTCCAAAGAGAATGTAACTTCATCGTTGCTGTCATAATCACTTATTTTTAATTCCCTACGCTGTCTCTTCCTCACACTGTTAAGAGTCAGAACAAAAGAATTACAATAAATACTGAATAAAAGTTGCACGAGGCTACAACTGTGTCTGAAGCCGCTAGCCACTAGCTTGATGTGGTGATTCAGCGGCTGGCAGCGGCGCTGCGCAGAGAAACATGTGGCGTGAGTTGGTTAGGTCCAGATAAACTTTTTTTGGAAAAGTTAATATGCTTAACATGCATATGTAGCGTACTCTTAAGCTGTGTTTTTTTTCCTTTTTTTTTTTAGAAAGTACCCTTTGTTCCTGGTTCAGTACTTCCCTGTTGACGGCTGGTTGTACATAACACACTTCGACAGACTGTAGCTTACTGAGGGAGAGGGAGAGAACTTTCTACTGCATCTAAAGTACTTAGTGGCCACATGGTGCTCATACAACCCCACTTCAAAAATACTGAACTATCCCTTTAATCCGGGCTCCAGAGTGCAAACATTTTGGGTGCACATGCACCCAAATTTTGTGAGAGTGCACCTAATATTTTTTCTTGGGCGCACTGGTGCACCAAGAAAAAATGTTTGGCGCACTCTTACAAATTCAAGTGGACAAAAGTAACTGAGATAGTGGAAAATCTGCCTAAAACGGACAAGACACAGCACCTGCTTCCTCTTTTCTCTGTCCCTGCGTTGCATCTTTCCAGGCTGCAGGGCTGTAGGCCCGTCCAAACACAAGCACACACCCAGCCCTCAATCATCATCCAATCAGTTGTTCGTATGCAAATAAGAGGTTTCAGCGCGGAGCTGTCTTTACTTGTTCAGTCCTTTCCAAGTCCACCACCTGTAACAGACTGAGAACAAATGACCTCTCTGACAGACCCCGACTGAACATAAAGCTGTAAAAAAAAAAAGCAACAAAAACAGAAAAAAAAGAAGAGAGTCATGAAATGTTTTGTCCGAAATGTCGTCTTTATAAATTAGTTTGAGAATTTTTTTGTTATTTACCTTAGTTTCAATTTTTTAAATATTGACTATAGTGTGTGAAGTCTTATTCTAGGTTCAAATTAATTGAAGAATAAGACCGTCCATTTAAGGTAAATGTTATGCTGTTAGTTGTTAAAATCTACTTCAAAAAAATTTTAAAAAATTTACTTCAGTTTTCAGTTCAGTATAGTACCTTAAACATTACATCATTTTCTTTCAAAATATTTTATTTAACTTGAGATGTTTGAGTTTGAAATGTTAAATTTTAGTTCAATTGAGCAATTTAAGCAAAAGCACTTTTATTTGGAAATGCTTTATTTTGCTTAATGTTTTAGATTGAATTTGTAAATCTCATTCAGTGAAGCACTTTACATGCTCTGTTTTTCTTTTAATATATAATTTTGCTTCAAATAAAGATAAGTATTTCTTTACATCTTATTCTGTTAAAAAAGCATTAACATTATATAAAAGTTATGTAGAGCGATAAAATGGTGACCTAATGGCATTAGAGGTGACACTATGAAAAATTTGTGAGCACCTAATTTTGTACTGGTGCACCTTAAAAAATGTTTTAAGTGCACCATTGAAACCAATGCAGAAAGATAGTCTGGAGCCCTGTTAAGTGACCTGAAATAGTGAAAGCTTCAGTTAATACTGCAAAACATGAAAAAGTATGATGTTTATATATATTAAAAAATAAATAACGTTTTTGAAAATTATGCTCTTAAATCAGAAAAAATCATCTATGTGACTTTTGTTTTATTTATTTCCAAGAAAATGAGACAGCAGTTTTTTACTGCTTTATGTCTGAAGCGTCTGTTTCTGCCTTTAAACAAACACTAAATAGTTTTTTTTACCCTAATATAATACTTCCATGGTCACTGTGATGGTATGTGACCTTACAGCAGGTTGAATGACACCTTCACTGGCACTATGTAACTTTGGTGTGCATGGTGGGGAACACTTCCACACTAATAAACTGCAACTTTTAACTGCTTTATGGCATAATTCACTTCCCCCTTAAGGTGAAAGCTAAACATTGGGGAAAAAAAATAATATAAAGAAATTCAAGAATTTTTCGAAAGAGACGAAAAAAAGAAAACTGGAGAGTACCAAGCTAGATGCCCAGACAGGGATAATCATTGGTCCAGTGTTCAATGGCTAGAGTGAGCTGAAAGACGAGGAAGAACATTCAACCAGTACTGATTTTGCCCTGTTATTGTTGGACCTCCATGATGATTTATTTGAAAAGAAACATGATCAGACTGTACCCTACAGTATGATGTTTCTCCCGTTGCAGCTGTAACAGCTTCAACTCTTCTGGGAAGGCTTTTCTCAAGGTTTACAAGCATTTTATGGGAATTTTTGACCATTCTTCCAGAAGTGCATTTCTGAGGTCAGACACTGATGTTGGACAAGAACACCTTACGCACAGTCTCTGCTCTAATGCATCCCCAAGGTGATCTATGGGATTGAGGTCTAGACTCTGAAGAGGCCAGTCAAGTTCTTCCACACCAAACTCCCTCATCCAGGTCTTTATGGACTTGCTTTGTGCACTGGTGCTCAATCATGTAGGAACAGGAGGGGGCCGTCCCAAAACTCTTCCCACAAAGTTGGAGCATGAAACTGTCCAAAATGTCTTGGTGTGTTGAAAGGTCCTTTTGCTGGAACTAAGGAGCAGTGCCCAACACCTTAATTCCCAATTATCTTCAATCAATCATTCTGGCACTGTTAGCAGAATTATTAAAAATGTGTAACACTCTCCTCTCTCTCAGTGTTCAGATCTGATCTCTACTTCTTTCTTTTCATGACGAAAATTCAATACAGAATCTGTTCAGAACAAAACAGCTTCTCATTCACTGTTCCAAGTCCCATGCCAAACACCACAGGAGATTTTGAAAATTATACTTTTATAATGAAGACTTAAAATGAACTCTTTCTTGTTTGTATGTCTCAGATAAACTCTAATCTATTAAACTGAAAGTATGACACATTACATTCAAGAAGTGCTGTCCAAATAGAGTATTATTGAGCTGTTATTCTTTGTTCTGTGTGTGTTTTTTGTGGTCATGGTGCTGCAGTTTAAAGATGGAGGGGGTTAGGTAAATATTGAAAAAGTAAACACGTCAGGCCTCCGGCCTGGAGTCACTGTTGACTCTGAATGTTTAACCATCCTCTATGGTAACGCAGTTGTTCTGCACGATAATGCTGTACCTTTACTTCTACCCACTCACCATGACTTTAATCAGTCATGATTTTACCTTCACTCTGATATTAGAGGTCAATTTATACTTTACTGATCCGATAACGTAATCCAGTTTGAGAGTGAGAAATTATCCTGCTGTCTGAACACATTTAATGAATTTGTTTACTGACTTTTATTAAAAAATATCTATAAAACAATATCAGGACTCAATATTCAAATATGTTTTGTAACGGGTTTTAGTCTGGGGTGTCAATCAGAGTCACGTCTGACAAATATCTGAAACAAAACTTTTTCTGTTTCCTTCACAAAACAAATCCAAAATTCATCAGCAATTAATGCCAAAAAGAAAAAAATGCAATTTGCAAGGAAAAAGGCATAAAAAAACTTTCAAAGCGGTGTGTGTGTGTGTGTGTGTGTGTGTGTGTGTGTGTGTGTGTGTGTGTGTGTGTGTGTGTGTGTGTGTGTGTGTGTGTGCATTTCGAATCGATTCAGTTCAGTTCAGTTCATTCAAATAAATAAGTCAGTTTCGGGTTTTTAAAATACCACACAGTCCAGTCCAGTACAAACCAAGGTAAATCACAATTTGAAACTAAAATCGAATGCGGGCTTTACTGCGGACCCACTCTCGACACAACCTAAGGTAAATAACAGATTTGCATCTTTTCGCCGTTCAACATCGGACATACAGAATTCACACACGCACTCAAGAGGCACTCACGGTACCGTAGTCGGGTTATGGTCGGTCTGTCAGTCTGAGTGGATATTCCAGCCAACTTGACGGACTCCAGACAAGGAAGAGGATGAGGCGCTCCAGAAATTCCCTCACGGAAATAATGCCTCAGGTACAATCCTTGAGGCACTGAACTCGTTAGGGCTGTGCACAGGATGGTGGGGGCTGTGTGATGCTTGAGGTTGATACAGGGTCGCTGCAGTTTTATATTTTTGTCTCTTGTTTCTCCAAAAGTCACATCTTTAAGCTCTCATTGTCTCACTGCTTATGTTCTTAACAGGGGTGAAAGTAAGATAAGATTCTTGCAGGAACTGTGCAACTCAAAAAAATTTTTAGCGTGAATGCTTTGTGCGCGAGCATCATACAAAACAGATGTTGATAAAACCTGCTCTTTTCTGACTACTGTGCACATCCTTGAGTGCATAATGTAAGATTTCAGACACAGAGTTGGGCACGTTACTTTAAAAAAGTAATTAGTTATAGTTACTAGTTACTTTCCCAAAAAAGTAACTGAGTTACTAACGGAATTACTTCTTCATAAATGTAACTAGTTACCAGGTGAAGTAATTGATGCGTTACTTTTTTGATAAAGCTTTTGCTGCTTGAACTGTGTGTCTCTGTCTGTGTCCTTCCTTATTGTTACCTGCTGCAGCAGCTCTGACATCATCAGTCCTCCAACGCAGTGCTGATGCCCTGCAGCGCATGTAGGGGAATTTGCCTGATAGGAGAATAGGAGCCAAGTGCTCTAGCCTATGTTTCAAGGTCGCCGCACTGCGCGGATCGAGAGGGTAATGGCTGTGGCCTGCGGGAAGGCGGGGCTGGACGTCCAGCCCCGTCCAAAAAAGGTCCAGCCCCGCCCATCAATTCCAAATATAGGGTTAGGGTAACCCTAAGCCCAACCCCAACCCTAACCCTAACCCTAACCAGTTTGGATGTGGGCGGGGCTGGACTTGTGACGTAGGTGACATAGGTGGGGCTGGATGTCTAGCCCCGCCTTCCCGCAGGTTGCAGCCGTTAGTACTTGCGCAGATCTGCGTTGGTGAAGCGCCGGCGCGCCAAGGCGCTGGAGATTTACTTCAGGTCTATTTTCTGCCTGGCCGCTTCCAAACCTCATAAATTCACTGTCGTTAAGAAAGCACCAGACAGGAAGTCAATGTGTGGAGTATCTGGAAGTATCAAGATAAAACAATGCGCGGACTCTCAAACTTAAATTTGCTCAATTCTTTTTCACTATGTCAAAACCAGAGGCACGAGCATCAGGTCAGCAGTTCGTCAGTGGGTCCCAGAGACAACACGACACCATGAACGAAGAAAAGTGAATCGTAGAGGTACAGAAATATATAACATTGTATACATGACACCAAACAAGGATGCAAGGATACAGTATAAGCGGATAGAAGTTGAATAAACGAAGTTGCGTGGTTGAGACCAGCAAAGAGACCTTAGAGAAGCAAAGTGAGGTGTTGTTTATTTCTTTTCTGAGTCCATAACATGCTTTAAGAGCATGGGACATCGCTCGTCTAATGAGAGCCTGTGGCTCTCCGGGGATCAGCCCTCCCCCTACAGGGCTGTGCGCCGCTTTAAGTGGGGGTTTGTCTGTCAGAGCAAGACCGCGGTGCGGTGCTTCCATGTTCCGTTGATAACAGCTGCTTGACTTTGTTGCAAAGTAATGCGCCGCATTTCACTGTCAGTAACAGTAACAGCGTTGTAACACATGAAAAGTAATTCATTAGATTATTTGTTATTGGGAAAACATAATGGCGTTAGTAACACATTTATTTTCTTCAAGGGGAGGTAAAAATTTTACCTGATTTCTATGCGGTCCACTGAAACCGCACTGAGACCCACTTTTGGGCCTCGACCCACAGGTTGAGAACCACTGCACTAGTACTTGAATGTTCACCACTCTGTGCTACATTTTTGTATGAAAAGTGCTATATAAGTAAAGACTGACTGATTGATACTAGACCGCATTGGGAGCTTGATCCTTGAGATTGCTCTGATATCATGGAGAATAAGTGATGCAGGAAACCTCAGGATGAGTTTATCATTTAGAAAAGGTGAAAACAAGAGCTGGACTGCTCAGGAAAGATGAGTTTTACTTAACCACAAGACTGCCTCGTCATTTTTATAAAGATAGTTAGATAGATAGATAGATAGATAGATAGATAGATAGATAGATAGATAGATAGATAGATAGATAGATAGATAGATAGATAGATAGATAGATAGATAGATAGATAGATAGATGCTAATCGTGCTAATATCTCCATGCTCTCGCGCTTGTACAGTGAAGGTTATTATTAAAGTCAAGGCGCCCTTTAGACGTGCGCACATGTTGGCAGTTCACTGATAATCTCTGGTATCATGTCCCGTTCATCCCCCCCCAGTCTACGCTGATGTTGCTCTGATTTGTTGAGCATCTCGATGCCTATGAGAGAAAATGGTCTGTCGTCAGCAGCGCAACTGCCACTTTGATTTGGTTAATTTATTTATTTGACTAAGCCGGAGCCCAGCTCCAAGGTGGCGGAGCTCAGCATCAAGGTGACGGAGCTGGGCTCCGGCCCAATTAAACCCCTAACTTACGTTACAGCAAGTGAATGCCTACTACAAGTTGCAACCTATCCAAGAAGCGAGTACCATAGCCTACAAATTATAGTCTAGTGTTCATCAGGTGCATTAAACCCCTGTTTAACTCATCACAGAAGGCATATTCTGCAGGTTAATTTCGCTTGAACAAAGAAAGGGCTCTCATTGTATGCATGAGTGAAAATTGCTTTTAAGAGGCTTTCCGGTGCGTTCCGGTGGAAAAGGTCTGTATATTTCTTACCAGCACGGCGTTCCGGTGCGTTCTGGCTTACTTTCACCTCTGGTTATAAATCAATTCTGTTTAAAGCTATGGTCTACGATTTGGAAGCTTTGTACATATTAATAACACCGTTTATAAGGCTGTTATGGTCCTATGGTCCTATCTACACAGTATAAAGACCAAAAAGAACGAAAAAAATCCATTCAGTATATCCGCTGAAAAGCTGCATATTAGCTGACCAATCAAGCCTAAGAACCTGCAACTATTAATTGGTCCGTGAGTTAGTCCATGAGTCCATCCAATCCTCGTCTCCCTCACTACGCAGTACGCAGCATCTTGCCCATGTTCCCGCCTCCTCCCCTCTACCTCCGGTGAGCAGCTAGCAGCGTTAGCTACTGAACTATCATGGAACCGGAAAAGCCTAGCACCGAGACCGAAGCCGCCTCCCTCTCCCGCGGGGCCCAACGGAGCTCTGCCCGCGGGTTGAGGCCTGTTAGCGGGCTAACGGCTAACGGCTAACGAATAGCCTCAGCCGGCCGTCAGACCTTCAGCATCGACCGTTTCGCCCCTGGTTGATCAGGTAATGGCTTTGTTTACTGCAGTGTGAGATGTCTGCTGAATAACTCTGGTTAGTTTGTGCCTGTACGGGCTAATAACTTGTAGGGGAGCGGGTTAGCCTGTTAGCCGCTAATCGTTAGCACTGTAAGCTGAGCTGGGGAGGACAGGCTGAGAAAGATTAATCCTCCCCCACACTCGGCTCCGCTCTGGCGGCGCCAAACCCGCATTGCCACCGGTCCAGTTGAAATGGCTACTGCTGTGTGTTACAAGGGGGATGTCTGTCGTGTTTGATACTTTCAGTTTAGCTGAGCTGTTTTTGATTGAGTTTGCTGCTGATATATTGTGCTAGTCGCTCGTAGCTCTGCCGGAGGGGCTTATATGAGGCGACACGAGCTGGGGGCGGGATCTTGGAACACGGAGGGGAGAGGTGAGGGAAGGAGGGGCAGGCTGCAGTTTCAAATCGTAGACCACAGCTTTAAGGGATTCGGCAACATTTTGCTTTGTTTCCATGTCTTGCCCCACGCCCAAGTCCATGACATTGACTGTGCATGCAGTAACTAAGAAAAGATGGGCGAGCTCTGCCCATCTCTAAGCTTAGCTCAAACGCAGGGGTCATTGGGTAGCATTCGCCCGCTTCTGTCTACAGTCATCAGATAGTTTCTTCCTGTGTGCTTGTTGGCTGGGCCAGATTAACCATTTAGGCAACTGGGCAGTTGTCCAGGGGCCCTTGATCCTCAGAGGGCCCATGGCAATATGGGTACATGTATAAAATTAATAGATAAATAAATTATATATATACAATATTGTATTATATATATATATATATATATATATATATATATATATATACACACACATATATACATATAGATATAGATATGTAATTCACAATCTCGATGCCTTCCGCCAGCCTGTCAACCCTTGTTTGTGAGTGCAAGTGCGAACTGAGGGACAGAGCCTCCTCATTGATCAACCTGCCATGGGGCGGGTCAAAGGTGATGCCAGTGATGTAGTCAGCGAGACTTCAATCAAAAAATGCCAAGATGGAGAAACCTGGAGGTCAGCTAAGCAGGAGTGCCAAATGAAAATTAAAAAGGGACAGAGATTTATAAAAGGCTGAAAGTTTAAAGAATATACCAAAAATAGGCCATTTCTTCCCTTTGGTTCCCATCTGTCCTGCTGAAGAAGCCAACAGCAATTCGGGCAGCTTAACCAGCGATGACATTTCTCCAACTGCTGAAGCAACCGGGTTGCTCTTTTTGTGTTTTTCCCCTTTTAGTCCTCATACAACTGCATGAGGACTTTTTGCTTCCCGGGGAAGATGTCTGTACGCTTGGTTTTGACATGAATTCGTGATTTCAACAATCGACATGTCAGGGCTTTTTATCTCCCCAGACGCTCGCTTAGCCACAGCTGAGCCTTGTTAGTGGAACAACTTGCAGCTGAGGTTAAAGGGACTGTGAGGAGTAAGTACAGAAAAGTCTCACTTTTAGATATATGCCTGATCGAAATACACACTTTAAGATGAGTTTTATAGCATCAAAATAGGTTATCTATGAATACTATTCCTTAGTTTCGCAGTCAGGTCGGACAGGGCTGGACTGGCCTGGATACTCAACTTCGGGAACAAGACAATTAAAACTAGAGCAAATTTATTTATATTCGGACACGTCTTATAGCCGGCTACAAAACTACGATACTAAGTTTTCCAAAAGTTGCTTGTTGTCACACATCAAAAACTACCGCTAAGTAACTAGAAAGAGGTACACTTACCTCGTGGCTTTGCATCCTGTAAGTTGTTGAAAAAAGAAGTTGTAAAGCAATGCAGAGTTCTGAGAAAGGTCCGAGCTGCATTTTTATTAGTATCGCAACAAACACACGCTTTAGTATGGGTCGCATCTTTTGGTGCGTTCCAGTTGTAGTCAGAAGTAGGAATTTCCGAGTTCCGAGTAGGAAACTGCAACTAGAATGTCCCCCAAAGTCCGAATTTCCTACTGGGAACTACAAAAAATGCTGTCATAGTGATAATCACATTCTTCATGGGATTAGTGAACAACAACGCAGGGCGTGCTAACAACAGCTAACAATAGCCTGGTAGATCAGCATGTTTTTTTCTGACTTCAACTGGAACGCCGATAAGTCGGAGATGTCACTCCCAGTTCCGAGGTTACTGGAATGCAGCATTACGACAGTCGCCACGCATGTTCATGGATAGCAGAGTCTTTATGTGGCAGATAATACATTCTCCTCATAGCAGCTTTAAAATGGCCGCTTATTCAAGCCATGCTTACCGGCAATAGCCCAGCCTTTTTTAGCCAGTTTCGTGGAATACCTCCCTCGACAATTCCAGTGCCTAAGAACTTGTGCAGTTTGCTCACTTTTCTCAAAATGGGACTTCACCTGGACAGTTGCTGCAAGTTCCTGAGAGAAATGGACTCAAAACAACATTTCCAAAGTTTATGTTGCGCTGCAGGTATTTCTTACTCTGCCTGTGTCAAACTTTGAGGGTGAGAGGTCATTTTCTGTTTTAAAAAGTTAAAAATGAGCAGAGGACCACTATGTTACAGAGACGGCTCTCTGCACTTTCACTCTTGGCCACTGAACATGAACGTGTTAGTGGTCTTGACTTTGAAGTCATTATACACCAGTTTGCCCATTTAAGGTCAAGAAAGAGGCCAGTGTAAGATAACGCTACCAAAGGGATATGGCCATAATATGACAGCAGATATCTGTTATCTGATGTTAATAAAATACAGTTAAAGTCAAACGTTGGTGATAAATACTTGGAGACTGTTTGATTTTTATTTATTTAATGGGGTGGGGGCATTGAAAGATTGTTGCCAAGGAGCACTGTAGAGTGTTAATCTGGCCCTGCTTGTTGGGACTTTTTTTTTTTTACCATGTTATGCTGTTATAGTTTACGATCATATTATCTTCTTCTCATCTTAAACAGATGCTTTTTGTTGATCTACTTACAAGCACATTCACTGTGGTTATGCATGAACCTGCAGTTTAGTTTCATCAGTATTTTTGTGAAAATTTCATGAGGTGCTGATCTAAATGGTAAATGTAACAAAATGTGATAAAAAAAAAAGTCAAAACAAGCACACAGGACCATTTAGAGTCGCTGAAGAGTATATCTGCTGACTGAAGACAGAGGCAGGCTAACACCCCCCACTGACTCCCAGTGTTTGAGCCAAATTTTATTAGTGGTGAGTGAGCTTTGCCTGTCTCTTCTTTGTTACTTCACACAGTCAAAAGAATGGAGTTTATCTGCTTGTCAAGGACTCAGGAGTGAGGCAAGACATGAAAACAAAAAAAAATGTTGGCGTATCTTTAAGCATTTTAAATTAAAGTGAATGTTCACAGCTCATCCTCTGCTCATCCAGGTCACAGAGACAGCAAGTCAGCCCAGACGTCCTTCTCACTTATTCTCCAGCTTCTCCTGGAGGACCCTAAGTTGGGGTTTCCCAGAAAACCTCCACAGGGAGGGGCCCTAACTCCTTCAACATGAAAGGATCTCTTGAAGAGTTTCCAGATCATTGAGAATGCAACTGATCCGCAACTGACACAAACAGGGTGACGAGTTAACTCATCACACTGGTGTACAATAATCTGGAAACTTTTATTTCATCTGATGTTGAAAGTCAGTGGTTTCTCAGTTATCAATTTGGGACAACCCCACTCCAAACAGAAGTTCTCAGAGGACCTTACCTCTCAAACAGATATCTGATCAGCAGGATGGTAAGGGCGTAGGGCATGGTGACATAGAGATGAGAAGCTTTGGCGTAAACTCGACCCTCCCTGTCCTCCAGGTCAGACCATGTCAGGTTCATAGGAAGCCAGATTCTGTCCCACCATAACCACTCATACAACATGGTGAACATTTCTGAGCCTGAACAGAAGCTTCAGATCCTGGAAACAAGGGGGTGGGGTGGGGTGGAGGGGGTTGTACGCTCCACCTGGAAACAGCCTCCAGGTCCTGGAAGGGGGGGGGGGGGGGGGGCACATGTTTATGTAGCGATTATTTTCTGGATATTACTGGATATTAATTAAAGAAATAATTATTCAGGTCATAACCAGGTTTGCTCTCATTAATTAAAGGGGCACCATCTTTTTATTCAAAAAAGGCTACATTAAATTTATTAATTGATTTATTAATTATTTTATTTAAATCAGATAAATCAATTAAGTCAAACTTTATCAGTTTAATCAATCTCAAGTCTAAAGACAGAACTCTCATGCAGTGATGCCAATCTTTCAAATAGAACACCAACAGACAGAACTTTAAATATAAGGGTGATTCATTAAAAGTATATGATGAATATATAAGACAAAGTAGAATAAAGTGAAACACTTAAGAAGGAATAAATGTCAGAGCTATACTGATCAATGATGCTGTGAATAAGGAAAGAAGTTTGAACCCTCAAGGAACATTTAAGTATATGGAGTGGTTATAGAGGATTAATTAAATGAATTAACCTACTTGAGAAAGGTCAAATCAAGGGGAAATTATTGGAGAATTAAACTAAGACACACTCAAGCCCATCTGAAGGGATTCAGAACTGCAGTCTTACTGTATGACGTTTTGAATCGGATCTCAAACTGGTCCGGAGCTACTGGAGAGCCTGAAGGACTGTTCTGGTTTGGAGTCGTCCGAAAGGGAGGCTGAAGTCCACACTCGATCCAGTGAGATGGATCCAGGGATGGTGATCCGATGTGAGCTGGTCCTGGGTTTCACGGGAGAGAAGTGCCGTCTTAGATTGGACAAGCAGGTTCTGTTAAAGGTGAAGAGGGAGCTTGGAGCGTTGAGGTCTCGATTATGTTAAAAAAAAATGGATTTGTAACTAATTCCAAAAATCATTAATTTGTTGGCCGGACAAATACTATTCTGAAATTAATAACAAAAGTCCATTTACTATGAAGCAAATCTTTGAAGTCTTTATAGCTTCCTGACTTATAAAGAAAACCGGCGGGCGTGTTACAAAACTTGGACAAAAAGATGTAGGATAAATAGGGGAGCTGAATAGACGCAAGATTAAGAGTAGGGAATGAAAGTCAAAGAAAAAGAGGGCAATGAAGAAGAAAATTAAGAAGAAGAGAAGAGCATGTGCCTCTCTGGTTTTACAGTCCTACTCATCATTATTGGCACTCATGAAGTTTAAGTACACAATGTGACAGTACAGCTTCTTTACAAACCTCTCTAACTTTGCACTGCATCACTTTATCAGACTCAAACTTGGCAGAAGTAATGTTCACATATTAAGGTTTGTAAATTATACTTCATTAGCTACTATGATCATGCAGTCATATTTAGATTAAGCAGTTTTAATTGCAACCACTTGAAGCCTATAAGGAAAAGAACACCCTACCAACAGTGGAGGTTCTATAATGCTTTGGGGCTGCTTTTCTGCATCGGGTACTGGAGGCATTGACTGTATCACAGGAATCGTGAAATCAGAGAATTATCAAGAAATTTTAGAGCGAAATGTCCTACCCAGTGTAAGAACACTTGGTTTGAGTCGAAGATCGTGGGCCCTCCAGCAAGACAAATACCCAAAGCACACATCCAAAAGCACACAGGAATGGTTGAAAAGGAAAAAATGGCCTGTTTTAAAATGGCCAGCAATGAGTCCTGATCTCAATCCGATTGAAAATCTTTGGGATGGCTGAAATCTGCCATTGGGGAAAAGAAACCTGCAAATTTTCAAGAGCTTGAACAATTTGCATAGGAAGAGTGGGAGAAAATACCAGCTGAGAAGTTTAAGAAGCTTATAGATGGCTACAAGAAACATTTGGAGGCTGTCATCAGTGCCAAAGGGTGTGCAACAAAATACTGAAGAGGGGTGCCATTACTGGTGCACATGCTTTTTTTCAGTTCTCTCATTGAAATCACTATATGTAACATGTAAAAATGTTTTTTTTGTGTTAAAGTATTTTGGACCTTCAATTAAAAGATCCTGATGACATACATTTGGTGCATTTCAATTTATTTCTGAATATATTGTTAAAGCAATGAAAAGAATGAAGGGGTGCCAAGAATACTGAGCAGGACTGTAACTGCTAAGGAGAGTCTCACAGGAGGAGGGCCTTAGATGAGTATCAAGAACTTTATCAACTTATATTTGGCCATAATATTAGGTTGTATTTTGATTAGCATCCTATATAAGCACTATAACTAGGTTGAAAATCTTATGGTAATCAATTTGATACCAAACACTATATATCTAAACAATAAGAAAGAATAAAACAGTTATACATTACATCTTATTAACAATTTAAACAACCAAGATATATATGGTTAAACTTGGACATATAAGTTGACATGTATTTGAGATGGTATGCTACCAAAACTTAAGGGGGTTGAAATCCTATTAAAAGCATTCTTCAATAAAACAGAGCGAACTGAAATAATACAGAGCTCTCTCCTCAGTTTCCACTGAGGGGCGCAGTTGGTTTGTCAGAAGGCTTTAAACAAACAATTCAACTTACTCATAACTTTGGCATTTTTAGAGCTAAAAACACATAAGTCAAATCACCAGAATGCATTTTTCATGACAGGATAAAATATCACATTGTTAGATGTGTCCATTGTTTCATTTAAAGAGTTTGTAAGGTTTGTGGTTTTCTGTTGGCTGAAAAATAATAAGATAAGGAAGAGCAGATGAAGAGTCCGAATGACCAGGGAGGTCGAAAGTCAACTTCGATGGCACCCAGACTATGTTCGATAAGGTGTTTGAACATAGTCTGTTTGAACACCTTATCAGGTCTCAGCCAATCACTATTTAAGAAGGAAGTCCAGAGTAATAAATACATCCCTCGCATCCACACAGATGTCAGCTCATTGGAATTGGTGGGAAACAATGAGAGACTTTGTGGCGCTACATGTCTCTAGTGAGTTACAACCAGGGTCCTCCAGGGGGAGGGAGAAAGGAATGAAAACGTTCTTGTCCTTTAAGGTTTTTCTTCAGTTCATCTTGCTACATTTACATTAGAGATAAACATGTTTACATCAGATAATTTTTTTATTTTTTACATTCGATATAATCATACAGGAAAACAAACAGCAGGCGGTAACCTCAAGGGCTGAAACTGGTTAGCCCATGCTGAGGTGCCAAAACCTGTAGACACCAAAATGATTGTGTGCTAGTAAAATGTTTTAACAGACTTAAACTTTTACACTGCTATTTGCTCTCACTTTGAGGGGGTGATTTTTTTTTTTTAAATCTTTCATTGAGGATGTGCAGTTTTGGATACACAGAGTCTCTGTCGGTCAAATAGCCTGAAGTCCAGTCTCCAGACGTGTCCATCAGACGTGACCCCAACAGTCAGTTATTTTAATCATTCCGAGTCTGTGGCACCATCTGCATAGATGGGTAGCCTTAGCACTGTGTGCTGACTTTTTCTGCACAGGTGGAGCACTGAGCTGTGACTGTGGCTAATGTTAAGGCTCAAGTCATGAGCCTCTGACACCTTGTGTGAGTCTGAGTCATGGAGTTTGATCCTGGACTCATTAAATATACAAATGCAGGTTAGTGTGAGCACAGACTGATGAAAAAACTACAACCCAAACATTCGCATCATGGCTGTTCTCATGAGCCATTGTCCCCCCTCTTCTCTGTCAGGACCTGATGTCCTGTGGTCATTCCCTTTGAGTCTGACTGTACCTGTGCAATTACCTTCATCTGCACGGATATGAATGTTGCTTTTGTTTGCAACAGTGGTATAAATAAAGTTATAAAGATGGCTGAAGCACAGGGAGTGAATCCTTTAGGTGGATGTTTCAGACGATTGGTTTATCCTGATCTGTTAATGACAGAGACAGTTGACAAGTTGAATCGACAGAAACTCTCTTACATGATACAGAACCCACACACACACACACACACACACAAACACACACTCACAAAGACACACTCAGCTCTGTTTCCTAAACAAATATTGAACCAGCATCACGCCCTGCTCCCCACACACACCCATCCCTGCTCCTTACTTAGAGTGTTCATACAGATCAGAGAGAGAGGCAGGAGACCAGATCAGATCCACATCATGAGTTTGTGAGCAGAACTTTAAAGAGAAGGGGGAGTCTAAGGGCCCCAACATATAACAACACTTAAAAATATCAGATTTTTCAAATAAGTCAACATTTCAACAGTAAACAAAACAGTTACCTGGGGGCTGTATACATTGTTCATGTTTAACTCTGATGGTCTTTACATTATGGCTTAACTTCAGCATACCTTCTGTGTTGTTGGATGTGTGTAAATGTAAAACAAAGTGGAGTCCATGCTGTTTTGTGTATCTGCCCTATAATATGCCCTTCAAAATGTTGAAGTTTATAAACTTATAATTTTTTCGGAACTTAAAAGTATGAATACAAGTTGCGTTTCACGTCTGTTTAAAGTAAACTTAAATCTATTCAATTGATCTGACTGAAATACCTTAGTTTTAAGTCAACGAGCCTTATTTGGGGCTCTGGCTTTGCAACGAGCCACTCTCCCCATAGCAAAGCTATGGAGAGAGTTGCGAAGCCATGAGCCACATGTATTCTTCCGTGCGTTTATTTTTTTTTCTTTTTCTTCATCTTCCGGACAGAAATTCGATTCGCATCTAGTCCTAGGGCTTTGAGAAAACCCCCACAAATTATATATCAAAACGTGCGGCTCAGTCCCGATCGGTGTGCTATGACTTTTATAAGAAATTTGCGAAAATATGGCCGAGTTATTTGCGAAAAACTGCGAAAAAAGTCAGATAGAAAATGAATAGAAAATCTCCTGAACACACCAAAAATTCACTGTTTTTCTAAGCACGACGGCAAAGCTGTCGTGTCACTTACAGAGCTCATTCAAACGTCAAAACGCAGCTGTATGTCTCCTCTCTTCAGGACTGAAACGGGCTTACCGTTTTCAGTCAGCGAGCCCTCAAATCTCCCTTGCGTCGCCACAAAATGACTTTTTAGAGTGAAGTTTCAAATGAGATTTGAAAAAACAGAGTTTGAGAGCAGGCAGTCACCACTCGAAAAAATCCCCGAACAACTTGCAATAACGGCAAAACGGTACATCGGACCTGAATAATTTTTTCAGAAAAACGGATCTGAGACTCTTGTGCCTCATATAAAAGAAAAAGTGAAGCCCTAAGTCATTCTGTATTTAAATGAGAACCAGCTGTTTGGTCCAAAGTCGGGCCACTTCTCCCAGAGATGTCCATTCAACCTCCAAGCTCTTGCCCAATCTGGACAGGCTGTTTGTAAATCGCGATAACTCTGTCATTTCTCACACTATCTTCATAAAAATTACATATTCACGATCCCAAGACTTGCCCGACACTCACGATATGCTCAGAAATCCCATATCATCTACGGTTTTTGAAATATAAGCAGCTGTTCGACACTGTCAGAAGTCATCATATTGTGATCATTTTAGACAGCCAAAGTGTTTGCCTCAGGCCGCACCTGCACCTGTAACCATGACAACGGAGCCTTAATCATCACTTGGCCTGTTGCCAGGTGCTTCCAGGGGCTCAGCTAATCAAGCCACACAGGACCAAGTCACATACAGGCTTGTATGTAAGCCTCCAAAGACTATGCATATTAGTCAAGGATTAGTAAATACTGAATTCATCGTTTATAAACCTTTTTTCTGACATGAATAATCAGTAATAACACATTTAAGGACACACTAAGAAATGTGTTACTCATCATTAATAATAATATTAGAAAAGGATTAGTTAATGTTTTACTCATAAATAAGCATATTAGTGAAGGATTAGTAAATAACAAATTCATCATTAATAAAGCATTTTTCTGACATGAATTATCAGTAATAACTAATTTATAGACACACTTATAAAAGTGTTACTCATCATTAATCAGCATATGAGTAAAGGATAAGTAAATGTTCTACTCATCATACATAAGTATATAAGCAAAAGATTAGTAAATGTTTCACTTATCATTAATAAGCATGTTAGTAAAGGGCTAGTAAATGTTTAACTCATCATTAATAAGTGTTTTAGTTTAGGATTTGTAAATGTTTTACTCATCATTAGATAGCGTATCAGTAAAGGATTAATGAATGTTTTACTCATCATTAATAAGCATATTAGGAAAGGATTATTTAATCCTGAATTCATCATGAATAAAGCATTAGTAAAGGATTAGTAAATGTTTTATACTTCATTAATAAGCGTATTAGTTAAGAATGAGTAAATACTTAATTCCTCATTTATAAAGCATTTTTCTGACATGAACAATCAGTAATTACTCATTTATAGACACACTTATAAATGTTTTTGAATGATTTTTTTTTATTTGCTACTAGTCCTATGATTTGAGAAAAGCCCCACAAATCATAAATAGTCAGTAAGTCCTCAAATTTCCCCTGCATCGTCCCAAAGTCTCTGATCAGAGTGAAGGATTCAAACGAAATTCAATCGATTTCTGCCTGGCAGACCTGATTTCTTAACTCCCAAAAAGTGCTGTCATTTAGCTAATCAAGCCACACAGGACCAAAACACATGAATAAAGTCAATTGCCATCTTTACAGTGTTAGCTAACTATTTCACAGTGTCACTGTCCCAGCTGCATAATGTAGCTAAAATTTGACTTCAGTTATCCCAGAATGAGGTTAGGCGCATGAAGCACAAATATGTGCATGTGTGTATTTTGGGTTAAAAGGAAATAATCTTCACACAGAATCTCCACCAGTAAACTCATAGTGTGTGTTTATGTGTTTAACTGCACGCGAAGCGTGCATGTCTTTGTGTGTTTGTATGTTTATAAAGACCATTGGAGCTCAGTTTAAACAAGACCCACACTCATACACTGCTTGGTGACATCAGTCTGTTAGGGAGGGCAAACACAACCAGGAATATCTTGAATACAGCTCAAGGTCAGGTGCCAGATGATGATCATCAGCTAATCAGGTCACACATGACTTAAACACCTGAATGAAGTCTCCTGCCATCTCCAGAACTATCCCTGCATGTCATCCAGCTGAAATGCTGCTTGAGGCTGACCTGTATTAAATTGATAAATCCCGGCAGCGGCCCGAGCCCCACTCACGATTCCCGCGGGAATTGTCTAGTGTTTCAATGTTTTATTTGTTTCTTTTCATTTCTTTTTCCATCAATGGATTTTTTTCTTCCCCAATGGCATGGGCTTATTCCAAGATGGCAATGCCAGGATTCATCGGCTGAAATTGTGAGAGTGGTTCATTTTCACACATGGGTTGGCCACCACAGAGCCCAGCCCTTAACCCTATTGAGAATCTTTGGGATGTGCTGGAGAAGGCTTTTCACATTCTCCAATCATCAATACAAGATCTTGGTGAAAAATTAATGCAACACTGGATGAAAACAAATCTTGTGACTTTGCAGAAGGGTTATTTGAAACAATGCCACAGTAAATGCATGCTGTAACCTTAGATAAAGATGATCCAATGAAAGTGTGAGAGTGTGTGATTTTTTTTTAAGTGGAAATCTTTTTTTGGCCAGGCAGTCTATATCAACATGTCTGAATGGAGTGTGAAAATCTCTGGGTCTTTAAAGTTTTAGGTTCTGGAATAATAAAAAAAATCTGCTGGAGTTTTGTAACTTTGAGGGTCAAAGGTCAGAGATTCAGGTAGACTGATTCTAATCTAATCTATGCTGAGTTCTTTAAATTGTACAAATGCCAGAACATTTATAAAAGTGTGTTGTTACATTTATCATTTAATGTCTGATCATCAGTCCAAACACTCTTCATGAAACTTTCAGGTTGTCATCATCTGAGAGGCAAAAAATTTGCCACAATTATATTATCCAGTTCAACATGTGGATGAAATTCAGTTTCATGAAGTTACAATGCAGTTATTTTTTTCTGGGTTTCAGCTGAGCGACAGGTGTGACATGCATGTGGGCATGTTTCATAGCAGCCAGAGTTTTCCCACATGATGATGACAACACTCAACAGGAAGGAGAGACAATAACGAAGGACAGTAGGCATAAAGAGATGGGAGTTAATGTGATATTAAAACAGGTATAAACAGATAAACCAGATGTTTCTAATATTAGATTTTCTTTTTTTTCAACCATTAATGTGGTTTCACTTTTCAACAAATAGATGAAGACTGATCAGTTGTCAAAAACAAGAATGGGCAACTTTAGAGGGGATACATTATTTTTATTCTGTTGGGATCCATGTGCTCTAAAGGAACATGTCCCTGCAGAAGCCTGAACCAAAGTTGGCTGACCATCTCAGCACCCACAGGTTTCACACGCAGGTGTGAACCCTCTGATAAGGAAAATAATACCCTGTTGGCAACAGTGACTCTTGCCAACACCTCTCTGCAGAACTCCCAATCCTTCAACTCTGACTGACAACTGATTTAGTAACTTTGGTTATTTTTATTAAGTTAATTTTAAATCATGGTTCCAAATTGATAGTCAGTGACATTTATTAAACTGACTTAATAATTTTGCTATCTTTTCCCTTTATGGGTGTTTCTCCGAGGTAGATTTAATTTAAATTTAATCACAATACTTAATGTCAATACTTAGGGTCCTCGCCCACAAGGAAGAACCTTTTCCTTCCTTCTAGCTAGAGCTAGAAGTGGAAGTTCTGAAGGGATTTGTTGTTGCTCAAACGGTTTCCGAATGACAAGCCCTCAATGTTGGCAAACCCTAAAACAGCCCTTGCAGCTCCTCCCATTGAAATGAATGGGGGACAAAGGAAGAGCAAAAGACATCCTGTGTCAGTTAGGCCTCTATGGAAAAAACAAAAGGAAGTACAGCTCTAGAAATTACATGACTGGGTTCCTGACAAAATTTTCCACAAAAAGGTCTTATTTTTAGAGACTGGGTCAAAATTGTGGCATCTGTGAGGCAGTGTTTTTTGAGTGTTTTATGTGGCTCCTGAGAAAAAGAGCAGTTCCAGATGATGTCACCCCATTCCATGCTACAGATCATGTGACTCGCAGAGGGAGAGAAAATGGAATGTGTCATACACACCAAGGGATGAAACGGTATGAACATTTCATATCACAGTTATTGTGACTGAAATTATCACGGTTATCATTATTATCACGGTACTGTTGCAGTATGCTCAAAATGTTCAAAAAGTACTTTAACACAGTCTTGAAATCATTTAACCCTTTTAATATTATTGTTTTAACGGTTCTTTTGTCCTTTTTGTCAATAACTGTGTCAAGAAATGTTCTATAAGTAAATTCGTTTTAACTTTTTACATTCAAAATAAAACTAAACAATTCTGGTGAGCATTTGTCATTATTATGTTATAAATGCTTAAACAGTGTGTAAATACAAGAAAATAAAAAAACAGATTTGTACTTTAAACAAGATTTTCTTCATAAACAACTGTAAATGAACATGTTCAAAGTTCTGAGATGACCAAAAATAAATTTAACCGATTTTACATACACTCACACATTTTTGTTTGCCTGCAGCATAAGTGTCATTGCATTTAACAGCTCATTACATTAGACCATGTCCAGGCATTTTTTTTGTTTTTTTTTTTTTTGTTTTACTAATGATAGTCCCTGAAGCAATAAGCCCCCTTCATGACTCTCCTCTGGTCTCCCCTTTCCCTGGCAGATCTCCTCGACATCTCCGTCTTTAATATTTCCAAATTACAATTGATGAAATCCATAAAACACAATCTATGACGGAAAAAGACAATCTATTACGATGAAATACGGTGAAACAAGGAAAATAAACGGCGAAAGAACGGCAAGAACACACTCCAGATTGATACTAATGCTGTTATTTACAACCTTTATACATTATTTACACAGAAAATACTGATAACCTGACTATAATTCACTCAGGTGTGGCTCACTGAATCCTCTCTCAGTCTGCTTGTTTACTCAAGGAGTTACAGCAGTTTCAATCACTTGCATTTTCGTCTCACCGCAGCTTGGTGTTTTAGACAGGGTGACTGTCGTCAATCAGTTTCCCCCTCGACATCCTTGTAAAATCTAAACCTCGACCAGACTCTAGACTTTATCCGTTTCGAATGGGAAAACCTGTAAGAGCCTGAGCAAGGCTGCAACTGCTGGACTTTCATAGGCCAAACAATGCAAACTGCACATATGCGCCTCTATTTGCGAGAGATGGCTGCTTCAACGTGGCACAGATTCACATAGTTCAGGCTTTCCCAGGCGAAGAGCAGCATCACTGTGAGTTATTGACACAGTGTGGTCATCAAACACGGTAAAACGGTAATTTTAATAGGACACGGTAATCAGTGGCGTAGTTTATGTGGGGTTGGTGGGTTATGTAAACCCACGGGCCCTCTTCACCACACTTCCGATGATTTTTTGTTTGTTTAAATCCGAGGCGGAATGAGCGCAGCACCTAGCACAGAGTGTAACGTGACATCAGACTGGGTCACTGTATTATGTTGCATATTAAGGGGGGGGGGGGGACCCCTGCCGATTTGAGCTGATCCATTGGCCCATTGAAATGTGATTGGCTCAGCCGCGTATTGAGCCAGACCGAAGACGAGAGATGAAAAAAGATGAAGAAAAGACAGATGCTCCCAGAAAAAGCCACTAGTGAAGCGGAAAAACGGCCTATTGCTCGAAAAAAATAAAATTTTAAGAGAAGATGCAGCCAAATGTCTCAAACTTCCAGATGTTTTCCGCCACAGTGGGGTCCTCACTGGGGCGGAAAACATCCGGGTGGTGGCCGGCAGCAGGTAGACATGCAGGTAAACATGCACTGTCTGCTGCAGCGACATGGTGCTACATCATCTCAACCACACAAACGCAGAGATTTCACCCATATAAATGGAGATTAACGGCTATTTTTAAACCGATAAAAAGTCGTTGTAAACAATAATGGTCCACATGTGATGGGTCATATGCTTGCACTGAAAGAGTGTTTCCCATACATTTGTTAACTCGTGATTATTATTTTTTTATTATTTTTATTCAGTTTCAAATTTGCATTTGCTTCTTCTGGACCATTTGACTGTGCTTGCTTATAATGCTCTTCTGTGCTATTTTAATTTTTTTCTGAACTCCACCACCGCCTGGGCATGACATTTCAGGCCTCAGAGCCATTCTGTATGAACAGAGATAATTCTGTGGTGTGGACAGAATTGTCTCTGACGAAAATATCCACTAAATACATCCATGAAATAATCCATATATGTGTAGTCCAGATAACTGTTCAGGGCATAGACAGAAAAGCCATACATTATAATTCATTAATTTTCTTTGTCAATAAAAATAAAATCCATAGGCTTTATTATAACATTTATTATTAAGGATATATTGAGGGAGAGCATGAAAGTGAGGCAGCATTAGGTGCACAGGCAGAGCACACTTTCAGTCACCTTAAACTGATCAAGACTTATCTGCACTCAAAAATGAGCGAGTCTCACCTCTCAAGCCTGGCATTACTTTTCATTGAGAGAGAGATGTCTGGGAAGACTAACTTGGACAAGGTTGTTGATACATTTGCAAGAATGTAAAAAAGAAAAACACATCTCAAATAGTTGCAGTAATGAGAGGTTGTATCCAGTATTTTACTTTTTTTTTTTAATTTTACTTTTTTTCTGTCCTCTATTCTTGTGCGCAATGCGGCATGCCAAACATGCGGGCCCCTTTGACACATATGAAAACCCATGTGGAATACATCCCAGCTACGCCACTGACGGTAATGATTACCATTGGAAACTATACCGCGTTTTACCATTTTATCGGTAACCGTTACATCCTTATACACGCCCATTACAAAGGCTCCTGACAGAGCTGCAGAAACACATCTCAGTCTAACTTAGAGCAGTTTAAATAGATGAAAAGAGATGAAACCCTCAAAATGGAGGTCAAACGGGCATGAGGGACCTGCAACAGAGCGAGGACCTGTCCAATGCTGCTTGCAGCCTTAATTATTTCTGATAGCCAGATATTATTGAGTGACACAATAAATAGTTGTCCACTGATCATAAAGCACAATATCATGTCCAATGGATAATGGTAGAATAGACAGATTATTTTAATGGCTAGTCCATTTGAGCATTTAATTTTCTTTACATAGATAACCTGGCCACAGTAATAATTTAAAAACTATTGAGTTCATTCATCTTACTTAATCACCAAAATAATTAGGCTACTAATACTTCTCTTTTGTGAGTGGCCCAATCAAAGTCCAGCAAGAAGAACAAGCTATTAGCAAGATCACAGCAGGAAGATTAGATTAGACTCGATGACAGTAGGCAATGAGATGTTTGAATGGAGAATTCTTAATACCAGACTGCGACTTATCATAGTTCATTGCATGATCTGCACAAATAGACATAGATGCAATTGAATGCTGTCATAGTATGTGAGTGTAAGTCTGAGTGAGGGTCTGTCTCTTAAGTGAGTGTGTCTGTCTCGCTACATGCTGTATCTGTCTCACTGCATGCTGTTTCTCTCACTAAAGAAGAGTGCCTGAGCTGATGCTAATATATATAATAATAAAACAATGAGAATGCCGGTCAGACCTGGTAGACCCAAGCGTGTTGTGTGGGTCTGCTGGGAACGTCTGGCTGAGTCTCCCGTCAGAAAGAGTTTCAACTCCCACCTCCAGGCAAAGTTCGACCATGTGGCGGGGGAGTAAGGGGACACTGAGTCTGAGTGGGCCTTGTTCCGGGCCTCTATTGTGGAGGCGGCTAATTGGAGCTGTGGCCGTAAGGTGGTCGGTGCCTGTCGAGGCGGCAACACCCGAACCTGCTGGTGGACACCAGAGGTGAGGGATGCCGTCAAGCTGAAGAAGGAGTTCTATCGAGCCTTTTTGGCCCGTGGGACTCCGGAAGCAGCTGACAGGTATCGGCTGGCCAAGCAGAATGCTATCATCAGCATATCATCAGCTACCAAGACCCAGTTTCATCAGATATTCAAGGACCAAGGACACATCCAGGATTGAAAAACTGATCAGGAGGGCTGGCTCTGTGGTTGGCATGAAGCTGGACTCTTTGGTGACGGTGGCAGAGAAGAGGACACTGGACAAACTGTTGGACATTCTGGATGATGCCAATCACCCTCTACACATTGTCATCAACAACCAGATGAGCCTGTTCAGTGCAAGACTGCTCCTCCCCAGGTGCAGGACCAACAGACTGAGAAACTCCTTTGTCCCTCAGGCCATCAGACTGTATAACTCATCAATTGGGGGGATAAGGAGTAACAGGAAGACAGAGGATGGGAAGGAGCAGCAGCAGTAGCCGACAAGTATTATCTTTTATTTATTATATAATGCAACTGGAATCATAATTTCCCTGAGGGAGTCTTCCCAAAGGGATTAATAAAGTACAATTTAATCTAATCTAATCTAATCTAATCTAATCTAATCTAATCTAATCTAATCTAATTTAATTTAATTTAATTTAATTTAATTTAATTTAATTTAATTTAATCTAATCTAATCTAATCTAATCTAATCTGATCTAATCTAATATGTTTGGCATGCCCAACATGGCTAAGTTACTTTGTATTTGCTCTCTTACATGGTCATGCTATATTTGGTTGAGTGTCAGACTGTCTGTGTGAGGTTGATCTGTACTCAGCATAGATTCATCTATATTGATTAATATTTACATAGCTTAAAAAATGTATATGCATAGATAGCAAACTAAAAAGATATATTTGATAGAATAAGTCCATGACCAGGGCTCAGGTTATCCCCTGGAGCCAGGCCTGGAGGTGGGGCTCGCAGGTGAGCCCCTGGTGACCAGGCCTACGCCCACGGGGTCCAGCCGGGCCCAGCAGTTGGGTGCAGTGTGAGCTGAGTGCCAGACAAAGGCGGAGACCCTGGCGGTCCGATCCTCAGCTGCACCGTCTAGCTCTAGGGACGTGGAATGTCACCTCTCTGTCGTTGAAGGAGCCGGAGCTTGTTCGCAAGGTTGAGTGGTTCTGACTAGATATAGTCGGATTCTCCTTGACGCATAGATTGAGCTCTGGAACCAGTCCTTTTGAGAGGGGTTGGACTGTCTTCCAGTCTGGAGTTGCGGATGGTGAGAGGCGTCATGCGGGGATGGCAGTGCTTGTCTCCTCTAGGCTCGAGGCCTGTACGTTGGGGTTTACCCCGGTGAACGAGAGGGTAACCTCCCTCCGCCTATGGGTGAGGGGACAGAACCTGACTGTTGTTTGTGCTTATGCACCAAACAACATTTCAGCATATCCACCTTTTTTGGATTCCCTAGAGGGGGTCCTAGAGTGCCCTTCTGGGGACTCCCTCGTTCTACTTGGGGACTTCAACACTCACATCGGCAATGACAGTGACAACTGGAGGGGAGGATACCTGTCAGACCTGGTAGACCCAAGCATGTTGTGCGGGTCTGCTGGGAATGTCCGGCTGAGTCTCCCGTCAGTTTAAACTCCCACCTAGGGCAAAGTTTGACCATGTGGCGGGGAAGCAGGGGACATTGAGTCTGAGTTGCCTTGTTCCGAGCCTCTGTATTTGAGGTGGCTGATCAGAGCTGTGGCCGTAAGGTGGTTGGTGCCTGTCGTGGCAGCAATCCCCGAACCCGCTGGTGGACACCAGAGGTAAGGAAGGCCGTCAAGCTGAAGAAGGAGTCCTATCAAGCCTTTTTGGCCAGTGGGACTCCGGAGGCAGCTGACAGGTACCGGTTGGCCAAGCAGAATGTAGCTTAGGTGGTTGCCAAGGCAAAAACCCGGGCATGGAAGGAATTCGGAGAGGCCATGGAAACCAACTTCTGTACTTTTATGAAGGGATTCTGGACCACCATCCGGCATCTCAGGAGGGGGAAGCAGTGTGCTGTCAACACCGTCTATGGTGGGGATGGTGCGCTGTTGACCTCGACTCCGGACATTATGGATGGAGGGAATACTTTGAAGGCCTCCTCAATCCCACCAGCATGTCTTCCAGCGGGGGTAGCAAACCTGGGGGACTCTGCGGTGGGCTCTTCTATCTCTGGAGCTGAAGTTGCTGAGGTGGTCAACAAGCTCCTCAGTGTCAGGGCTCCAGGGATGGATGAGATCCGCCCAGAGTTCCTCAAGGTTCTGGATATTGTGGGGCTGTCATGGTTAACACGACTTTGCAACATCGACTGGAGGGTGTGCTCCAACTACAGGGGGATCACACTCCTCAGACTCCCATGTAAGGCCTATTCAGGGGTACTGGAGTGGAGGGTCCGTTGTCTTGTCGAATCTTGGATTCAGGAGGAGCAATGTGGTTTTCATTCTGGTCGTGGAACTGTGGATCAGCTCTACACCCTCCATTGGGTGCTAGAGGACGCATGGGAGTTTGCCCAATCAGTCTACATGTGTTTCATGGATTTGGAGACCGCATTTGATCCTGTCCCTCGGGGAGCCTGTGGGGGGTGCTCCGAGAGTATGGGGTAGCAGGCCCCGATAAAGGCCGTCCGTTCCCTGTGTGGCCAGTGCCAGAGCTTGGTTCACATTGCCGGCAGTGCATCTGAGTCTTTTTCAGTAGGGGTTGGACTCCGCCAGGGCGGCCCTTTGTCACCGATTCTGTTCATTACTTTTATGGACAGAAATTCTAGGTGCAGCCAGGGTGTTGAGGGGATTCAATGTGGTGACCTCAGGATTGGGTTACTGCTTTTTGCAGATGATGTGGTCCTGTTGGCTTCATCGGACTGTGACCTACAGCTCTAACTGGATCGGTTCACAGCTGAGTCTGTTGTGGCTGGGATGAGAATCAGCACCTCAGAAACCAAGTCCATTGTTCTCTCCCGGGGGAGGGTGGAGTGCCCTCTCTGAGTCGGGGATGAGATTCTGCCCCAAGTGGAGAAGAGAGATTGATAGGCAGAGCGGCGCGGCGCCAGCAGTGTTGCGGGCTCTGCACCAGTCTGTTGTGGTGAAAAGGGAACTAAGCCGAAAGGCGAAGCTCTTGATTTACCAGTCAATCTTCACCCCTATCCACACATATGATCAGGAGCTGTGGTCGTGACCGAGAAAACTCGATCACAAGTACAAGCGGCTGAAATGAGTTTCCTTTGCAGGATGGCTGGGTTCCCCCTTAGAAATAGGGTGAGAAGTCCAGTCATCCGGGGGGGGGGGGGGGGGGTCAGAGTTGCTGCTCCTTCGCATTGAGTGGAGCCAGTTGAGGTGGCTTGGGCATCTGGTCAGGATGCCACCTGGACGCCTCCTGGTGAGGTGCTCCGGGCACGTCCCACTGGCACTTCAGGGAAGACCCATGACACAATTGGGAGACTATGTTTCTAAGATGGCCTGGCAATGCCTCAGGGTCCCCTGGGAAGAGCTGGACAAAGTAGCCAGAGAGAGGGAAGCTTAGGCTGCTCCTCCCGCGACCCGACCATAGATGAGCGGATGAAGAGGGTATGGTAAGTCCATGATCAAAAATGATTCACGATACATGAATTGGTCCATGACTAAAAAATTCATGCTATCACTGGATTAGATAGTGAAGTGTCTGATGTGGATGCTGAAAATGCATAGGTAAACATCCTTTGGAATGCATTCATGAAAGGGCTGCAAGATGACCCTGATGACCCTGTGTCCTTAGAAATAGCTAACCTGTCCTTGAGGATATACAGCTCAAGGAACAAACAAATGTTTTATTACTGACCAGATGTTAGGAGAAGATAGGTGCACAACTCCTGACCCTATATAAGCTGTTGTCAACCTAAAGTCTGAGAGACGGACATCATCGGCAGTCCCTCCCAGGTATCTGCAGTGCCTGTATGATTCTGGTGTTGCTTTTTGCAATAAACCGATTTTTCTGAAGCAAGCCAGTGTCACGAAGCCTCCTTCAATCTTCTGCACATCACGAGTGGTCAAGATACTACAATAGATAGAGCTTTATCTATTTATCCCTGTGGAGACTCACAGATGCCACAATTTCGACCCAATCTCTCTAAAAAGTTAGACCTTTATATGGAAAATGATGTCAGGAATCCTGTCATGCAACTTATAGAGCTGTGATTTGTTTAGTTTTTTTCTGTAATGGCCTAACTGACACAGGATGTCTGTTGCTGTTCCATCATCCCCCATTCATTTGAATGGGAGGAGCTGCAATGGCTGTTTCAGGGTTGACCAACTTTGAGGGCATGTCATCTGGAAATGTTTTAAGAAACAACAAATCCCAATATAACTTTTGATCATCAATGTCTTGTCTCTCATCTGTCCGCATTTACAACCTAGGAGGAGATAATTATTTTCTATGAGCCTTATAATTTTACTTTGAAAGGCAAATTGCTGACTTCCTGTTTGAGATGGGTCAAGGGTGTCAGCACATTTTGTGTGGGTCTCCATGAGATGAACGTTTTGACTTTGGTTTGATTTCTCTACCCCATTCCTTGTTGCCATGGCAACCACTTTTGTGCACCTTTTTGCGCTTATGTGGTGCGAGAGAGCACATTTTGGAATATTAGGTTTTTTTCATTTTATGAAACTTTGTACCCCAATTGGCATGTTTTTCAGTTTTTGCCTGGCTTTGAGCTTGTTCAGGGCTGTTACATCATGATGTGAAGTGGGGGTGGTCCAGTGAGCTCTTCTTTTGAAATCCAAATTGCAAGCTTTCTGTTTGAGATAGGTCAGGGGTGTCAGTGCGTGATTTGTGGGCGTCAATGAGCTCAGCAAGGACCTGTTCTAGCTCTAGTTAGATGAGGTCCTTCCCCTGTGGGCAAGGACCCTAATTAAAGCTACAAGCAGCATTGGTCCTCGCTCTGTTGCAGGTCCCTCAGGCCCTGTTGACCTCCATTTTGAGGGTTTCATCCATTTTCATCCCTTTAAACTGCTCTAAGTTAGACTGAGATGTGATTCTGCAGCTCTGTCAGGAGCCTCAGTCTTTATAATGGGTGTGTAGAACACATTCCATGGTTCCTCCTTCAATCTTATGATCAGCTGTGGACATTAAAGGGAGAGAAGTGCGACATTATCCTCTGGACAAATCGCTCCAAGATTGAGTGGCGACTTGTGAAACAATGCCTTACAGATGTCACAATTTTAACTCAATCTCTCTAAAAATAAGACCTTTTTATGAGAAATTTTGTCAGGAATCCAGTCAAGTAATTTTTAGAGCCGTACTTTGTTTTGTTTTGTTTTTGTAGAGGCTTAACTGACACAGGATGTCTCTTGCTGTTCCATGCCCTTGGCAAGGACCTCTTCTAGCTCTAGCTCTAGCTACCCTTGTCTTGTGCAGTCAGAGGTTTTAGCAGAGCCTTAGTGTCACAGTGTTGCCTGCAGGATCTGAAAAAGGGTTCTGAACCTAGTCCTGAACCTCCACAGGCTGAAGGGGCCCAATCTGAGAGGCAGCAGGAGAGGTACTGCCAGACTTGGGGCCTATAGCAAGAAGCAGGATTAATGTCTTAGCAAGGTAACTTCAGGGTTAACCCTGGTTTATCAATAGCAGGAAGCTAGTTCATTTCTTATTGGGATGGATAACAAAAGTGACTTACTCTGAATGGCTAACCTGCTGTGGAGCAGGATAAGTTGGAGGTTAAATCTGATCCTGTACAATGACCCTTGCACTAGCCAATCAGCTTCTCCGAATCAATGGCTTTCCCTCTTCCCCTGAACCCGGTAGACAGAGGCGCACAACTGACAATGGCCCTGCAGAGAATATTCAGTGACCAGCAATTCTCTGGGCCTTGTTGATGTTAGGGGTCATAGGTGAATGGTCATGGTGGAGATGGTAGAAAGGCAACAAGGATTTAGATATACACTTGTTACAACCAAGGTCTGAACACTCAACATGGTCAGTATTGAAGCAGATGGACTACAACAGCAGACGACCACACCAGGTGTCACTTCTGTCAGCTAAGAACAGGAAACGTTTTTGTTTTTTGCTACATGTAAACAGGAATCAGTGTTATCAGGGAAAACGGGGATGCCCAATACTCCTTCAGATAAGGTTAGCGAGTGCACATACAATAGTAGGAACAACAACAACAACAGCTATGGCAGCCTGCCGAGCAACATGTGTGCTGCTAACTGTGATCAGTTTGTTATCGCTCCTCTAGCAAAATGTGGATTTGCTGCTTCAATACTCTGACTAGCAGAGACCTGTTTTTATATTTGCCAAGGACAAGCACTCAATTATTCTTCACCAGAAAGCACTCATGCACAAGATGCATGTTGTAACACTGCTGTTTCACTACAAACCAACATCACCAACTACTGACCTGGCATGCATGTTACTGCATTTTCAGTCGTATTTGCGGATCCCTGTTGAACGCTTATCATTTTCACACTGTCTCAGAGTACACACGGAGCACTTTTGAAAATGCAAAGACAAAACCTTTCAGTCTCTGGTGAGAACTTTGTTGTCAACAGGGCCTGAGGCTTCAGTTAGGCTACAGAAGATTTTTAAGCATGATATCGTTTGTTGTTCACTTTGTTCAAATAAAGGAGTGTATGTTGAACTACAGGGGATTTTTTTTTATTTTTTTACCATGGTATCGAATGGTATCGAGTATCGTAGAATTTAAGTGGTATTGGTACCGACTACTAAATTTCTGGTATCGTGACAAGCCTAATCCAAACATGAGACATCACCCAAACTGAAGTTTGAAACCTTGTCAGATTCTGACTGCCATGCATGGACTGGCTGGACAATGGTGCAATTTCAGAACATGTATGACATGTGTGAATTTGATCTTGTTTCAGGTTCAAGTGATAGTTCCAGAGCAATAGATTTGCTTCTTTACTTTTGAGCAAAACTGAAAACAAGCCTTTCATGGAATCAAATGACCATGCTTACTAATCTTTCCCAAGCTACACTGTCAAGATATTTTCATACAATTGCAGATATTTTGAACACAATAGTTGTTCCCAAATACCTTGGCACAAATCATATTTCACGCCACGATGCCATAACTCACAACACTGTCTTTACTAAAGCTTTTTATGGTGACCAGGTCACTCTTATTTTAGATGGTACATATATCTACCTCAACAAATGCAGTGATCATCAGTTTCAAAGGGCATCTTACGGAGGACAGAAAAAAGAAATTACCTAAAATTCATGTCAGTTGTACTGCCTGATGGACATGTTTTCGACACTATTGGCCCCTACCATGGTAACGTAAATGATTCAACAATAACTCGGCTCATCATGGAAAAAATTGAAATATTGAAATCTTGGTTAGAAGCAAATGACAATATGATTGTAGATCGCGGTTTCAGGGATAGCTTAGATCTTCTTGCTAAGTTGGGGTATGATGCTAGAATGCCGTCATTTTTACCAACTGGTAAATCCCAATTGGATTCCTCAACAGCCAATAGTGATCGTTGCTGTACCAAAACAAGATGGATAGTAGAGTCCTACCACGGGCGTTTAAAGAAGTGGATGTTGTTTAAGGAACAACTTACCTCAAATTATTTCGTTGAGGTCATTGGCAAATTAGTGCGCATAGGAACTGCATGTCTCAATGCCTTCAGAGGACCAATATATGTTTCAGATCCAGATCGAGAGGAACGAGATACTAAGATGGCTCAGCGTATGCTTTCACTTTTAAAAAAAGACAATGTTTTGGCAAAACGAGTTTCAGAAGACCCAAATATGTCACGTAGAGCTCGTAGTGAATGGCAGAAGCTTGAAGCATCTGATATCTCGTTCCCTCATGTGGATCTGGAATACCTTGAGACCATAACATACGGTATATACCAAATCAAACAGTCCCCTGGCTACATTGCTGAGCATCAAAAAAATGATGGTGACTATGAGATTTGGGTTTACCAGCATGATGCTGATCTCATTAGGGGACAGATTCATTCTCGTCACAGATCTCAAATAAAATACAATGTTTGGATTCAATTTGACAAGAATGCATCAGATGATCCTGTGAAGGCATATTATTGGCTCTGTCCTGCTGGAAAGAGAACCTCTGGCATGTGTACACATGTTGCATCTGTAATCTATTATTTGGGATATTATAAACATTTTCAAAATCAGAAACCCCTCCAACCATACACAAGCAAATTCAAAGACTCCATTCTATGAAATAACCAGCCAATCATACATCTTATGGATTTCTCAGATCCCCTTTCCCTCACTATAGTTCCAGTCTACAAATTAAAATTGTCCAAGCTGTTGCTATGCAAAAAGACACGAAGGCCATAAAACAGATTACATGTATATATAAGTACTAGAAACAGAAATTGACAGAAGTAATGTTTATGTATTGCTGTCATTGTAGATATATACAATCTGATTACAACAATCCAAAACTGCATCGGTTTTTACTTGAATCAATGGCTCATTATTATCTCATCACAAAGGCATAATATACAGGCCCTTTGTGGCTGTTCAATATTAAAATGAATAACATTTCATGTGAAATGTTTGGTTTGAATCTAGCATTCAAATTCTAAAAGAAATCACACTTAAAGGATGAATTCTGAACAAATCTTTAAGGTTCCCTGATATACAAGACATGGAACAGTATCCTGATTCTTCCACAGTAACCCAACCTGTTAATTGAACAACTTTACCGGTCTCAGAATTTGATGATTTTTTTCCCACTTTGACAATATATATGTGGCCAAATAATTTGTAAGTATTTTAGTTGTACAGCAACTGTAAGTTGGTCAGACACATCTCTAAAGAATTGAATTTGTTGAAAAAATCATAAAAAAACTTTTTTTTTTCCAGTTAAAATTCAATAACTTCTTTCAATTGTAATACTTAGCTTTACATTTGATTTCAAAAGATGCACCAGACTTCAGTGAAGGTGATTTGACCCAATTTGATGATTTATTATTTGTGTTTGAGTAAGTTTTGGGGTAAAGTGTGCACCCTGGCTCACACCTATGGCAATGATCATAAAATAGGTCATAGTACAGGCCCTGGATGACTTTTGGATTTTCTAAAGGTATATTCTTAGGAGTGTCTGGGTGTACTACAAATACCACACAATAAACAAAAAATTGGGCTGTGGGCAAAATTACATGTATTGTGAAAGAGGTCCTTTTGCTGGAAAATAATTGCCCTACAAATTATTGGCGATAAACAATATTATTGTCCAATACTGACCATTTTTTAATGTTTTGATAATGTATGGAATAACAATGTGTGTACATTGTATCAAAAGCAATAAAAAAAATTCACGCATATTTGACATTGGGATTAGAATGCCAAGAGCTTTAAAATAAAACAAATAAAACAAACAACATAATAAATCAAATGGAGTTTACAGTTCAGGAATTACTGTTTGTGTTGTGCATTCTCCCAGGCAATTCATACTATCTGTCAAAGGTTTGTAACATTTCCCATAATGCTGGCTTTTCAACCTTGACAAAGGGTTGTATTTCTTTTGAATTGTACTGAATAACACTATCTGTGAGCGTGCACCATTTTGCACTGTTTTATTCATATTCACTTTGCCAACCAAACGCCTAAGTAAGCGTTGACTGTTGAGACGAAGGCTCCGCTGCACCTCAAGCTCAAGGAGCTTTTTTCCCAGTTGGAAAACTAGACATGATGGTTGTGTTTCAGGTGGGCCTGCAAAAGTTGGCCGTATTCCCTTTCTTCATCGCCATTACTTTTGGACAAATGCGACATATCATCCCGTCTGTGTTCATGGGTTCACACCTTGTTCATTCTGTTTAAAACCAAAATATTCCCACACCAGGGCTAAGACTTTCAGCTCAGAAACTATTGCTTTTGTGCCTTCATTCATAGTTGCGTTTGGTTGCCTATTACTTCTCACGCTCACTTGCAGCACTCAAAGATTGATTGACTGACAGAAGGGTTCACTCTGTTCATTTTACTATAGTACCAACGCTGTCATTAGTTTTTATTTATCATTCAATTAATTGATTCATCGATTATTGCGACAGGCCTTGCTCAGAGTTTGGTATGAACATCATAAAGCATGGATTCATCCTGCCTTGGATCAGTGATTCAAGCTGCTGGTAGTGTGATGGTGTGAGGGACATTTTCTTTGCACACTTTGATATCTTAGTTCCACCTGAGCATGGTTTAAACCACACAGTCTACCTGAGTATTGTTGCTGACCATGCCCATCCCTTTATGACCACAGCTGACATCTTCTGATGGAGACTCCAGCAGCTCCATGTCTCAGAGCTCAGATCATCTCAGACTGCTTTAACACAGTCACCACATCTCAATCCAATAGTTTGGGTTGTGGTGGAACAGGAGATCTCATCATGGATGTTCAGTCGATTGTGTGATTCTATCATGGAGATATGGACCAACATCACTGAGGGATGATTCAGCAGCTTGTTGAGATTATGACACCAAGAATTAAAGGTGTAGTGTGTAGAAGTTGGCAGCATTTCACCGATTAGAAACGGTATATATAAGATATAATGTTTCTTTTTGTATGTAAAGTCCGTTGAGATAGGTATACATAGGGCTGTCACTTTAGTGCATTAATTAGATTAATTAATTACAACACAAATTAAAGCATTAAAAAAATTAATCGCGATTAATCGTAGCACACAAACATTGTAATACTGTCCAGCTGGAGGACCCGTACATGGCAGTGGCACGTCACTTCACACAGGCGTCGCTAGTCAAACCAAACAAAGCCCAGGTGACAACAGGAACGGCCTATTTGAGACTCCGCTTTATTTTATTTTTTATTTTATTTATTGAATTTATTTATCTATATTTGTACTACATTCTTTAATAATGCATCAGGCCTAATTGTTTTGCTGGATGTCCTCGACCTTTTTCTTATTTTGTATTTGATTTATGAAACACACTTAAAGTGTAATTTGAGTTGCCTGATTGAGCTTAGAATTTTCTGGACAAGATGCCCTGACTTTGGTTTTATTTTGTCACCAATAAAAATGTAGATATACAATCTTCTCTTTTTAGTGTATTCATTTGATTAATCATCCACTACAATTTTGTAATGTCCTAAACTCAAATTCTTTATGTGGGGACTTTAAGCAGATACGAGATTAAAATGTGATTAATTAGATTAATTAATTACAAATCCTGTAATTAATTAGATTAATTTTTTTAATCGCCTGACAGCACTAGGTATACAATCATCCCCATGAAACTTTTGGTTTCTTTTCATAAAGTTAGAAAAAGCTTTTTATATCTATGTACTGCGGATCTCCCCTCTGTGGAGACTGACATAGCGATCCGCCATATTGTCTATGGGTGGGTTTTGGGCACAAAAAGAGCGAAACGCGGTTTTTGAATGCAAGTCTGGCCACTGGTCCTGAAATCTACCTGGATGGCACATGGCATCTTAACTGACCTATAATATATTCAAATAATTGTTACAAATATGAATGAAAAACCCTCACCCTGTAACTGCTGCAAATGATGTCCTATTAACGATCCTTTTTGATCTTCACGGGCTCTCATTGCTTCATGATGTGATGGCTGGGCTCATTCCAAAATCTGAACATCAGATGATGCTAAAATGCCAATTTCTACACACTGCACCTTTAAGGAGCTCTGAAGGTAAAGGGGGTCCAACCTGGGAGGAGTGTTCCCTAAAAAAGTGGTCAGTGAGTGTATATGATATCACGATAAGCCCATGGAGTTTGATTAATCCAGCCCAGCCCTATGCCGCTACACCAGAGCCATAAACTTTGATATGAAGGCAGGTAAAAACAAACAGTGACATCTGTCTGATAACATGGCAACAAATGTGGACAAATAACTGATTTAATGACATAAACACAGGTGGATGGGAGTGAGGGTTTATCTCCAGTATCCCTCTTTTTTCTTCCTTTATGTAAATGTTGCTGACATATTAAACAACTTTTTTTCTTTCAGACATCAAAGTCAAATCGATGTTGTCAAGCAGGTTTCAAGAATAGAAGATGAAGAAAGCTCTTTAAAGAAGAAAAATCAACCACAATCTGCTCTGACATTCAGGCTGAAGACCAAGCCAAGCAGATTTCAATCACACAACAAGGTCACAGATACAAAGACTTACCTCAGAGTGTGGGAGTAGGTCCAGGCTGTGTCCTCTGCGCTCCAACTGCTGTGAGATACAAACACTGTCAGGATCAGACCCCCTCCTCCTTCACTCCAGCACTCTCTCTGTGTCACACCGTGAGAAGGTACGATTACCTGGGAAGCTTTTTTCTGCCCTCCAGGAAGTGCAGTCAGTTAGCGGATCAACACACACACTCACTCTGCCCTCTGGGATCCAATAACCGTGTTTGTATTGTGTAGCTGAAAAGTACAAAATCAGGTTCTCCCACTACACAGACCTGCAGGACAGAAAATGGACAACAGAGGCTCTCTGACGGGGCAGAGGCTGTGACTGTACAACTGTAAGAATTTGATATGCATGACTTTATATTATCATATGACTCTAAGATTATTCTGTACACATCTCTGTACTCTTTCACACTTAATACCTTTAGACTGTAGCACTGGTGATGATACTTTAGTGATCATAACTCACTGTAATAATCCTGATTGTAATTTTGGCATGTCCTGTGTTAGAGATGGGAATTGAAAAGATTTTTATTAATATCAATGCCAATAACGACTGAGCCATTCTTCAACGATTCTTTATCGATTCCTCTGGGTTTTCTGTGCAGGCAAAAGTAAGCCTGCAGGTTTTCAGCGGCAACAATATCAAACACACTACACTCTGATTCGATGTTGTGCTGCACTGACTGGAAATTGTGCAGGAGGCATTGTTTTGTCACAAATTAAGCCACAATTCTGACCTGTCAGTGGATGAGGAAGTTGTAAGCAAAAAGTGTTACAATATTGTTAGTTTTAGTTTCAATTTTCAACTGGGAATGGTTTTCAATTCCCATCCCTAATTGTGCTTATAGCTTTATAAAATTATAAATATGAGTCATAAAAATAAAGCTGACATTTTGCAAAGCCGACCAAAGAGGTTGATAAGATTCTTGGTTTCAGTTGCTCTATGTGTTGAATTAACTTTAAAGGGATTCTTTCGTGCTGTGTTATGTTATGTTCTACAATCACCTTATTATCTTCTTCTACTAGCAAGCAGAGGCTTTGTTTTGTGGACTTACTTAGAGCACATCCTCTGTGGTTTGTGCTAGAGATGTGAAGTTTACAAACAAGTCGAGTCTTTTGAAATTGCCTGCGAATGTAAGAATCGCTCACAAACAGCTCACTCACAGCTATGGTTGTGGTTCTCAGTGTTAACCAAATAGAGCTGTTGAGAAGACTCAACTTGTTCACAAAGCAACGCCTCCGTTAACGAGTATAAGAAGACAATACAATGACAGTAGAAGAAAACTTAACATAACATGGTAAAAAAAAGTCTTAACTGGCACACAGGACTGTGTCAAAGTTTGTCTGATGACTGTAGGCAGAGGAAGGCTAACACTACCCATTTCGTCCCAGTGTTTGAGCTAAGCTAATTAGCAGTGGGGAAGCTCTCTTCCTTTTTACTGCACGCACAGTCATCAAAAGGAAAGACATGAAAAGGGAAAAAAAGGCTTATTCAAACATCTATATGCCAGAGGCAGGTCCAGCAGAAAAGTCTGGGGACAACTGCGCTCTGGGGTAGACTTGAAATAAACCACATGGCCATGTGAAACCATCCTTGTATAGCCACCATCAATTTACTTGTACTACAAACTAAAACTTACATTGAAAAATCTTAAGTCTTCATCAATTTTTCAATTAAAGAGTCAAAATTCTAAACATAACCTTATCAGTTTGTAATTCTGCTGTCCTGATATAACGAGAAACAGTGAAGCATGTTCACCGCCAGACATGTACAGTGTGTGGAAACACCGGGTGTGTGTCCTCGCAGATCAAACACTGTCAGGCTAAATCAACATAGCACGTTGATGGCCCTGAACTAATAATTAACATCAGACTAATGAGAGGAAAGGCTTTCTGGAACCTTTCCTCTGGGTCCAAACAAACAGGAGTACTTCACAGAAATTAGACAGAGAGGTTCAAACGTCCTGTTTCTTGAGTTTATGTGTTTGGAGTTGATACTCCACAGTGAGGAGGAATCAGAATCTGATTCCCCCTCACTGTGATCTCACACGTGCCCCCTTTACTGTGCCTGCAATGCTGCTTGTGTTCTTCAAGGGTGGACAGTAACAAAGTAATGTACTATACTTAAGTACATTTTTTGAGTATCTGTGCTTTATTTGAATATAACTTTTTTGAAAACTTATGACTTTTACTCCACTACATTTAACAGACTATTTTTGTTCTTTAACTCGACTACATTTCTATCAGGAGTCTCACAGGGCTCTCTACTTTTCAAATAACCTTGGATTGAGATTTGGTAGAGTCAACCAAAATGTTGCCACCTACACGGCAGGACAACATTCAACACAGAATGTCTAATTTTGTGTAGGTTTAGTCATACCACATAATACTCAGAAATAACAAAATGGTGCAAGTGCAATCAACTCAGGCAAGATTAAAAAAAATCTAAAAATAAATGCTATATTTTTGCTTTGTTGTCTGATACTTCCTCAAATGTCCAACATAGTGTTATTAAACAATAACTATTTATTTCACTGTTTCTTATCAGGCTATATCCTACCCATCGACAGGTTTGTTGATGCATAACCATCAATTCTAAGACCAGTATTTTGCTCACCATGAACATCCGTCTGATCACTACTACATCAGATTTACAAGAACTGAAAGCTCAATACAAGTTTAAAAGAAATAATTCAATGAATGTCCAAACTAAATCCAACTAAGTGTTTTTAAACACTGTGAACAAGCAGCAAACAAAACAAAATCTGAATATGTCACAAAACTTGAAAATGCACACACAATTAACCCCTTAAATCCTGTTGTATCATATTTGACACATATTTTTATGATACATTTATCTTATCAATATGATAAACAAATTTTGAAGAAAAACAATACATCTGAATACAATCAGATAAATGACACAAATGTCCTCGAGTGGATTGTTAGTTGCCAACAACACTTAATGTATCAAAGGAGGTAAATAAAATACATCTGCTTAAGAACATCAATCATGGCATTATGATTCCACAGCAGAGTTAACTATAAGACCTGTATGTAAATTCCTGTTCTCAGTTTAACTTTTACAACCTTTGCAATTAGATATGTATTTCAGCTCTAGGTAAAAAAGGGCAAAAAACCTTTAATCACATTTGTGTTATCATTATGTTTGCTCATATATTGTTGTTCTTTAAAAAATACTTTGAATAAGGTCAAGAACCATTGAATGAAGAATATTTTGTGTGTTGATTACTTCGTGGGAATAAAAAAAACATTATTCGAGTAATCACAGAGCACAGGCTACATTCTGTAATAATCTATAACAATGTGAGACTCTAAGTGGCTAATACACTCTGTGCCTCTATATACTGTAGCTTAAATGCTTATGTAAGAGGTTTATGAGAGGCAAAATATCTAATAAAATAAAATAAACAAAAAAAAAACTGTGCCAACTGGAAATAAACGGCGAATCATAAAAATAAAAATAATAAAAAATAATATATATATATAAGGCAAAGCTGTTCTATAAAACCCTTGTGACAACCACTAAGTATATAAGGCAAAAATTTGTGATTAACTACTAATACCTTTAAGGACTTGTAATACTTAATATTTAAGTTACCAACATTCATCACTGAAAAAAGTAAAAGCAACAAGTAAAAGTAAAAACACTGATTATGATAAGTTAAAGTAAAGATCAAAAACATTTAAGCCCAAATACTTTTTTAGTGTCCACATGGGACCCTCCTTAACCAGTGGTTCCTCAAATCCACCCCAAGTGCTGACTGATAAATAGTTTTTCATTAAAAAGGAGTTGGGGGAGGTTGGTCTTGAACTGAACATCCCACCTTTTGCCAGATCAAACCTTAAGAAGCCGCATGCAAATTTTGAGGTGACCAAGTACAGAGTTCATGTCCTGAGGGCAATTGCTAAAATTAAATACTTAAGATTGTTTCTGGTAGAATACCGATTTCCCACCTTGAAAACATAAGTCAGATCTGGTTTGTGGTAAGTTTGTTGTCCAACTTCCAACAAAACAAAAGATAATAAAGTTTAACAAGAAATGGACAAACAAAATGATTATGAAAGCTCCTCTTCTCTGGAACCATTTACCAACCACAGTTCGGGAGGCACACACCCTTTCTACCTTTATAGTTAGACTTAAAACATACCTCTTTGATAAAGCTCTCAGTTGTTGATTTAGAATTAGCTTAGTGTCTTCTACAATCACATACAAATTATCATGATGAATATTACCAATGCAACCATATAATTTACAATGTACATGTCATGTGACATTCTTTGGAATGTTTAGAGAATGAATGGACATTTTTTTAGAGAATGAACATGTGTGGTCTTCACTTTTGTCTGTTTCCTTGATCCATATTAACTGCTGGACTTTATGGATGATGCCAGTCACTCTCTGAACACCATCATCAACAACCAGAGGAGTCTGTACCATGTGACCTGGACAGTGCAGCAGGGGTCTACCGTCTGTTCAGTGGTGAGTGTTGGGTCACCTTGCACAAAAACGATGGTCGTCAGGGTTACTGGAGAAGGCCAGGTGAGCGATAAGCTGAGGTAGACATGGTCACCAGGGTTCACTTTGGTGAGGTGCAACAGTCTGGGCAGGCATCACTAGTCAGTGCAAAACAGATTTGGTTATTGTAGATGGTTCAGTCACTGCATGTTCTTACCTCAGAGATATCATAGGGCCCAAAATCATCCACCAATTCCACCAGCACACCCCCAACATTCTGTTCATGGATGCCGATGCTCCACCACATCATGCCAGAATTGTCACAGCTTGACTTTAGGAAGTCAGAGTGCTTTATGTGGTATGGCCAACAATGTTTCCTGACCTGAACCCCATAAAAAGAAAGTATGGGACCAACTGAAGTAGAGACTAGATGATCGGACCCCAACCCATGTGACCTGGCAGAACTGGGGGTACAATTGTGAAGGAGTGGAACACATTACCTCAGAACAAAAGCATGTGGTTAGTCAGGAACATGAGATATTTCTGTCAAGCTGTCCTTGCAGCAAATAGTGAAAATGCCTGATACCGACTTTGTAAATTTTGGTTATCTGGGGCTATCTTTGTTATTGTCTAAATTTTGGTGTAAAAATATTAACCTTCATGAAAATGGTGTTTCGTCTCATTCATCAATAGTAATATTAAAGGGAACTATTTCATATATGTGTTTAGTAGCCCTATATTTTGTATGGGTTACATATATATATATATATGTGTGTGTGAATATATATATATATATATATATATATATATATATATATATATATATATATATATATATATATATATATATATATATATATGTGTGTGTGGGAAGCTACAAATACCTCGGGACTGTTATTGACTGTAAACTTTCTTTTAAACAAAACTGTGAAGCTGTGTGTAAGAAGGGACATCAGCGTTTGTTTTACCTTCGGCGTTTGGCCCGTTTTAATGTTGACAAGACCATGCTTGTTCTCTTTTACCGAGCTTTTATAGAGTCTGTTTTATCTTTTGCACTGGTGTCCTGGTTTGCCAATTTGACTCTCCAGGACAAAAACGCTCTGGGCCAAATTGTTAAATGGGCTGGAAGGCTAATTGGGGAGCCTCAACTCTCCATGATAGCTCTCTATGAGGCCCAGCTGCAGCGTAAAGCCAGCGCTATTGCTTTGGACAGCTCGCACCCTCTGTATAGCGAGTTCCAGCTCCTTCCCTCCGGCTGTCGCTTCGTGGTCCCCAAGGCCAGGACCAAGCGCTACAGAACCACCTTTGTCCCAGCAGCTATTACAAAACTCAATAGCAGCGTAAAGAGATGAGGGAGTCTTATTGAATCTTCGGATCTGGAGAAATTTTATGTGATTGTATGGTTTTTAACGACTGGCATTTCTTTCTTTATTGTACTGTAATTTATTGTTGTATGGTTGTTCATCTGTGTGTCTTGTCTGGACTGCTGAGTTCTTGCCTGCAAACCAAATTTACCGCAAGGTATAAATAAAGAAACCTTTGAACCTTTGAATATACATATATATACATATGTGTGTGTGTATATATATATACATATATATACATATGTGTGTGTGTATATATATATACATATATATATGTATGTATATATATATATATGTATATATATACATATATATGTATATATATACATATATATGTATATATACGTATATATATACATATATATGTATGTATGTATATGTATATATGTATATATATACATATATATGTATATTTATATACATATATATGTATGTATATATATACATATATGTATGTATATATATATACATATATATGTATGTATATATATATACATATATAGGTATCTACACTCAACAAAAATATAAACGCAACACTTTTGTTTTTGCTCCCATTTTTCATGAGATGGACTTAAAGATCTAAAATTCATTCCAGATAAACAATATTACCATTTCTTTCAAACATTGTTCACAAATCTGTCTAAATGTTTGATAGTGAGCACGTCTGCTTTGCTGAGATAATCCATCCCACCTCACAGGTGTGCCACATCAAGATGCTGATCAGACACCATGATTAGTGCACAGGTGTACCTTAGACTGTCCACAATAAAAGGCCACCCTGAAATGTGCATTTTTTTGCTTTATTGGGGGTCTGGGGACTCAGAACCAGTCAGTTTCTGGTGTGACCACCATTTGCCTCATGCAGTGCAACACATCTTCTTCGCATAGAGTTTATCAGATTGTCAATTGTGGCCTGTGGAATGTTGGTCCACTCCTCTTCAATGGCTGTGCGAAGTTGCTGGATATTAGTGGGAACTGGTACACGCTGTCGTGCGTGAGCATTTGCCCACTCAAGTCTGTTACGGCGACGATCTGGAGTCAGGTTAAGATCCCGATGAGGATGACGAGCATGCAGTTGAGCTTCCCTGAGACGGTTTCTGACAGTTTGTGCAGAAATTCTTTGGTTATGCAAACCAATTGTTTCAGCAGCTGTCTGAGTGGCTGGTCTCAGACGATCTTGGAAGTGAACCTGCTGGATGTGGAGGTCCTGGGCTGGTGTGGTTACACGTGGTTCGCGGTTGTGAGGCCGGTTGGATGTACTGCCATATTCTCTGGAACGCCTTTGGAGACAGCTTATGGTGGAGAAATGAATATTCAATGCACGAGCAACAGATCTGGTTGACATTCCTGCTGTCAGCATGCCAATTGCATGCTCCCTCAATGCTTGCGACATCTGTGGCATTTTGTTGTGAGACAAAACTGCACATTTCAGAGTGGCCTTTTATTGTGGGCAGTATAAGGTACACCTGTGCACTAATCATGATGTCGGATCAGCATCTTGATGTGGCACACCTGTGAGGTGGGATGGATTATCTCAGCAAAGCAGAAGTGCTCACTATCAAACATTTAGACAGATTTGTGAACAATGTTTGAAAGAAATGGTAATATTGTTTATCTGGAATGAATTTTAGATCTTTAAGTCCATCTCATGAAAATTGGGAGCAAAAACAAAAGTGTTGCGTTTATATTTTTGTTGAGTATATATATATATATACATAAACATACATACATATATATATATATGTATATATATATACATATATATGTATGTGTATATATATATATATACATACATATGTATGTATATATATACATATATATATGTATATATATATATATATACATACATAAAGATATATATGTATACATATATACATACATATATATATATATACATTTGTGCCCAAAAGTTTACACCCCCCAGCAGAATTTCTGATTATTTGGCCTTTTCTCAGAAAATATGAATGATAACACAAAAACCTTTCTGTCACTCATGGTTAGTGGTTGGGTGAAGACATTTATTGAAAAAAAGATTAGTTTACTCTTTTTAAATCAAAATGACAACAGAAACTTCAATATTGACCCTGTTCAAAAGTTTACACCCCCTGGCAGTTTTTAATACCTTGTATTTCCCCCTTTAACATCAATAACAGCTTGAAGTCTTTTGTGGTTGTTGTGGATGAGGGTCTTTATTTTCTCAGATGGTAAAACTGCCCATTCCTCTTGGCAAAAAGTAAATTCTTTGGTTGTCTTGCATGAACTGCACATTTGAGATCTCCCCAGAGTGGCTCAATGATATTGAGGTCAGGAGACTGAGATGGCCACTTTAAAACCTTCACTTTATTCTGCTGTAGAGTCCTGTATTTCAGCTGAAGTTATTTGAGGGCTTTTCTTTGCATCTCTAGCAATTGTCCTTGCAGTTGGAGCTGAAATTTTTGTTGGTCTGCCTGACCGTGGTTTGATTTCAACAGAATCCCTCTCTCTCCCCTTCTTAATTAGTTTTAACAGTGCTTCTTGGCATCCTCAGTTCCTTAGATATCTTTTTAAATCCTTTTCCTGTTTTGTGCAGTTGGATTACCTTTTCTCGCAGATCTTTTGACAATTCTTTTGCTTTACCCACGACGCAGAAACCAGAAACTTCAATGTAGCACTGAGTGAAAGATGCACATGTCTGTCAGGAGCTCAGAAACTCACTGACCTTTTAAACACACACAGATTACAAGCTAATAGATCACAGGTGAGGATGGTTACCTTTAGTAGACATTCAAACCCATTTGTGTCAGATTTTGTGCATGTTATCAGGCCAAAACTGCCAGGAGGTGTAAACTTTTGAACAGGGTCATTTTTGAAGTTTCTGATGTCATTATGATTTAAAAAGAGTAAACTAATCTTTTTTTCAATAAATGTCTTCACCCAACCACTAACCATGAGTGACAGAAAGGTTTTTGTGTTATCATTCATATTTTCTGAGAAAAGGCCAAATAATCAGAAATTCTGCTGGGGGGTGTAAACTTTTGGGCACAACTGTATATGTAATATTAAATATTATATTATATAAATATTATATCACAATTTTTTAAAAATAAAATAACGATCACGATTTTATCACGATTCTTTTTTACGTTGATTTTTCTACACTAATTTGCATGTGTGACCATTTTTCCCTATGTTTAACATATAAAACATGTAAAACCGTAAAAGAAAAAAAAATGACAATTTAAGCCAAAGAAACTTCCTGAACAGGTTTTGAATTAAAAAAATAGTGCAGTCTTTATAAAAATGTGCAATAAATGTAAACATAAAAGGTTATGAACAACAATAAAGTGCACTTTTGTAACATTAAAACTAAACACACCAAATAGCTTATTGAAAAGGGTCAAATATAAAGGCAAACTTAAGAAACTGGGCATCTCTTAAAGTGCAGCAATTTAGAACAAATGTTTTCTAACTGCAATGTCTATAATCTGAGTGAATAATACAGCTGCTTTATAACAGATTTTTGATCAGACATTTTCAAGCTTTTATCTCATTTTCTCTTTCCGCGTGTCTTCATGCTACATAACCAAACAGGAGATCCCACCATGCACTGCGTGTAATGTGCTACGATTGGTCAAAGTCTCTGAGCCCACACAGACGATCTGACGATCTTTCTGCTTTGAGATCATCCCCACGTTGTAATCCTTAACGATTTAATTTCGTCATTCGCACACCACTATACATAAATGTATTCCTCTTTGCCTTCTGCTTATGGGCCAAGGGGAAGGGGTAACGTCTGCTACATCATCACCCAGAGTCGCTCGCTGGCTGTGACCATAGACTGTAAAAAACATGGACGCCATGACACTGGGCTTAAATTGAAGCCGCCGCGAAAACTGCTCCCCCTGGTGACTGGCTGCAGTATAGGTCCCTCATTCATCTGAACGGGTTGTAGTGAAACTTCAAAAAATTATTACACCTCGTAGAAATATTTCTCCCATCCATATGCTGTGGTGATATGAAAGTATTATTGGGCTGCGTGTTTTCCAATTCATCTTTTTTCTGAAAATGTTCTTTTTTATAAGTTATTAGAGTTTAAAAATAACCGCGGTTTACGGCAGCTTCACAATGATTGTGTACGGCGTATGCTGCGGAGTGATGCGACCGTTTACGACAGCTGCGTCCGGATTATGGCCCAGATTCTCTACTGGCTGCACAATGGCGGCGCCCTGACGGGGGATATTCTGGCTTCAAATCCATTTCATGGTAGAAGGCGGAGCCACGATATCCAGCTCTTATAATAAATCCATGGCTGTGACATATGCAGTCTGAATATGGCCCAAAACACGATGCTGGCCCTGTCATAAAAAAGTTGTCAAAATCAGTATTTTCTGAGAAACATTGAAATTTGGCCAAAAACAATATTCTGACAACCCTTTCCCTCTAAAAGGGAGAAACTGTATAGATATACAACGGATGAAGGAAAAGCAAGAGCTGTTACATCAGATTTAGTGCCTAGTTATAATTAAAATTCTAAAGCTTATTTTACCTTATTTTATCTTGTTTTTGGCCCTGTTTGTGTGCTTGTTTGTCAGTTTGTCTCTTAGCAAGATTATGCAAAAAACAACTGGACAGATTTCCAGAAATTTCACAACATGTTGGTCATGGCCCAACTTAAAAATGAATAGATTTTGGCGTTTTTGCTCAATAACTGTCTAACTAGTAATGACATCAACATGATTCTGAGTGCTATTTGTGGGTTTTCAGAGGCACTGAATCATATTATGATGGTAACTTTATCACTGAACTATTGCTTATTGATATAACAGAAATATGTGAGCTACATTAGCAGAGGTTTGTGCTGTCTGAGTGCTTTCTAGCTTAGAACTGTTTGATTTTTTTGACCAACCTTTTTAATGTTGAGTCGACTAGATGAGAAATTCTTTTTATGCTTCAGAAAATATACAACAGATCTGAATGTCATCTGCAGTCTATTTATTAGTACAAAATGAGCTTCCAGTAAAAAAAAAAAATACAAAAATAAATGTTACTGACAACTAACATTTAGGTGAAGCACTAACAGGCAACAGCAGCAAGAGGGACAGGTTTATTTTTAGGAGGGAACCCAGACGTTGCCGTGTGTGTCAGGAGCCTGGGTGTATGGTATGTTCCAGATCCAAGGCTGATCTAAAACACAGAGGGACAGACTGTCAGTACGGACACGTGTAAATGCAAATATAAGAGACATAACAAAAATACTACTAATACTAATACTAATACTAATACTAATACTACTTTTCTGTCTTTTAAGTCTAGACTTAGAAAGAGGTAAAGATAAGGGACATTCTCATTTCAGAAGGGAGAGTCATCTCATTAAGCTTGCAGTGCAGCAGGATCAGCCTGATTCAATGTCTGTAACTAGGCAGAACCATCTTGACAAGCCCCAGTCTACAACAGTGAGCGACCCAAAGCAAGACGGCTTAGTCAGAGTCCTTTGGAACAGGAAGAGGTGGGAACTATGAGCAAAATTATAGATATATCAACTTAGATCCTAACAGCCCCAGGAGCAGTTTTAAAAGATAGTGTAAATAATGATTTGATCTTTGTACATATTGTATATAGTGTTTTCATGTATTTGAATATCTCTATCCCGATGCTTGTTTATTTCTTACTCAGCAACTGCATTTTTCTATCACACACCCAGACACTACATGACCTTGCCCAGCCCTGTCCTTGTTCCCTTGTTCACCTGCGTGCGTAACTCGTTGCATCTTCAAGACCAGCTCAAACCGGCACAGGAAGAGGAGTCTGTGTGAAGGCCACTCCACCTGACCCCCCCACATGTTACATACACACACTTTTTTATAAAAGAGAAAAGACTTTGTATTAGCTTCAGATCAACATCTCAGACTGCTTGATACTCTGTCTTGTCGTTCTCCTTGCTGCAACAAGTAGAGCTTCATTTGATTGCATCGATCTGATCTCTTCGTTATTCTGAATTATGTCAGGTGTTGGTAAGAACCGTAAAAACTGAGCAATCTTAGAACTATGAAGGGAAAATCCTGACAGATAGAGACCACAATTTTTTTTTAAGTGTAATAATCACCATACATCAAAACTACAAACTTCTGTATAGTAAAGATATTTTCCCTCCACCAGACCAGCTGACAGCCTTGGCGGGGCCCGGGACAAGATCATCTGAGAGCCCCCCGCACCAAAAAAAAAAAACAAGACAAAACAAAACATAATTTCATTTTGAAGCCCCCCTCCCGATCAAGTCAACAGAAACCCTCCTATAAACCTGACGCCACATGCAGGGCTTGACATTAACTTTTTTGCTCATCAGCCACTGTGGCTAGTGGTTTCCAAGAGTTACTAGCCACTCAGTATTTTCACTAGCCATAATTTGTTATTGGATTATTATGTTCAATATGATTAAAGCCGATGATGACATGCTAAAGTTTACTTAAAAAAGATTGACAACCTCTTTAATTGTAAATGACCCCTATGCACACTTAAAACAAGACTACATCAATGAAAGCCCTGAGGAAATTTAATTTACTTCTCCTTCATTGTCATTCTTATGAAAAAAGAAATAATTTTCTGATTAAAATCGTTAATAAATATTTAAGCAGACAGTGTCTCTTGCTGAGTTTTTATCCGTTCAATTCATCTTCTGTACCCCTTTACCATTTTATTATAAGCAATAACAAACTACTATTTTAATTACTTTGTCTTAATAGACTGCATATTTTCATATGAAAGGAGCACAATGTTACACACAACTTTATCAGAGCTTAATACCTGAGGACCTGTCCGACAGTCAGAGCAGAACATCACCTTCTCTCCCAGGTCATACACCAGCCATTCTCAACCTGTCTTCCATTTTTCATTAAAAAATCTTTTCTTTTTTGCCTCCTCATCCTTCGGTTCATCGGGTTTTCTCTTGTTTGGTTTCTCTTGTTTCTCTCCAGGTCTCGTAACTCCTTGGAAATGCCGCCACATCGCTCCTCCGCTTATCTTTTGACCCAAGTCTGACCTGACCCCCTGTCAGCAGTGACGTCACAAAGGCTTCCACGAATGGACCAATGATGAGCAAACACTTTATGCAGGCAGTCCTCATGGGAGTTGTAGTGTCGTGGTATTTTATTGCAATTGGTTTGTTATTTCAGATGCCGTTTGAGAAAACTACAATTAAACGTGTACATAAAATTCAACCCGCCAAAGTGGCGATTGGGGAGGTATGAAGATCAAGTGTTCATGTGCACATCGGCTGCACTGCAAACTGACAGACAACAACGGTAACCCGTATTTTAAATGAAAATTATTAGGCCTATAGTCCAGAGAGCGGATCATTGCTGCTTCAGACAGTGGAGGATGCGTCCTCTTCCGCAAAATGGGTCTCCCGATGAATCATGGAGCCCTATGCACATCGCGTGTAAAATGCAGGATCACTTATATTAGGGCCCCCTCACTTCAACGTGACGCTCTCTATCTTCGCTCTCACGGCAGCCTGGCTCTGAGTCTGACCCTCCGCTCTGGGGCAACAGGCTCCTCGCGCATCTCTGCCCCGCTGAATTTCAAACTGAATTTGAACCACGCAACTGACTGAGAAGAAATTAGTCACGCAGAACACTTGACAACTTAAACTAATTTTTCTGTTCAGGATTTTGAGTAAAAAATATATAATTTTACACCTCGATCAAGAAATAATAAAATCCGTTGACTTTTTTTTGAAACAGTACATTTAAAACTTTAAAAATAAAAATGATTATGGTTTAGCATCAAAAAATATTTGAGTTAGAGCTTCTACATGCTGGTACATGAACCACCACAGAAACATAAAAAAGGTTTGGTAATTACAAAGCTAAATGTAGGGCAGCTGTGGCATAAACCTTAATCTGGGTGGTGGTCTGATAGATTTGTTAGGCATTGTATTTCTGTGTGCTTCAGTTTTTTGAGGAATGGTTTAGCTTATACTTCTCTGCTGTTTCATTCCTTTAAATACCACAAGATGTCACTATCGGCTTACTACATCTGCAGCCCTTGGGAGCTCTGAGCTCAGTGATCAAGCATCAGAAAAACTGAATAAAAATAAATTAAATGTAAGGCTTCAGGTTTTGATGCTTCAGAAAAATAAAAAAAAAGGTATTACATACAGAACACAGTACTCCTCTAAACTAGCTTTTAACTTAAAAGACCAGCTAGTTTGCCATGTTTCTTTGACTTGTCACACTTACTGAATAACTGTCTGGATGTAAATGCATGCTCACACATTCTCCTACCTTTAGGAGAGTAGGGTCTGGGAGGAAGGTCGAAAGGCACAGGAAAACCAGAGGAGGAGGAGGCTGAAAAGTGTTTTTTGTGAACAGGGAAAGTCTTCATGTTCTGTAGGAGACAACCATCACAACATTTGAGTGGATGAACTTCACTAATATCATAGAAATCTATCATTTTTTCCCAGTAGGGCGATAAAAACGTGAAGATTATTCTTACAAAGGCAGAGGGAGTGTAGAGGACCCCAAGCTCGTAGGATCGAACCATCACCTGAGTGTTGTTCTTCTCCAGAGCACCCCACGCTGCTTTGGACAGGTTAGCACTGAAACATCAGACACAGGTATGGTTGTATTGAGCATGGTAAATGCAGCAGTGATTGCTGAGCCATATCCAATGATGATAGCTTAATATAAGTTATTTTCTTGAGATCTTGACTCATTTATTTCATGACATTAACATTAAAACATGTTTTGCCCACTTTCAGTAGGGATGGGCATTGGTAAGATTTTATTGATAACATCATAAATTCTGCCTATCCATTCTTTCCTTTAATGACTCCCTTATTGATTCTTTTTGGTTTTCTGTGTGGCAAAACAATTGAGTCTGCAGGTCTTTAGTGTCAGCAACTTTAAACACATTATAGGATAATGCAGTGAGATGATATGTTCTTGCAAATTCCAGCTGTTTTCACCCCAAAATTGCTCTGGAGTGAAAAATCACCTGATTTCTGGTTTTATGAGCCTCAAGGTGGCGCAGCTGGCAGTGCACATGCCTCACAGCAAGAGGTTGCTGGTTCGACCCCCATGTCGAGTTTGCATGCTCCCTCTGGCTTCCATTCAAAGACCACAACATGGTATTAAGGTTAAAATTGGCCTTAGGTATGAGTGTGAACATGAATGATTGTTTGTCTTTCTTTGTGGCCCTGTGATTTGGTAGTGATCAGTTTTGGATGTACCCTGCCTCTTGCCCATATCAACTGGGATCCGCTCCAGTACACCATGGCCTCTAAAGGGATAAGCAGTATAAATAATGGATGAATGGATGGTTTAAGGAGATCATTCTAACCTAGGGGTGTAACAGTACATGTATCCGTACCGAACCGCTCAAAATGGACTTTCGGTTCGGTACAGTGCTGTACTGAACAGTACAGTAAGTTTACCTTAGCCGCTGCACATGGCTACTTAATATTCACGGAGGTACACGTCTACGTTTGGCGTGGTTAGTGAAGGCTTTTTAATATTCATGAGGAAAGTGGTCTGTGATTTCTGCTCTTGGATCACAAAGTTATTGATCTGCATTGCAGCACATGGCGACTTGAATATTCATGAGAAAACACGTCAGAGCAGCTTAGCATGCTAACGGCGGATAGCCGTTAGCATGCTCACAGCGGTGAAGACGAAAAGCTGATGGAGGGATAAAAACAAAACAGCACAAAACTACCAACAGACGGAGGACAATACTTAACTTTTACTGAACCAGAGGCAGTAGGGGCGAGCGCGATTACTGGCCCTGGCAGCCTCCACTGTGACCTGCTGGCAGCTGCCACATCTGCCAGTAGCGCTGCCAGTTATTTACTGACCCCTGCCACATCTGCCAGTAGCCGCCAGTTATTCACTGACCTCTCTTGTTCCGTCCGGCCAGTTTTGCCGTCCCCTCACCTCATAAGTCAGTACAGCGGCCACTCTCAATTATCGTGAACGCACCCTGTAGGCAGAGGTCAGTAATTGCAGCAAATGCCCTGTATAAAGTGGAGAAGCTGCTCACATGGCGTTTTATGATACAAAAGTGGATACATGAAATTCTTTTAATCCTGGTGTGATTAAAACAAATGTATAGTTGTAGTTTTAGTAAATTAAATACCTTAGCATAATAATATCGTAGCTCTTTAAAAAAATCCTTATCTGGTACAAGTCTGATATAATAAGAAAGAAAAGGAAAAAGGGTTCCTTGAAATTTCTTTATTTTTTCCTTTTTTACATTTTTACACAAGCATACATCCAAACAGAAACATCAGCAGCTGAAACATCAGCAGCTCAATGAGAACTGTTTTAGTTCTCATCCAGTGTCACATTCACTTTAAGATTTTGATTGTCCATAATTTCTGAACAGAACTTCTCGAAGTCAGCTTTGTTTCTGAAAGTAAATGTAAGAGGTTGTCTTGGGGAATCTGCCATTTCCATCATCCCGAGGATCCCAAGTCTTTAATTTATTCAGTATGTCCAGCTGCTTGCTGTGGTCCATACTGAGAATTTCAGGAATGTAATATTCTGCCTGAAATTTTGTTGTGTTGCACCAAGCAGCTGCAGCCTTGCAGTGTGTCAACAAAATGTTTTCCTGTAAAAGAAAGCATAGTCAGTTTAATTCTTGTATTAATTTTTGTCTGAATTAGCAGTGAATCCTCTGAGCTAAATTGAGTTCTACAATAATTATTATCCCAAATGCTATCTTTGCCAGCTTTAATGTCACTAACCAACTTTCCTCTGAGTATGTGATTTAAATAACAAAGACTGACATTTTCATAGTCAGCTTTCCCACAAAATGTCACACTGATTCACCTAAATTTTCTTTTACGTTTAGTATGTAGAACTGTATTTTTAAATATGATCCATGGTTTGATTCTAATGTTGAAGTGTGATATCCTTTTTTGAGTAGTTCAATGACACAAGAGCCCCTGGTTAGTTTAATTAAAAAAAAATCACAATAACAACAACAATTATAATAGTTATAATTATAACAAAAAACAATAACAAAAAACATTCAGTTCTTACATCTGGGTTTTCTGTGCGTTGCTGTTCCTCAGCTGTATTTGCAGACCTGGGAAAAAGATAACAACCTGTAAGCAAATCACTATGGTGTTCTGGTTTGACTTGCATTACTTATGAAAAGTACAGAGAGTTGATATTTACATCCACAGACACATTTTTCAATACCTTATTTTCCCTGAAGCTGTCAGCAGAACAGATTCGGCTTGATAGCGACACAGTTTTGTTGTGGTTTGCAACCACTTTATCAAAACCTTGAAAAGGGACAATGATATGATCATGATCTACCTGGTGGATGAAGGTGAGCTATTGAAAAATCTCAATTTCTTTAGATATTTCAATCATTACATTCTTATATACATTTTTTGCATTGTAATCAAATTTATGAACTTACCTCTGGCAAAATCACTTCTGACAGATAACGCTGCTCGTCTGCCTCAGTTCCTGGGACTGAGAGAATATGTCTGAGACGGATGACAAGGTTGTTCTGTCTGAGGGTGAAAAAAAACAACATAAAAGTTTATTATGGAAAAGCATACTTTAGGTTAACATGCTCACATTGGATTTAACAAACATTACCTTAAAAGGACTAATATAATGATTTTAATTACAATCATGTAATGCAGTTATCAGCAATGCATGCGAATTTACCAAAATGTTTTTACATTGTTTGTCCATGGCAAGTGAGTAATTACAACTAAGACAGAATGTAAACAATACACATACTGTACCTTTATGTCATCAAATACAGTGACATGCTCACTGTAATGCTTTTCAGGGGCTGGTCAAACCTTTGTGTTGCCACAGATACATTCTGTTGGACAGAATCTGTCCCCCCGTGAGGTTTTTTTCCAAATCCTAGAGAGGAGATTTTTTTTCGTAACAAAGACTTGTCAACTGTAACAAAAAAAGAAAAACTTGCAAAAATACACATCAGTAGACGATGTGAGTGTATATTATTACCCTAATCTCCCCATCTGTTAGGATGTCTTCAGCCTCTGACTTCAGGATCTCATCCCTGTAGAATAAAAACGCATTAATTGAATTGAAATAATTTAATTACTTAAATATCCTTAAACCTATCAATCAAAAATAAAACTTCTATAATTTTGAAAACATTGGCAACAACTGCGCCAAAATTATTTAAGGGACTCTTACAAATTTATGGTGGTGTTGCATCCGCAAAAGAAATCCTTGGATGCCCAATCTCCCTCAACACCAGCACAGTGAAAATGAAGCCAGTTCTGGCAAGCTGAGCATTGCAGCCACTCGAACTGCTTCATGTGGTCATGGAAAACACTGTTAAGAATGAAAAATAAACTTTAAGACATGATCACATACATGCAAACAGAAAATATGAAGTTGTTTATCATCACATAAGTCCATTTAAGACATTGCGCTTATTTATATTTAGGAAAGAATATTCGTAATATATAAATCCTTAATTGATATTACTTAAATTGGAAGTAACAGCATTCATACTTGGTAGTCCCAGTGGCTCTCTGGAACAAGCAAGACCTCGTCTTCCAGGCCAAGCAATGGCTGCTTGAGTCTGCTTGTCTTGCTTCAGCTTGTTTAAGTTTTGTTTCTTTTTTCTCAATTTTTTTCCACCTCTGCCTGAGTGGGCGGGAACTCCTGCGGATGAAGTACACCAACATCAATCATCCATTTAGTGTAATTTAGCATAATTATCATCAGTCAAAGTCCACTCCAGATTTATAAGGATAAATATATGGCTCACCTTTGTATCGACATTTTCCATCATTTTTGTTGCGTGATGGAGACAAAGAGTTCTGCACTGACTGAGACTCAGAGTCTCCACTGTGACGTCTGTTTGGTAAACTTCTTTTTCTGCTGCTTAAATTGGAAAAAGAACCACTTGAAAGAACACAGCTTCAGCGAAGGACAAAAGTGATGCACAAAGGGTTAAAGAATAAAAAAGCAACAGAAATAACAATAAAAAAACTCACAGTACACACAAATATTCCACAGTTCACTGAATCTTGCTGCTTCCATTGTGGAGGACATGTCACAGTCCAACCTTCAAGACTACCACAGAACCTAAATGCGCTTCTTCAGAAAAAGAGGGTGAAAAGTGTTATTTTTCATACAGCTACATTACCACATAGATAAAAGCATGGGTAGAATTCTCATGTGCTTCTCACTGTACCTGAGGATGTCCATGTCAGTGTTGCTGATATTTGTATAGCGCATCAGTGAATCGTACACTCTGATATTTTTGGCTTGAAAGTCCAAGACCTACAGTGTTGGAAAAGAGGAAATCACTTATTGCTGTTTTCAAAATTCAGAAGGGTCATAACATTAGTCACACCTTTCTTTTGGTTAAATTTTCACTTTCATACATTTGGATCCCTAAGTAAACCTTATAAAAGTCTTCCCAATACTCCAAACTATGCAAAAGAGACATATAACTTAATAATTATCTTACAAACAAATGATTAAATCAGTGCTGGCTCACCCAAAGAATGAAGTGGTTCCCTGTCTCTGGAGAGAGATGACCCACAATCCTTGGGAGGAAAATCTTTTCTGCAACCTGCAGTGTGGTAACATTGGTTAGGGACCAACATTATCATATAACCAGTTATAAACAGCAAACATTTTCTTTCCTTAGCTTTCAAATGAAATTCAAATTTCATCCAAATCCATCCATTACTTTTCGAGTTACTTTGTTCACAGACAGACGAACAGACAGACACACGGACAGAGGGACAGACAAGGAAAACATAACCTCCTTGGCGGAGGTAAATATAACCTACAGGGATGCGTCTGGCAGAATGAAATCATAGGTAGCCAATGACCCACACTGCAACACACAGAACCATTACTGTCTAAGCCATCATTTGGATTACACAGTGAGTAAACAAAATTATTAAAAGAGGAAAGCAGCTCTAAGAAGGCTTACCATTTGCTCCAGAGCCAGTTGTGCAACTCGATAGTTTACAGCCTAAAGAGGAAAAAGTTGTTGTTGTTGTTGTTGTTGTTGTTGTTGTTGTTGTTGATTCATGTGGGTCATTCTACCAAATTGGTTCAAATTCAGAGTTGGAATTGTTGTGAAAGTTGTATTTCATTTGGGAAAAACTTTTTCCATATTCATGTTGCACCAGATCAAGGGGCACATATATAGTGAATGAAACAGTGAACTTTCGAATTATATTTTTTATATTTTCTGTGTCACCAGACGAACACAGAATTGAATGACAACAAAAGAATTATAGGTTGTGGCTAAAACCAAGCCCTGTCTACTGGCTAAAACTATTGTGTTTCGGTGACAAAGTTACATGAAAAGTTTGGACAGGAATTTTTACGTAAAGACTTTCAATTCTAAAAAAAACTACAAAATCAATCTAAATAATTTAAAAAGAAATCAAAAAGATCTAGTGAAATAAAATATTCAAGAAATTGGCAAAACTCATTAAATGTTATTTTTATTAATTTAAATTTAGGAGTTAAAGTTTGGGACAGCCACTTCCCAATAGAAAGTGACAAATAAAAGATTTTTTTATACACTCAGTTTAATGTTATCTAAATTAATGTCTTGTGATAAAATACATCATAACATGATATTATTATGTGTGCAAGGTATGAACATTTCATTGTTTTTAAAATATGATCTTCATTGTGGGACAGCAATTTCAACTAATTCGGTAGTATGTTCCATATATTATATTATAATGTATTTGCATATTCTTTGAAAAACAGCATATCGCTTACATCATCAGTCAGCCATGGCATAACCATTGAAGTGTGTCCCAATAACTCCAAAGGGGCAAACGCTGGCAACATCTCTGATTGTTAGAGGAATTCTCCATAACATCGTTGTCAGGGTCTGACTGTGGTCACGGGAGCCTTTCAATAGTTCCTTGAGTTTTTCCTTCAACATAAACAGGACAAGACAATAACCATAAACATTGGGTCTTTAAAACATAATGAGAAGAAAGATGGAGTGGTAGACAATGGATCTAGGTTGTTTACCTTGTCATCGTTGCCAACAGCATACGATTCAGCATTGAATGATGACTTTACAATGCTGTCCGTTTGCATGGCCACATTCTTTTCTTTTCCACCTGAAATACACAGAGGAAACTGAGAATGTTATCAGGAAAGTTTCAATCTCTGATGAAAATTTATGTTATAGACACCTCTACAGCAGACATTACAAAGTGTCGTTTTTGATTTATAGACCTTTGCATAGCATAGAGTATGCTTACCCCTAGACTGTAGTCCAAGCCTTCCATGAAGGCCAACAGACAACTGTGTTTGGCACACAGCCTCAATGTCCTCTTTGAAACGTCTGTTGATGTGCATGTTGTGGAGGTATATTAACACTCTGGCTGTTTGTTTAAAATGGTCTTTCATCTGGCACAGCGAATAACGCACTGCTGCCAGCTCTCTGTTTAGCTGCTCTGCAACAGAAGAGTTTACTTCTGTGCGTAGGGCACATTCCCAACTCTTGTGTGCTCTCCCATCGACGGAGCCAAGATGGAATGATCAGAAGGTTTGGAGTAGGGATTGGTTATGGATGTTCCTATTTCAAAAACATTTGAGATATTAAATGCATGATTTCATGAACCGTGTTGTTGCATCAACCTAATCAAATTGTGATGTTTTGAAATTTGCGTTAAGATTAAATATGTTTTAACTTTAGGCGGTGCTAGAAGAAAAAGCCATGTCAATGAGTTATACAAACCAGAAATAAGTCCTTCTGCAATCTGCGACTTGTCCAGATCCGACCATGCCTTTTCGATGTCCACCTCCAGGTCTTTTTCTGATATGGTGTCTGGATCAGGCCTCTTAAATGTGCCAACTGCATGAAATATTTTTTTCAAGTAGTTAACACTAAAAAGGTAATATTCAAAGAATTAACTATTCACTTCTGTAACACATTTAAACAATATAGTTAAACAACAGGCACAAACGTGCCAATTCAATTCTCATCATAAAGTATGTATATATATATTATATGTATGATATTCTTACGTGGGACATCAAAGGCCAGTTTCCAATTGGCATCTGCTACTACCACGGGTGGGTAATATCCACATTGGTAGCAGAAGAAGTTGAATTTGAATTTCGACAGGGACAAGAAATGGTGGAAAGCTCTCCTCACAGTTTGGTGTTGGTACCAGTTGTCATTAAAAAGGGACAGTGTGTCCAACATTCGTCCAGACATTGTTTTGTTCTGTAATAAATAAAACAAATATTGCAAGTTGTTGGCAATATTTAACCTTCAATTATTTTCCTTTTGATTTAAGAAGTTGTAGTTGGAGCTTTCTGGATATAACTGTACAACAGAAAACACCTTACCGCCAAACCAGAGAGTAGTAGCTCACACAGTGGAAGTGTTAGTAACACCCTGTTGCTGAAGTTGTGGAAACCGGTGCTATACTCCTGGAAGCGTACTGTGTTTCTACAGATTGGGCATTCCTTAATTGCAACAGAGACGCCTGTGATTGGAAATTGAAAGAAGTGTTTTGGATTAACAATAACTTAGAAAAGCTGACCAAGACAAAGACATACTGCAAAACTTAAATTGTGTGATATTCTTACTGCTGCAAACAAATACCTTTTTTGATGTAACTGATCCCGTAGACCAATGCCTCAGTGGTAATGACCTTTGAAGGATTTAAACTAGGAGGTGTGGGTCCTGGACAGTATGGGCATTCTGTTTCAAGGGGTTCGAAGCATGGTGGTGGCTGCTCCTCCTGTGTTCTTAGTTTTCGGGGCAGGTCCTCAAGGATGGGTATTCTTTTCTCCCTGATGAGGTACTCTGTCATAGCACAGATCCCATGGCTGCTTGCTTTTTCCACTTCACAGGGGGTGGTCTCTTCCACCATGTGGGTTTCCAAGTCTTCAATATCTTGCATTTGTACATCTGTGGTGTCCAACAGAATGCCAGGGTTCTCCTGGAAAATCCACCACATTCCCATCATACGGTGGACGCAGCGATGGGATTTTCCTGTACCCCGACACTGGCAATTCCATTGGCCAGCCACAGCATCAAATGTGACCCTGGTTCTAAAGAACCGACACCAGTTGTCTTTTTCATTGGTAAAGACAGAAAAAAAAATGCCATCGATAGGAGTGTTCCTTGTCTGTTAGATTATTAGGACACACACTATCCACCCCACAGCACTGTGCAGCATTGTTTAAGTCCTCACATTTCTGGCCCCACTCTGAGGACATAAGCCCCTTAGAAAGCATGTCCTTAAATGAGGCGGTTGTGAGGACTGCTGGTTTAGAGTAAGGTGTCGCATATTTGGTCCTCTCTAGGTGAACACACTCTTTTCCTGGATTTCCAGATGATCGTGCAAGTTGCATGAATGTCCGGCACAATTCAACCTCGCACTCCATTTGTGGCGGGCTTGTGGATTCCATTATATGAATGGGAATCGTGGGGCTGTGGTCATATTTAGCAGTCACATATATTCCAGCATTCATATCTACACACACTATCGGTGTGCTTTCCAGGTTATGGACATCTCTGATGTGTCTTCTTATGTTTTTGTATGAACTTAGCAGCACTTTACAGTGTGGGCATTCGTGTTTCTGCTCCGCTGTGTCTGCGGTGTCATCCCTGGCATTGCCCTTTTCCTTTTTCTTTTCAGTCACCCTTGGTTTTCCGCTTGAACAAAAATCATAAACATTTTTTATGAATAATGGAAGACACCAAGAGTCCGCCATTTCATTTTTTTCTGGTAATATCTGCTTAACTTTTCTCTACAAACATCTGAAGCACAACAGAACTATCTTTCAGTCACTGGAAAGATAAATTAAGGTGACATTAAAGCTATGGCCTACGATTTGGAAGCTTTGTACATATTAATAACACTGTTTATAAGGCTGTTATGGTCCTATGGTCCTATCTACACAGTATAAAGACCAAAAAGAATGAAAATAATCCATTCAGTATATCCGCTGAAAAGCTGCATAATAGCTGACCAATCAATCCTAAGAACCTGCGACTATTAATTGGTCCGTGAGTTGGTCCGTGAGTCCATCCAATCCCCTGTCTCTCTCACTACGCATCGTCATGCGATGCATAGTGCGTCATGGTCCTGCTCTCCCTCCACCTCCGTGAGCAGCTAGCAGCGTTAGCTACTGAACTATCATGGAGCCGGAAAAGCCTAGCGCCGAGACCGGCCGCCTCCCTCTGCTGGGCCCAACGGAGCTCTGCCGCTGGTTGAGGCCTGTTAGCGGTTAACGGCTAACGGCGGCTAACGCTAACGAATAGCCTCAGCCAGCCGCCAGACCTTCAGCATCGACCGCTTTCGCCCCTGGTTGATCAGGTAATGGCTTTGTTTACTACAGTGGGAGATGTCTGCTGAATAACTCTGGTTAGTTTGTGCCTGCACGGGCTAATAACTTGCAGGGGAGCGGTTAGCCTGTTAGCCGCTAATCGCTTGCACTGTAAGCTGAGCTGGGGAGGACAGGCTGAGAAAGATAAATCCTCCCCACACTGCTTCGCTTGGCAGCGCCAGCCCCGCATTGCAGCCGGTCCAATTGAAATGGCTACTGCTGTGTGTTACAAGGGGATGTCTGTCGTGTTTGATACTTTCAGTTGAGCTGAGCTGTTTTTGATTGAGTTTGCTGCTGATATATTGTGCTAGTCGCTCGTAGCTCTGTCCGAGGGGGGTTGATAAGAGGCGAGGCGACACGAGCTGGGGGCGGGATCTTGGAACACGGGGGGGGGGGGAGGTGAGGGAAGGGGGGGCAGGCTGCGGTTTCAAATCGTAGACCACAGCTTTAAGCCCTGGGTGGTATACTGATGGATTAATCAGTGGTCAATTTGTAGACATTGGTTTAAGATTTATGTAGCAATACAGTTGAAAAGAACTTATCAAGCTTTACATGCAGCTGTTTTGCACATAAAAGCAGTGGTAAATAAAATTAAAATATGATGAATTATTTGATTATAGTTTTATTTATTTCTCTTATGTTCTAAACTATTTGCATGATTTGACATTCAATGTGTGACAGGTCTTCCTTACCTTGTCCCTTTGTTGAGTCTATGCTTATTTTTAAACACATTGAACATCAAAGGATTACACAATCCGATATTATATACCATCTTAGTCATATTTTCTTAACATCCCACAAACATTTTTATTTCAATAATAAAAACTATCTACCTATTGTTTTCCTTTGAGATGTGCCTTGAAGTGGGTTGCCCGTGTCAGAACTTTGAAATCACAAAATGGGCTCTGACTGTATCTTTGCCCTCCTCACAATGGCAAGCCACAGCAAATTTCTCTGTGAGAAAAAGAAAAATAATCAGAACAATCATATTCCATTAATTGATAGAATATGATAAATTTGTATAACTTTCTATTTGATTTTTAACTTCTTACCCTTATTGTTTTCTGTGAGATGAATGGCTTCATAAAGATGTTTTTTAAGAAGATGTGTTTTATTGGCCAGTGTCGTCTTCATACAAAACATACATTCTTTGCCAATACAGGCAAATAAAGATTGTTGGTCAGAAAATGTCTGGTGTGGGCCTGCAAAGAGAATAAAAATTGTGGCAGTGGTTCCAAACCAGAAAATCCAAATGTGTTTGTCCAACTTATGCATAAAATACAGACAATATGTTAAAAAGCCTGTACAGCGAAACCAACAAAAAGATCAGATGTGATTCAGTGGTCAAGACAGATGTTAACAAGCCTTCCACTTGAAAGAATAACATATATACTGAGAACAAAAAATAAAAGTTTGAAAAAATATATATACAGTGTAGCCATTATGCTTCTGTACAATACTATGTTTTCTTTTAATGTGCCCATTGTAATACAGATATATTGCCTGTTTTTATTTTAATGTAATGTAATGTAAACAAGAAGCCATGTTCTTATTCAAGTTCTGTACCTTATTTGTAAATCCTAAATACAAATATATTGTGGAAAAAAGCCTATAAAGCACATCTTTAGTGGTCATTTTTTATAGCTCATTTATGGAAACTCACCTTCCATCTTCTTAACTTCTTAACTGCACTTTTAAGCTCACGCAAATTAATCTGAAAATGATATGAACAAACACGTTAAATCATTACACATTAAAAAAAATCAATCGGTCAATTTTACTCAATTTACTGATTCGAGTACTTAAAATAATCTTGATTCTATCGGATTTATCGCTTGAAATGTGGATATACCCTGCTATGCGACAGACATTAACACCGCCATTAAACATTCGTATAAGGCACTGCTGTTGTGCCGTGTCTCAGGTAGCTACATAGAAAGTGTATTGGGACACACGGATTAGCCTAATTAAAAGCACTTAGTTGAAAAAGTTGTTTCAATTTGTTCTCATCACAATTTACGAAAAAAAGTACACATGAATAGGCTTATAACAACTTAATATAATCACCTTTAGAACTCCGTTTGAGCTGTCGTCCATGATCTTCTCCTTTGGGATGGGTGATGGGTAGTTGCAGTCAATTGACGTCTCAAGGGTTGCCAGTTCAACGCATGCATACCCGTTTCAAACCCTCTAAAGGCTTTAAAATTCGTTGTCAGTGGATTTTTGAATAATATTTGTGTTTGTTAGAAAACTCCAAATACAATGGCCTTTTAAACTAAATATACCAAATATATGAGCATAATTTCAATTTCTTTGACATGTTAATCAATAAATGTAGGCTACAAATTGTAAAGGTTGCTGGTCCATAAACCTGGCAACATTTGTAAATGAGGGTTGGAGAACAATTTGGAGTTTGATTTGAAAAGGGGTTGACCAGTGGAAAAAAATGAGCTTGTTGAGTCAGTGACAGGTCGTGTTACCGTCGCCTGGCCAGTTTAAGGACCGAGGCCTCTCTATGTGAATATGCTTACAGGATTCAAAATGTGAGTGATTAACCCATAGGGTTTAATGGAGCTGACCTGTAGTTACTGACCTCTGCCTACAGGGTGCGTTTAAGATGTGAGCGAGTAACCCATAGGGTTTAATGGAGCTGACCTGTAGTTACTGACCTCTGCCTACAGGGTGCGTTTAAGATGTGAGCGAGTAACCCATAGGGTTTAATGGAGCTGACCTGTAGTTACTGACCTCTGCCTACAGGGTGCGTTTAAGATGTGAGCGAGTAACCCATAGGGTTTAATGGAGCTGACCTGTAGTTACTGACCTCTGCCTACAGGGTGCGTTCATGATAATTCAGAGTGAGTTGGTGGCCTGCACCAACCAACCACCTTTAGTGGCCACTGTACTGACTTATGAGGTGAGAGGACAGCAAAACTGGCAGGACCAAACAAGAGAGGTCAGTAAATGACTGGCAGCTAGGGGCAGATGTGGCAGCTGCCAGCAAGTCACTGGCGGGCCAAAATTGGCTCAAAAACAACAATTCCACACAGATTTCAGAATATTTATTCCAAAGTTGTGAACTGACAAAATATGATAAAATAAAATGAGCAGCATCTGCTTGACTTGAGACACACACTGATATAAAAGGAGAAAAAAAAAGAAAACTCATTCTCTGTGTGCCACTGCAACAGACAAAGTACATCCGTTTCACTGAATTAAAACAAATAAACTTGGCTCAAAGATTAAAAAAAAAAAATTAATACAACAAAAACAGCAAGTTCTGCTTGACTTTGGACGCACATCGGCCTGTGGTGGGACAGTACATAGCTGAGCAATAAAAAGCAAAGGAAGCAAAGGAAATTACTTTTAAAATAAAACCAAGCAACAGTATGACTATTAAAAATTTAAAAGGCATCATGCAAGAGCAGACTGTGTTATGAAGGGATAGCCAAATCTCTAAAATAATAAATATGTTAGTCATGCTCAGAGAGTTGTTTACTATTTAAACACTACATTTCAGTCTTAAGACAATGTGTGTGAGTGTTGGTGGGGGGGGTGGGGGTTGAAGACAGCAGTTTTGCCAGGTTACTGTTTCATTACAACAATGCAGTAACACAGTTATAAGTCTGTACCAAATTGAATTTATCTAAAAAAAAAAAGACTTTATTAAATCTTTTTTGTACAAGATATAATATTAGAGATGATTTATGATAACTGAGAGTGAGTTGGTGGCCTGCAGTTACCAACCACTCACCTTTAGTGGCCGCTGTACTGACTTATGAGGTGAGGGGACAGCAAAACTGGCAGGACGAAACAAGAGAGGTCAGTGAATTACTGGCAGCTAGTGGCAGTTTCGGTAGCTGCCAGTAGAAGTGACAGGAGGGGTCAGTAAATAACTGGCAGCACTACTGGCAGATGTGGCAGCTGCCAGCAGGTCACACTGAAGGCTGCCAGGGCCAGTAATCGCGCCTGCTGTCTCTCACCAGAGGACCCATTTTCCATGGCTGGATGTTTAAGTTTAAGGTGAACAGCGGTGCAGCTGAGTTCATCGGCTTACGAAGATCATATAAGATTGTCAGTGGGTGAGCAACAGTTCATTTTAAATGCCGAGCTTTGTGTTGGTGTTTTGTGTGGAGGATATATGGCTGTGAGCTGCTAATCAGAGTTTATAAGCTATGGGCTAACTGGGAGTTTACTGAAGCTACTGGTTGCTTAAAGAGGACATATCATGCTTGTTTCTCCTTTTCACTATGCCAGACTAGCATGCCTGTAAAGCATTTCTGCCCTCAGTACAAGTCATTTAGTTCCTTCATTGCCCCACAATAGCGTTCTCAAAATCCTCATTTTATGCCATTATCAAGCTCTTGTTGAAACACAAGGATCTGAGGATGACCTAAAGTAACCTCGCAATGTCACAGCCCTTTGTGCTCTGATTGGTCAGTTCTATCGGGGGTAGAGCCAGCCTGTCCTTCTTCTTCTACTGTATTTTCCGGCAGGCTTTAAACAGCAACCGCGTATTGAGTCCCCCTACAGGCCAGAGCTGGTAATGAGTGAGTGTGAATGAGGGAGTTTTATACTGCTGCTGCTGGATGTGTTCCTCGGTGAGGGTTTTGTGGCTAACGGACATCACAGAGGAGGAAGTGTTTTATCAGATTACTCCAATAAAAAGAAAGGTACCTCGTGTTGTCACGACATTTGAAATCTGGCGGACATCTCGCAATGACCTATTTTCAGAGGCATCAAATCTCGTTCTAGGATATCAGAAAAAATACAATATCTAATTTTTTGAAAATTAAGGGGGTGTAAGGTCTTGTTTTCAAATTTATTATATTATATGTAAGTATTAAATCATGCATCAGTATGATATGTCTCCTTTAATGTGTGAAATTTAGCCAAAGACAAAACAGACTGTCATGCTGAATGATCTTTTCTGTCCAACTTGCAAGCAAATAGACGTAATTATGACTTTTCCAGTCATTTTGAGTTGTGTGTGTGTGTGTGTGTGTTCAAAGACGGGCTGTAGAGACAGGATGGTCAGCTCAGACTATGGCTGGGTTTGGTTTGTTATCGTCTTGAACTCTGGTGAATTTTCTACTGAAATAAGAGGCCTCGTTCTTGTGAGACATGACTCTGGATCAGTGTTTGTGTTTCTGTCTGTTTTGTTGCTGTTGCTTATGCCCGATAGTTGTTATTGAGTTCTGGAGTTTGGTCGGCTGCCAGAGTGTAGCGTGAGCTTTAGACCTAATTTCACATTTTTTACTTCATTTTTTAAATAGATATTTGACATGAGTACAATCCTTAATCTGTGAAATCTAACTAAAGTCTTAGCCCTCTGTTTACAGTACTTGTGGTTCTGTAAAGTTTTGATGACAAGCATATCTGCTGCTGTCTCAGCAGGCAGCAGGTGGGAGGAGACCAACTTAAAATCATCCTTTCCTTTGTTTATAAAACTGGCAATTTTAAGATTAGATCATTATTACTGAATTGAAGTATTCTGACAACTGTTGATTTGAATTCTTATAATGTATTGTCACCTCAGCTCCACCAAAAATATTTCCCACCATGCCGTCTGCATTCAAGCAGCCTCTCCCAGACAGTTGAGCCAAAGTGATAACAGCATCCATCAGCATTTTTATAGCATCAGATCTAAGACCATATTCAGTTTATGGAAAATGCTGTTTTAAACACATGCTAAAGGTGATTGAGCCCCGGTATAAAGTACCCAGTCGTCCACATTTAAGCCAGGAATTTAAAAAGAAACTCATTTTCAATTTCATACATTTGTTGCTTATTTATTTTATTCAACTTATTACAATTACCAAGCAGCACATTGAATTTATTTTGTTTTTCAGATTGTATAATGAGAAATTTTTGGTTTAATAAACATGCTAACCAAACAAAAGGTTTTGCGTTGTCTCCATACTGTACCGAAAATGTACCGAACCGTGACCCCAAAGCCTAGGTACGTACCGAACTGTCATTTTTGTGTACCATTACACCCCTATTCTAACCAAAAAGCCTTTCACAGTTCTCCCACATCAGGGTTGGATTCCTGTTTATTTAAAAACCTGTAAATAAGGGATCATGACACAAATTAAAGGTAAAACTATTTTTTTTAGGTTGGCTGGGGACTACTGCTGGAAATTAGCCGTAAAGGCTGAAGCTGCCTCTTTTACTGTGCAGTCCATTAAAGAGGACTGTCCACAAAATAATAAACAAATAAACTAAACTAAAATGATGCATTGATGCTTTGATATCAATCAAATCAAGGCTTTTTAATCTTCATTAATAATGAGGGGGTGATAAATTAAATAATATATCAGCACACACACCTTGTGACCAGGAACCAGGCGAGCTGAGTGAAATCTGGAGACGCCCTCATGTACGTCTTGATGTGAGGCATGGCGTGACTTCTTCCTGTCGAATCTGCCTTCCAACGGCTGCAAAAACACAACATACAGGAGTCTGTGACTATGATCGGTGACATCAAACTTTCCCTTATATAATCTCTATGCAGCTGGGATCATGGGAGAAAATTAACTTTCAAAATCAATTTGATTTTTGATTTAATGCACTCTAACTGGCAATGTGGCAGTTTTGGTGCCACATGGGGTCCTTAATATCTTCAAATAAAGCAAGCAAGTCAGTCTAACATAACAGCAGAGATCGGAATTGATAAGATTTTATTGATACTGATACCATTATCAATTCTTCAGTACTTCAATAAACTCCCTTGGCTGTCAATTAAGTAAGAATTCATTGAAACAAAAAAAAAAACCTCTGCAGGGGATGAGATGCAGCATTTGTTAGCACTTTAAGATTGGGAAAATGTAAAGTGCAATTCAAATAATTTTCTTGCTGCCATGATGGAGGGATCCATGATTGGCTATATGGATTCATTTTGGGTGTTGGATGCATATATTTGTATATATATGCATATGTGTGTCTTTATATGTATATATGTATCTATCAGGGCTCTCCACTAACTTTTTGAGTTGGTTGCAACGGTGCAACTAAAAAAAATTTTCAAGGTGCACCAGCACAAAATTTAGGTGCACCCAAATTTTTCTGTGTCGCCTTTAACACCATAAGGTCACCATTTTATCACTCTCCATAAATTTTATATAATGTAAATGCTTTTTCAACAAGACTGAGATGTAAAGAAATACTTGTCTTTACTGAAGCAAAATTATACATTTAATGTAAAAACAGAGTGTTTAAAGTGCTTCACTGAATGAAATTTACAAATTCAAACTAAAACATTAAGAAGAATAAAACATCTCCAAATAAAAGTGCTTGTTCTTAACCCTTTAAGGTCCAAGACCGTAGATGATAGCCAGAAAATTCTAATTTTTTGGAGATTTAATTTTTATTTCACTTTCTGCTAAAATCCTACAAAAATCTAAATGTCCATAAAATTCAACATATAGACTTTTCGTATTTCATTTGATACATTAGGCATTTTTGGCAACTGATAATCCATTTGAGGACATTTTTATCATTTATCTGATTTTATTCTGATTTTTTTTTGTCATTTGTTGATCATTTTGAGTAGATAGAGGTATTATAAAAGTATGTATCAAATATGATACAATTGGCATTATAGAGTTAAAGTGTTTTACTGAACTGAAATATAATATTTCAAACTCAAACACCTCAAATTAAATAAAATATATCAGAATAATAAAAGCTAATGTTTAAGGTGCTACACTGAGCTGAAAAATGAAATAAATATCCATATTTTAACAACCAACAACAGAACATTTAACTGGATGGTCTTATTTTCTAATAAATTTAGAACCTAGAATAAGACTTCACACACTATAGTCAATATTTATAAAACTGAAACTAGGTAAATAATAAAAAAAACAATTCTCAAACTAATTTATGAAAATGACTTTAAGGGCAGAACATTTATGACTTTTTCTTTATTTTTTTTTTCTCGTTTTGGCTTTTTTTTTATTTATAGCCCAGTTTAATGTACAGTCGGGGGCTGTCAGTGTGTGATTAAGAAACTCCCCCCTCAACAGGAGAAATGACTGTGCCGATATAGATGTTATATTAAACTTTACTTTGTTTTACTTGTTATATATTTAATTATTATCTGACAGTCTCCAGGACAATTCGGCGCATCTTCGCTGCATCTTCCGACTTATTTCTCTGTGCTGTAACCTGACACCACAGAGTCTGGGCTCATTTGCATACTGACAGCTGATTGGATGATTACCGAGGGCTGTGCGTGTGTGTGTGCGTATGTGTGCTGGCCCTGCTGTTAAACGGAGAGATACATCCATGGGAGAGACAGAGGAAGCAGGCTACCGCCGTCACTTTTGTCAACTTTAATAGGCTGTATTACGTTTGTAGGTATGTCGAAATGTGCTTTCTCAACTTCTAAACTTTTGATTTGAGAGAGAGAGAGATGAGGGGCTTGCAACAGCAGTCAGTGCTTTCACCCGGGGAGCGCCAGGTGCACCGTTGCAACCAACAAAAAATGTTAGGTGCACTCTTACGAATTTCGGTTGCATATGCGACCAAAATGGTCGCAGTCGAGAGCCCTGTCTATGCATATATGTGTATCCACAAAATGAAGAGCTTTATGCTCTATTGTAAAGTGTCTTGAGATAACACTTGTTATGAATTGGCGCTATACAAATAAAGATTGGTTGATTGAAATAAAATGTATTATTATTATTTTCACTCCCCTGAAATGATCTGATCTGAGGGGGCAGGGAGGTAATGGGAGGTTATGATAAGCTCTGCAGTGATTGGCTACCCAAATGGTGTCTGATGAAGGAGGGAGAAGGGATTACAGGTTCTTAAAACAGTCATGGTGTCTGCCTCTGACAACAAGAAAGCACGACTGTAGGTTGAGGCTATATAGCTATGACATCATAAACCACAGTAAGTGTGGCATTTTTAAGAAGCAGTTTCTTAAAGAGACAGAGCACATTCCTCTGTGAACTGGAGTTAAGTAAAGGTTTCACATTCATCTGACCCCTCAGTCCCCTTCTTACAACATTAAACGCAGAGAAATTTGATTTAGCAGGATATGAAACCTCTAAAATCAGACACTCTGGATGTTGTGCAGTTAGTGTTATTTGTATAAGCCACAGTTTTGATCGCTTCTGCCTCTTGTCTGCTATGATCTTTCGCGTAGTTATCATTTTTGCTGACTTCCACCGATAAAAGCCCAATGTCCTTGAATTGCGAGGCATCCAGACCAAAGTGGAAAGAATCGATAAGGGAATTGTTCAGCAAAACACAAATGATGACTATTCTTAATTGGACATGACATAATCTGTGGTGAGGATGTTTAACTTTAATGCTTGGTTAAGACTGATAGTTTCAGGAAAGCACCAAGTCAGGGTTTGCATGAAGAGGTGAACTCACTGGAAGTAAGAGTGGAGCCAGAGCTGTTTCTGAGCCGTCTGGATGCTGTAGGGCAGAGAGCCTCCCGCTGAAAACAAACACATTACAGACATCAAACAATAAAACGAGACATCAAACAAACAATAAGTACAGCACTCACAAAAAAATCTTAACAACTCAAAAGAGTTGGGACACCACGTGAAATGTGAATAAAGATAGAAAACATTGTATTAAAAAGCCATTTTGCCAATATTTATTACAAACACACCTCAAAGTCATAACACTAAAAGACTGAAGTAATTAACTTTAGAATGTTGTGGGGGAACAGTTAACACATCCTGAATTTTATGCCTATAACATCTAAGAAAAAAAAGCAGTTGGGACTGAGGCAAGAAAAGAGGTTAGGTTGTAGAAAGACAAACATTCACCTAAAGCACTCCAATGGTAAGGTCAGTTGGTAACAGGTAATTAAATCAATCTATATCCATACATCCATTCATTCATCCATGCATCCATCCATCCTTCTCTTCCATTTGGGGGTTGCAGGGGGCTTGAGTTCGGAGTCTGTCACAGCTGTGATTTGGGTAAGAGATGTAGTACATCCTGAACTGCTTGCCAGTCAATCACATGGCCACATAGAGAGACAATCATTCACAGTCTCACCTAAGGGCAATTTTTGAGTCACCAGTTGACCTAATGAGCATGTTTTTGGTCTGTGGGAAGAAGCTGAGGAAACCAACACAGGCGCGGGGGGAACATGCAAACTCAAGACAAAAACCCTGTCCAACACTTGATTTCAAAACAGCAATCTTCTTACCGTTACAGAATCATAATGGGGGTAGAAAAAGCACTCATGCACGGCTCAGGTGTGCAGAATTGGTGTAACTAATTGTAACAATAATGGATTTGTTATTGCCCAATGGCTTACAGTAACATCTTTGGTGCAAACAAAGAAAGTCTAATTAATGCAACAAAGTAAACAGAAACCAAACAGATAGATAACTATTACAAATAAAGCATGCAACAACAACTAAAAATAAATAAATAAAAAGTAAACACACAAAACAGATAACATAGGCGGTTGATCACAGTAGGTCATGAGTTTCTGCAACCATCTGCCCAGTATAAATTGGTACAGCACCATAGCCTCCCCTGCCCCTCTCCTGTCGCCCTCCTCTCCATCACTTGTAGCCACAGTAGCCATCTGTCGTCATATTGTGCATTTTTTTTTTGTTTGCATGTTTTGTTTTTGAATTCATTGTTATTGCTTTTCATGATATGAGCAGTAAATATAGTAGGTATATCTTACTTGAATGCCAAATATTTTGTCAAGTGAATCAAATATCTGTCTCCAAACACTTTCTAGGAGAGAACAGTGAAAAAAGGAATATGATTTTTTTGATCTCCTGACTAATGATTTTTATCATTTCTTAAATTTGACTCACCTGGATAGCCCTCCAAACTGGTCCTTACATCTTCAACAGATGGATAAAGCTGCAAAACACCCACACCAATAATTATCTTAAAGTCCCAGTAAAGCAAATTCTGCCATTTTCTTCTAAACACATTAAATACGTTGTAAATGTATTTCTTTAAAACATGTGAAAGCCATTCAACTACTCAGAACTTAATGTTGGAGCTAGGCTTCACAAACTGTTTTACCTTTCTGTGTTCAGGATTGAATGGGCGTGTCAGAAATCAAGGGGCTGCATTACTCCATTACCATAATCCCGCCCCTGCTGCTTCAGCGGTATAAATACATTCAGCGTACCACTCGCTCTCTCTCTCTTATGAAGTCTGTAGCTAGCTGGCTAGCTAGCCAGTCAACCAGTCAGCTAACCAGTCATTTCTCCTCCAATTCGCTCCTGCATCCCTGCAGCGCCCACTTTACCCCCGACAGTTAGAAAAACTATCACAGGGTAAAGTCTGGATTTTTGAAGAGTCCATTAACTGGGCTGAACCGAACCTCTCCACCCCGCCAACCGTGTGAAGCCATCACGGCACAGGCGTCATGTACACACCGCTGACCCTCTCCATCCCGCCGACCGTGTGCGCCATCACGGCCACCTGCGTTATGTACCCACCACGGACCCTCTCCATCCCGCCTACAGCAGGTGCTGTCATCTCCGCCACTGGCATTACGTGCCCGCCATAGAGCAAAAGTGTGTGCTTATATTTCACATCGTGCATCCAGCCTTGCTCATGTAATGTTAATAAATGTTATTGCATGTAATTATGACATTATTTGGCTTCATTCACTGAGCGGAGTCCATATGAGAACACAATGAATAACCACAGGTATTTTTTATATCACCAACATAGCTGTGACAAGGAAATACATGACTGGGGTTTACATTTGTGTGTAAAATTAGCGCCATGTGTTTTATCCCCACAGACATTAGTTGCTTATATACAGAAAGAGGCTGTTATCATTTCCTGTGTGCATGCAGCATATGTTTCATGCAGTTATTTAAAAACTAAAGCTACTTCACAGGTAATAGAGTAAAGAAAAGTAACTGGGTGAAGAAAGTGTAAGAGTAATCATTGCTGTAAAATGTCAGCCTTTCAGAATGATATGTTTTTTTGGATTACTGTCAGTGCTGCATGAGTCTGCTCATGCTTTTGTTTATTTAAATCAATAATAATGCACCATACTCAAGAGGAACCCATACAGTGCCTTTCTGTTCTGTGAGTAACATACATTCCTGATCAAAATCTTAAGACCAGTTGAAAAATTGCTAGAATATGCCTTTTGCACATTTGGATCTTAATGAGGTTTTTAATTAGAGCTATAATATGCAAAAGCAAGAAGGGGGAGTGTGACAAAAAAGCCAAAATCTGCTCAAAATGTTCATTTTCTGTCAGGCATTCACACGGTCATGCCCTCCTGATGGCTAAAGCTAAGAAGCTTTCTCTTCTTGAACGTGGTCGGATCGTCGAGCTGCATAAGCAAGGCCTCTCGCAGCGTGCCATTGCTGCTGAGGTTGGACGCAGTAAGACAGTCATTCTAATTTTTTGAAAGATCCTGAGCATTATGGAACAAAAAAGTCAAGTGGTAGACTCAAAAAAATTACACCTGCGCTGAGCCGGAGGATCCGATTGGCTCTCTGTCAAGACACAGGACGGTCCTCGACCCAAATTAATGCCCTTACTGGTGCCGACTGCAGCGTAATAACCATCAGACAGCATCTGAGGGAAAAGAGTTTCAAAAACAAAAAACAAATTCCAAGATCTCGTCTCCTTCAACGTCACAAAACTGCCCGTTTAGACTTTGCAAGGGAGCATCAGACATCAGACATTGAAAGGTGGAAAAAAGTTGTATTCTCTGATGAGAAAAAATGTAACCTTGACGGTCCAGATGGCTTCAACGTTACTGGCATGACAAGGAGATCCCACCTGAGATGTTTTCTACCCGGCACAGTGGAGGGGGGTCCATCATGATCTGGGTGCTTTTTCATTCAGTGGAACACTGGAGCTTCAGGTGGTGCAGGGTCGTCAAACGGCGGCTGGTTACGTGCAGATGTTGCAGCGGGCATCCCTCATGACTGAGGGCCCTCGTCTGTGTGGTAACAGCTGGGTTTTTCAACAGGACAACGCTGCAGTTCACAATGCTCGCTTGACCAAGGACTTCTTCAGGGAGAATAACATCACTCTTTAGGACCATCCCGCATGTTCCCCTGATTTAAATCACATAGAGAACATCTGGGGATGGCTGGCAAGGGAAGTTTATAAACATGGCCATCAGTTCAGACAGTTGATGCCCTTCATGAAGCCATCTTCACCACTTGGAGCAATGTTCCCAAAAGCTTCCTGGAAACACTCTCATCAAGCATGCCCAAACCAGTTTTTGAAGTGATTAACAAGAACGGTGGAGCTACTCATGACTGAGTCCTACTGAGAAACATTTTTGTTCTGGTTTGGAGAGTTTTTTTGTCATTTTTTGAGCGATGGTCTTAAACTTTTGATCAGCTGATAAACAGCCTATTTCACTTTACTTGTTGTTTTCAATAAATTACTTTATCAAAGTGCTTTTTGTCACACTCCCCCTTCTTGCTTTTGCATATTGTACCTATACTTAACACCTCATTAGCATCCAAATTTGCAAAAGGTAAATTCTAGCAATTTTTCAACTGGTCTTAAGATTTTGATCAGGAGTGTATGTCTACAAAAAGTCTACTAGTCATGTCAGTTCTGTAACAATGCTTTTCCAGCTGATAAAATGAGGGTTTTGCCAGCTTCCATTGTTACTGCAGGTTATGTACCTGTGCAGTAAATGGAGGGCCCCCCCACTCCCCTCCCTCATGTGGGGCGTGGTTCCAGCGCCTCTAACTGACATGCCCCCAGCGTTTCACAGCAGAGAGGAGTGCTTGTTTTTGCCTGATTTTGAGACCTTATTTTATGTACTGAGCAATATTTTTAATCTTTCAAATTTGGCTCAGTGGTCAGTAACACATGTTTCTGTGGTATGAAAAACTTAAAACACAAATTTATTTTTGCTTTACTGGGACGTTAAAGGATACATGGTTATAACAATAGAAGCAGCTGTCTGGAATGTTGTGTCAGAGTTAAATTAATTTTATATCTTCAGGGCATTAAAATATTATTAATCACAGGCTACGGAGCATACCAGATGAACAGGAGGGTCGGGGCGAAGGGAAGACTTCCCCAGTGTGGTCATGGTGCGCTGAAACTCCGCCGCCAACCATTTGGTCTTATCGAGCCCCATGGAGCCGATGCTGGAGAACTGACCAACCACAGGCCACCTCTCCTCACCAGGAATGGGATCTGTGTGCTCATACAGTAGCTGATGCAGATAGGAAGCAAAGGAGAAAACAAATAATGATTTAAAGACTACTGTACATTTCAAATGTTCTTAAATTGCAGTTTTCTCTGACTCCTCTCATAACAAGATGGTAGGAAACAATTATCTGAAGAGTTCATTTGTCTGAACAAAGGGAGAAAGGTGCAGGAAATTTAATTTCTTTAAGTTATTTTACTGCTTAAAGTCATTTTATTTATCTTTTCAGACTATGTCATATTTTTTAACTCCAATTTGATGTAATTTTTCTCAGAACTTTGCTTTGTGCATGTATGGTGCTCTTCCTTGCCAAGAGGACTTCATCTCATAATAAATGTTCTTTTTAACCTGATTATTTGGCTGCTAAGCTTACAGTTGCTCCATATTTGAACAGCAAAGGCCCGTTAATGTCAAGAGTTTCTTAACTCTGTATCCCGTCAGAATACTAACTGGGGTTGGAGACAGCCTATAATAAATATTGATTCCTTTAGATAAACTTTAAAAAGCAAACAAAACCACCAGGAACAAGACCGATCATGACAGAGACATGTGATGTCTGTCGTTTGTCAAAACAGCTTTTGGAACTTTCTGGATGCTGCCATCAGTGTTATAACATACACACGTGGACAAAATTGTTGGTACCCTTTATTTAATGAAAGGAAAAACCCACATGGCCACTGAAATAACTAGAAAATAACAAAAGTAATAATAAATAAAAATTTACTGAAAATCAGCTAATGAAAATCTGACATTGATTTTAAATTTTGGTTCAGCAGAAATATTTTTAAAAACAAAATAATGAAACTGGCTTGGACAAAAATGATGGTACCCCTACAAAGGATTGAAAATGGTGTGACCATAGGGACATGTTAAACTAAGGTGTGCCCTGTAATTATCATCACAGGTGTCTCCAGGCTTGTAATCAGTCAGTCTGCCTATTTAAAGGCTGAAAAGTGGTCACTGTGCTGTTTGGTATCATGGTGTGTACCACACTGAACATGGACCACAGAAAGCTAAGGAGAGAGCTGTCTCAGGAGGTTAGAAATACAATTATAGACAAGCATGTTAAAGGTAAAGGCTATAAGACCATCTCCAAGCAGCTTGATGTTCCTGTGACTACAGCTGCACAGATTATTCAGAAGTTTAAGGTGCACAGGACTGTAGCCAACCTCCCTGGACGTGGCTGCAGGAGGAAAACTGAGGACAAACTGAAGAGACGGAGAATACGAATGGAAACCAAAGAGCCCAGAACAACTTCAAAGAGATTAGAGGAGAACTCCAAGGAAAAGGTACATCAGAGTCAGATCACACCATCATCACTGTTTGAGCCAAAGTGGACTGAATGGAGGACATCACTGTTGAAAGCAAATCATAAAAAAGTGAGACTGGAATTTGCCAAAATGCATATTGACAAGCCACAAAGCTTCTGGGGGAATGTCCTTTGGACGGATGAGACAAAACTGGAGCTTTTTGGTGAGTCACATCAGCTCTATGCTCACAGACACAAAAATGAAGCATACAAAGAAAAGGACACTGTACCTACTGTGAAACATGGAGGAGGCTCAGTTATGTTCTGGGGCTGCTTTGCTGCATCTGACACAGGGTGTCTTGAATCTGTGCAGGTACAATGAAATCTGAAGACTATCAAGACATTCTGGAGTGAAATGTGCTGCCCAGTGTCAGAAAGCTTGGTCTCAGTCACAGGTCATGGGTCCTCCAACAGGATAATGAGCCAAATCACACAGCTAAAAACACCCAAGAATGGCTCAGAACAAAATATTGGACTATTCTGAAGTGGCCTTCTATGATCCCTGATCTAAATCCTGTTTAACATTTGTGGAAGGAGCTGAAACATGCAGTCTGGAGAAGACAGCCTTCAAACCTGAGACAGCTGGAGCAGTTTGCTCATGAGGAGTGGGCCAACATACCTGTGGACAGGTGCAGAAGTCTGACTGAGAGTTACAGAAATCACCTGATTGCAGTGATTGACTCAAAAGGTTGTGCAACAACACATTAAGTTAAGGGTACCATCATTTTTGTCCAGGCCAGTTTCATTAGTTTGTTTTTTTTAAATAATTCTCTTGGACTACAATTCAAAAGCAAAGTCTGCTTTTCATTAGTTGATTTTCAGTAAATTTTTATTTATTATTATTTTTCTCAGTTTCAGCTTATTTCAGTGACCATGTGGGTTTTTCTCTCTTTAATGAAAGGGTACCAACAATTTTGTCCACGTCTGTAACTACTTCTTCAGGTATAAAGTAAAGTAAGGCACTACTACTGAAAATTTGGTAACAAAATGTAGTTACTTTTTTAATGCGGCGCAACGTTACTTTTTCCATGGACTGCTCTGACACCAAAGCTGCCTTCACAGCTGCCCTCATAGGCAAGAGCAGCATGGCCAAGTCTGCTCATTATAAGCTTCTATGGGCCGCAAATCTTGAGGGTAACGGCCACGGGTTGTGGTTTTTTGGGCTTGTTTCTAAACGTGAAGTTGCTTCTTGGGGCCTTTCTGTCTGTATGAATCCCCCTGATTATCTCCCAGAGCCAATAATAAAACAAAACACAAGTGCGGTATGCAGTTTGTCCACCTCCTTGTTTCCTAGTTATCACGCACACCCCCAAACACACTCACGCACATGGAGCATGCTCCAGAGCCAAAGTTGCCAGGTCTGCTTATCATAAGCAACATTCTTTTTTTAATAGATGCTTGGCACTGTGATATTGAAATGTAACGTAGACAAAAACATTAACACAATTTATATAGAGTCCTCTTTTGAAAAAGTAATATCTCACATTAGAAAAGGAGATAGCTGGAGGTTGCTTATTTTGGGCTTGTTTTTATTGACCATGTTGCATCTTACAGGAGCAAAATGTGGAAACACTGGGAGGGAGCTCTCATTCCACAGAGTATGTGACATGATTTTGTAAAACAAAGAGCACAAAAGAAATAACTTTTATGTTCTCAGTAGTAGAACTCTTTGAAGGCCTTCACATTTAGGAGCGGATCGGGGATCCTGTCCAAAGTCGAGCAATGTAAAAGTAACGAGTAATGTTAAAAGTTACTTTTCATAGAGGGTAACTTAGTAAAGTAACAAGTTACTTTTTTAGGAAGTAATGAGTAACGAGCAAACACTACTTTTTAAAAGTAACTTCACCAACACTGGCTGCCATACTGCACAGCATCTTGAGTGAACTTTAATTGAAACTAGTCACGGATGTAGATGCTGGGTTGAGGCAGGACTTAAACTTTTTAAAATGCCGTTTATTTGTTTGAACCTGAAATATGTCGTCTTTGTCATCCATTCAGTTGAATATAGGATGTCTGATTTGACTGACAGTTTACATTGCATCCAAACTTCACTAATTTTGAGGTTTGTGAATGAAAGCAAGTAAAAATATGCATAAAATAACTTACACAAAAAGAGGCTCATTTTAATTTGCGTTTTTTTCTTGACCTCCAAGAAAGAAAACAGAGAAATCTTTACCTTTCTCAGCCTCAGGTGACCCCAGCGCTCCATGTCTGACCCCACATACCTGCCTGGAGTCGAGCCAACCAGATAAACCCTGGAAATGACAGACATGATGAAAGATGACTATGAAGCAGAGCTCATACATCCCCCATTAGATTCAACAACAGAGAAATGTGTTGTTCTTGTGTTTACCTGCTCTCTGACAGGTCGTGCTCTTTAATTCGTTGGATCCACTCTTCCAGTTCAGGTGCTCGGTATGAAGCCAGGTAATCCAGCAGGTCCCTCTTAAAGAAGGTCGGCGAATCACCTGCACTGTCACTGCTGCCCTTTGATAGCCGTGGAAACAGTGGGCTCATCCACATCCTGTTTAAAAACAAAAATGGATGTGAATCTTCTTTTGTTATAACCTTGTACATTATCCTCTAATTTACTATTTCTTGGTTAAATTAAAAACAGATTTTCTATAAATGGCCGACCCACCCTTGTGTTTTTTGGTACCAGTCAGCTCTGATGAGGTTGGATGTCAGGATGATGACCCTGAAACCCTCCTCATACCACAGCAACATCATCTTCCTGCACAAAGGAAGAAAACAAACAAACAATTCTGTTTCATCAGTAAGGTAGGACACCACAGGGGTGAACAGTGAAACAAGATTTGAGGTTAAAATGGAGTCAGATGAGTGTTACGACTATCACCACTTTTCCTGCTATATTTCCATGATGTCACCTGTCTGTGTGTGAGAGTGTGTTTTTGTTGTCTCTTGGATTTGTCATCCTCTGCACCGGCTCTGTGGAAGTTCTACCATAAGTCAAACTTTAATTTTAATTTCCAAGGTTGTTGCATCATTGTGGGGTTTCATGATAGACTAATGACTGACCTTGACAAGCAGAGACTGATGTCCAAATGAACCAAATAATGCAGCAGACATGGGGTGTGACTTCATCTGACCAAAGGGTAAAACGCATTGTCCTAAATTCAGTGCACTATAACAGCTCAAGCCTCTATCTGTAACAACATGTAAGAGGTATTTTTGAAAAATTTGTTTTTTTCTGTGCACTTGACCTTGTCCTTTCCAAGGCAACTGAAAACGCACATTTTGAATACTCCTGCCAAGGTGTAGATTTTCAGTCAGCTTTAAAACCAGAACTGCACTGTAACAGTTTTGAGTTCTTATTAATAATACACTTAAGCTACTATTTTACCAGAAAAACACACTTTACCTTTAAGCCATGATCTATTTTTGAATTATAATTAAAAACTATTTTACATTTTGGCTTTTGTTTAAGCCCAACTTTTCTTCGCTTTTTATTGATCGTTAACAGTTTTTCCAATATAGCAGAATAAACACGGACATTCTACTACTTAAGATATGTCTGTTTTATACGGTTTTACTGGCCAGAGTGCATGTTGTAAAGCCACCTACACACCGAACGCAACTTTGAGACCCCGGTGACTACTCTACATGTAAAGTCAATGTACAGCTGCAATGGGGCAGGGTTAACCCTCCCATGATGCAACAGATGCACTCAAGGGGAACACGTTGCTCGTCCCTTGGTTGCCAAAGTTAAAAAGTTTGAATTCTTCAGATGGTATTGGGTGCTGCTGTGTGGCAACTCGAACAGACGTGATGTCCCTGGGTGATGGCAACAGTGACCAATATGAGGTATTTATGGACAGGAGACGGTACTTGGGTGGGTTCAGTCGCAAAGTAAGGTTCAGTATGTACACACTTTTAGAGGAAGAGAAGGTATGAGGACGCTTGGCCTGTTGCATGAACCTTTATTCTTCATTCACAGCTGTCAGTAAAATAATGTTCAAATATAATAAACAAAAAAGAAATAACATTGTACATGACAGACAAAGATGCTTACGTATGGTGAGTCCCAAAAGCAATATCCAGCTTGGCCTGTCAGGGAAATAACACAAAGACTGTAAATTACTGGGTAAACCTGAGCATTCACACTGTCAAATTAATTTCACAAATGATAAGCTGAGTTTCAAAGGGGACATATCATGCTTGTTTCTCCTTTTCACTATGCCAGACTAGGATGCCTGTAAAGCATTTCTGCCCTCAGTACAAGTCATTTAGTTCCTTCATAGCCCCACAATAGCGTTCTCAAAATCCTCATTTTAAGCCATTATCAAGGTCTCGTTGAAATGCTCGGATCTCAGGATGACCTACAGTTACCTTGCAACGTCACAGCCCTTTGTGCTCTGATTGGTCAGTTCTATCGGGGGTAGAGCCAGCTTGTCCTTCTTCTTGTACTGTATTTTCCGGCAGGCTCAAAGCAGCGACCGCGTATTGAGTCCCCCTACAGGCCAGAGCTGGTAATGAGTGAGTGTGAGCTAGGGATCTATAAACTGCTGCTGGATGAATGTGTTCCTCGGTGACGGTTTGGTGGCTAACGGACATCACAGAGGAGGAAGTGTTTTATCAGATTACTCCAATAAAAAGAAAGGTACCTCGTGTCGTCACGACGATTTAAATCTCGCGGACATCTCGCAATGACCTATTTTCAGAGGCATCAAATCTCGTTCTAGGATATCAGAAAAAATACAATATCTAATTTTTTGAAAATTAAGGGGGTGTAAGGTCTTGTTTTCAAATTTATTATATTATATGTAAGTATTAAATCATGCATCAGCATGACATGTCTCCTTTAAGAATGGATTTTGTGTTTGAGCGACTTTACCTGGCAGAATTTAACATGTAGAAAAGGCTGAGCCTGCTGGATCAGACGAGCTTTGGCCTCTCTCTTGTCTCCATGGACAATCAAAACTGGACGATCCCTTTAAAAAAAGGCCAAAGGCTGTCATCATGTAAGCATGTGCAGACTACCACCAATAACATGATGTCCTTGGATATGCTTTTGTTAATGTAATGGCAGCAAAGAAGGAGCAGAATTTACCTGAACTCTGGTGGGTACTGTTGTACCATCCAGGCAATATCAAAGCAGTAGTTAAACTATGAGAAAAGAGAGTGGGCTGGTGTTAAAGAATTACTGTGTTAATGTATGGCTGAAAGAATAAATCTGAACAAGAATTTACAGATATGCTGTCTGAGACTCAAAAAAGTTGCAGTTTTTCTTATAAACTGGTAACTATGAGAACAAACAAATACTTAACCAGGTAAAAAAAAAACCCACATACTGTGGTTTACTCAATATCTCTGACAGAGGGGACTTGCAGGGTTGTGGTGCATAGACTAAAAGAAATGCCCCAATTTCTTGTTGTTTCCAGTCTGGCCCTGGTTCACTTTGTAGACACTGATTTATTACAATCGATACGTCAGCTTGCCCTCTGCGTTCCAAGCCAGGCACACTCAAGCACATCATGAGTAGCTGTTCCAAGGCACTAGGTGAGGGCCGGTATCGCTGGAGACATGACCAGGTCCTCAAATCCATCGCTGAATCAATCAGCCAGGGGATCAGGTGCAGCAGGTACAACCCCGCCACAGCCAGAAGGATCGAGTTTGTCAAGGAGGGACAGAGGCCCCAGGACAGATCCAAACAGTGTCCTGCTGGTTTGCTGTCCACAGCACGCGACTGGGTGATGTTGACCTAGAAAGGCAGCTGAAAATCCCATCTCATATCACCCAGACTTCACTGAGACCAGAAATTACCTTGGTCTCTGAGGCCTCAAGGTAACTCATCCTGCTGGAACTAACTGTGCCATGGGAGGAGCGAAAGGAAGAGACGCATGAGAGGAAGAGGGAAAAAGTATCAGGAGCTCGTGGAGGACTGCTGCAGGAATGGCTGGAAGACCAAGTGCATGCCAGTGGAGGTGGGCTGCAGGGAGTTTGACAGCCATATCCTAAGCAAAGCTGACAAAACCCTGGGTATCACTGGTCTGAGAAGGAGGAGAGCCATCAATAGTAACATTGAGGCAGCGGAGAAGGTGTCTAGAAGGCTGTGGCTGAGAAGGGGAAAACAGTGGGGTAGTAGCAGTAGGCCACTTGGACACAGGCCGGGGCATGATCAACCCCGGTCGGGTCACCTGGTGGAGGGTGTATGTTGTAAGACCCGAAACACCCGATGATACCAGGATACAACACTGAAGATGTGTCCAAGTTAGAGCATCAACGGATGTATGAAAAACTGTAACACTCTGGCACAACCAGTGACATCCAGGAACAGACTTGATGACAACAGTGAAAAGGGCTGTAACATCTGGAGAGACAGAGGACAGCTGGAGAGACAGCAACTGGGGTGGAGAGGGTTGGCAGCCCAAACCACATCTTCTAAAAGGAAGAAACCAAATCAAGCTACAGAACCCACAATGGAAGAATACCCCAGGGGTGCCAGAGAGGGGGGGAGGATGAGCACCCTAATCAGACGGACCTAAGGTTAACGACTCAGGACAATGGACAGATGACAACGACAGTAGTGTGCATCTGCGGCAAGGCCTGTAAGAACATAAGGGTGCTAAAATCCACCAAGCCAGGAAGAGATGCATGACAGCGGACACACCTGGACACAGGCTGGGGCTTGATCAACCCCGGTTGGGTCACCTGGTGGAGGGCGTATGTTGTAAGACCTGAAACACCCGATGATACCAGGATACAACACTGAAGATGTGTCCAAGTTAGAGCATCAACGGATGTATGAAAAACAGTCCGGATCAAAATACTAGAGATGATCATCTGACTGATGAACTACATCAACCATGCTGCATGTGGGAAAAGAATAATGAGATGAAAGTACATCCATGTTTTCATTATGCTGACCTGAACTGACTCTTTCAGGGTCCCAAACAACGGAGAGAGGATGTCTAGATGAGAGAAAAGAGTAAAAATTAATGTGTTGAGTTGAAGGTGCCCACTGGGATGTCCCATCAACACCACCAAGCTTAAGACAGACAGACATTTTTAATATGTTCTGCAAACAAATCATTCTTACATCTTTACCAAATCCAACCATTTATACTGTGTGTCACATTTTAAAATGGTCTATTTTCTGTTCAACTTTGACCTGCAGGGAGTCAAAGTTACATTTTTCGTGTTGCAACACTGGTGCAAGCTAGAACCCTTACAGACTGCTGTACATATCAGTTGAATTTAGCAGACAAATTATTAAAGATGTACGCATGTAAGATGCTCTAATATCATTTGTTAATCAATAATTATAATTATTGAGGAAAATTATTCAAAGCCAAAGGTAAACATATAGCTCATAAGTAGCCAAGCATTAAATATTGTAAGGTTAACAATACAAAATGTACAACATTTAAAAACAATAAATCAGATTAGCCCTCAATAACACTCCTTAGCTTTTTGGCAGCTCTCTTGCTCAGAAGGTTCTTGAGGCCAAGGAGGTTTTGTTTTTGACAGTGTTTGTTTATCTGTCTGTTAGCAAGATAACTGAAATAGTTATTAACATATTATGAATACGTTTTTAGGAAATGTTGGTGGCACAAGAAAAAGTTATAAGATTTGGTAGTGATTCAGGATTTTTTAAGTATTTGTGGACAGTGCAAGACAGAGGCAGTTTTCACGTTTGACAATGGGTGTATCCCAATGTGCTAAAATGCAGTCTCCTCTCTCCTCCTCGACACCGGAAGTACTTTCTGAGCAGCCATATTGAAGGACGTTCCAAAGTGCAAAATGCACTTGGAGAAGATAGGAGAGAGGAGCAAGGAGACTGATCAGTAAGAGGGATAACCGAGGAAACACAAGTGCAGGCTTCGCGGAAGTCTTTTCACTGACAGACACGCCCCCAGACACGGTCATTGTAATGAGTATAACCACATTTCACACAAAGCAGCTGATGTGTCGGCCTAATGTTCCCTCAAAGTGTGAGCAGTTACTTAATTTCAGTAGTGTCTCTTATATCTCTGTTGTTTGATTTTCTTCACTGTGCAAAGAAATATTTGACTTATAAAGAATTTTAAGATGAACATATTGATATCACAGAAAATCTTGAACACTATCATGGGGCAGTTCTTCCAGGTTTTCCATCTGTTGTCTGTCCTGATTTATCAGTGTTGTTTGTGTTTATGTCTGTAACTGTGAGGCTGCTACAGTAGACAGGTCTGTTCAGGTAAACACATTTTACATTAGATTAGATTTGACAACTTTATTTATCCCAAAGGGCAATTCACTTTTTGCAGTCTACCCAGACCATACATACATTTACAAACAGCAAACATGGACAATAATAAATTTTAAAAAGTCAGTAGGTGACAGAGATGCTCATTGACACATATCTGCCTTCAATAGAACCTCGGGTCAGGCAGATTATAATGCACATTAACAAAAAGCATGTTTAAGACGTTTGTAGTTCCTGATGCAACCAAGCTAAAATAAGGAGAGAAAGTAGTGAATTGTACACTGTTATTGTTAATAGTGTAAAAAGGATTTGCACAATTGACTATATTTACAGTATAAGCATTATATGAAAGCACTTCTTGACTGTAGACCACATTTGACCAAAAGGCAAAGTTTGGTAGTAAGGTTATAACAACGGATACTCATACACAACACACTGCCTGACCAAGAAAAGTCACCACCTGGATTTTACTCAACAAATAGGTACGAGCACCCTTTTGGATAATTATTGCATTGGCAATTTTCTTTCAGCTGGAAACAAGTTATTTAACTCCAGCTGATGCAATGAGTAGCTTCTAATTTCTTAAACAACCACGTCAAAGACACATCCTGTGGTCGTGGAAAAGATGTTAGTCTGTTTAAGAAGGGTCAAATCATTGGCATCAAGCAAAGAAAACATCTAAGGAGATTGAAGAAACTACTAAAACTGGGTTAAGAACTGTCCAACACATTATTAAAAACTGGAAGGATAGTGGGGAACCATCGTCTTCAAGGAAGAAATGTGGTTGGAATAAAATCCTGAATATTCGTGATCACTTAAACGTTTGGCCAAATCAAATCAAAGAAAAACAACAGTAGAACTCAGGGGTGTGTTTAATAGTGAAAGTAAGAGCATTTCCACACACACAATGTGAAGGGAACTCAAGAGATTGGGACTGAACCGCTGTGTAGCCTTAAGGAAACTACTAATAATAAGTAAGGCTTACTGGAAAAAAGGCTTCAGTTTGATAAGGAGCATAAAGATTGGACTGTGGAGGACTGGAAGAAGGTCATGTGGTCTGATCAGTCCAGACTGATCCTGTTCCAGAGTGATGGGAGCATCAGGGTAAGAAGAGAGGCAGACAAAGTGATGCACCCATCATGCCTGGTGCCTACTGTCTAAGCCTGTAGGGGCAGAGCTATGATCTGGGACAAATCTTGTGACATTGCCGAAGCTTATCAAAATCATGCCACAGCGAATTTCAGCTGTAATCAAAGCTAAAGGCAGTCCAACAAAATATTACAGTGTGTGACCTTGTTTTTTCATGGCAACCTTTTTTTGGCCAGGCAGTGTATAAATAATTAGCTTAGCCGACTTGTAAATCTGGTGCGATTTTAATAAAGCAAATGTAAACATTAGGCCCTCTAATCACAAAAATCCCTTATTAAATTGGACTTTGAGCCTCGTTGACAACAGCTACAGCGCACCTATCAGTCACCTGATGAACTTCTCCTCACCTCTTATGTGGAGCGCTCCAGTGTTGTACTTCCTGTCCAGGCCAGTTACCTTGTTGAGGTAAAACCTGTACGGGTCGTCTAAACGTGGAAGACTGGATTCAAAAAAGTCCTCTGGTTCATCAATGTAGTAAACCCGGCCATGAGGACTTGGCGGGCGCTCATTCTCCCCCTTCACCTTTTTAGCTTTGGGGCTGGGTGCAGCTTTCTTTGGTGGGTTACTGACATTGTTCCTCTTCAAAGCTCCATCATCATCATCATCACTGTCAGAAAGGGCCCAGCCCGACCCCTCAGACACATCATTCTTCCTCTTCCCGGCCAATGAAGGAGACTTTTCAAACTTCACTGAATTTGATTGGTTTATTGCTGCTGATTGTCCGGCCTCTGAGCCAATAAGAAGCGAGGTCATAGGGGTGCTATCTGGCTCTGGTTTTAGGTCTACTGAGGTTGGTTTAGGTTCCTGTTTGAGTCTGGCTGGACTGGAGGGTCGATGGGAGCTGTTACTGTACCGAGTGGGGAGCTTGGGCTGAGATGTTGAAGTCCCAGAAGGAGGAAGTTCTTCATCGTCATCATCACTGCTGGAGATGGACCACTTGCCGTATTGACTGTCCTGAGACATGCCTGATCACAAATAAAAAGGTCAAACATCAGGAGTGAATCAAAATAGTTAAGATCTCACAGATCATGTTCAGACTGGCAGGTTCACGGACTCCTTCTGAAATCACAAACAATATGTAATTTAATACAAGTTACATTACATTATAAACCCCTGTAGACTTATGCTGACTGAGAAAATATCATCTGCAGTGTGAGTTTAAGAGATTTTATTAGTGTGTATGTAATAAAGAAATGTTTCCTTTACCGATTAACTTGAAGAATGAGAGAGACATTCTTACTGAGAGAGGCAGCTTTCAGCATTTCTAAATATGTGCACTACAAAACTGCAACAAAAAAACACAAAGACACATCAATATTAATTGAGAAGCAGGTTTGGGCTCTCAATCAAAATAATAACTATAAAGTACTTGGACAGCACAAACCTCCACCAAGGTAGCTCACATATGTCTGTTAAATCTATAAGCAATCGTTCCAAGTTTCCATCATATGATTAATTGACCCTGAAAACGCACACCTAGCACTCAGAATCATGTTAATATCATTATTAGTTAGACAGTTACTGAGCAAAATTGATTGTTAGTTAATGGCAGCTATCTGGATCACCACCAAAATGTAACTATTTTTAAGTTTGGCTATTACCAACATCACCTGAAACTTTTGGCAAAATCCACCCCGAAGTTTTTGGGTAATCATGCTTACAGCCAAACAAACAAACAAACAAACACAGGTCTGCGAAAACGTAACTTCTTTTAGAGGTAATAACCAAAGATGAAATGTAAAGATGTGCTTTTAGCTCCACCCACCTCTGTTGCTTCCTTCTTGTTTAGAAATCTGCAGAATTCCATAAAATTTGCTCACCATACAATCTATTTAAAAAACAATAAGCCACCATTTTTATGTCATGCATACATTTTACAGGGAAATTAAATCAGGAGAAATGCTGTTAAAATGTAGCCTAGTTTGCACTATGAGGTACTTGAAAAGCAATTCTGTGCTCTTTTCATATTTTTAATGGTGATATGATCAGAACAGTGTCCAGGCAGCTCACCCAGGGATTTCCTGACATGGTCATTAACACTTGCCGTTTGCAGCAGTGAGGACCTTCTCTTTTATAACTTGTCTTGAGATATAATTTGATATAAGTGCTTGTCTGATTGATTTAGCCAGACTGAAATAAAGAATAAAAAATGATGACACAGAAATTATTGTGGTAAAGACACCACTGATGTTGCTGCATGGATGAAAAAAGACACTGCAAATAACACAGCATGTCTATGCATCAATTTAAATATACACTCACAATGTGTCATATTGTTAGGTACACCTGTTCAAATGCTTGTTAACAAACCAACAGATCAGTGCATTTAGGTATGTGGACGTGTTCAAGCTCCAGAGATGGACACTCTGGTTAATATTTCTGTCTTATTATGATTCACAACTGCAGGTGATCAGTTATGTAAATAACAGGAAGCTTCTGTGTTGGGGGATGAGTGCAGCTGTTACAGTGCAGGTTGGCCAGTGCAAACAGAGCTAACGACACACTTTACAGACTGAATAAAACACGCTGGGAACTATCTAAAATCGTGCACGGATGCACCACAATTGTACAACAGTAACAACAACAATGTAGGGTAAACAGAGGCTTCATGCTGTGAGGAGGTAAAAAGTGGAAACAACGTGATGATGAGTGAGATGATCGTTTTACCGGCTCAGATAAACATGAAGCTCACAGAGGTTTCTGGTGTAACGTTGAGTTTTCTGGCGTTTCCACTGCTGCTTTGACTCCGCACAAAACACTCCAATGGGAAAAAAATCCAATGTGCATGCGGTGCCCGAGGTGAAGGTGACCGGGTGGAAACACAGTTTACCGTGCTTCAGTTCCGCTATCATGGCATGACTTTCGCTGTCGTGCATCTATCATGGATGTATTGTCGTGTAGTTCAGTTCTTTCGAACCACATAAGAAAGAGTGGACGCCTCATCGACCGAGCCGTCGGGCCGCCATCTTGGTCCGGTCTGCCGCTCCGTTCAGTGTAATGTATTAGCCTGGCAAAATGAAGTGTCAGCTCATTTAATCCATCATAATGTCATATATACTGAACTGATTTTCACGTTTTTTCCCCTCCACATGTCATACATGAAGGTATGATAGGACACCTGGTTCGGCTTATTTTCGCTGGTTCGACGGTAATACAGGTTTACTATTTACACTTTCTGATGTGTGGCATATCTGTATGACAGGTATATCCATATACATATGTATGTATATATATATATATATATATATATATATATATATATATAGATATATAGATATATATATAGATATATATATATATAGATATAGATATAGATATATATAGATATATATATATATATACATATATATATATATACACACACACATATATATGTATATATACATATGTATATGAGTGTATGTATATATATATATATATGTGTGTGTGTGTGTGTGTTTGTGTTAATATATATATATATATATATATATATATATATATATATATATATATATATATATATATATATATATATATATATATATATATATATATATATGTGTGTGCGTGTGTGTGTGTGTGTATATGTATATATATATATATATATGTATATGTATATATATATACAAAGTATATATGTGTGTGTGTGTATATATCTACAGTCATGGAAAAAATTATTAGACCACCCTTGTTTTCTTCAATTTCTTGTTCATTCTAATATCTGGTACCACCAAACGTATAATACAATGAACACAACAAAAAATGCAGCTGGTCACATAATACTTTATGTCCTATTTGACATTCTTAAGCTTAATTGATTCCCAGGGTATATAAGAGGCCATTTCATGTCACAAGCAGCACTGCACATGCAAAGGCCTAGAGTGGTTTCCTGCTTACATTCAAGCCGTAGCACAACTCAGAAGTTGTCAGCTCTCACATAATGCCTAAAACAAAAGAATTATGTGAAGCCACAAAGGCAGCCATCTTGGCACTGCTGGAAATTGGCATGAGTGAGAGACAGGTAGCGAAAAAACTGAAGATCTCCAAGACAGCCGTTCATTACAACAAAAAAACAAGCTGAACATGGCACTACCAAATTGCTACCTGGCCGTGGCAGGAAAGCGTCTTTCTACCCCACGAGATGACCGTGCACTCATCCGCTCCTGTGTCAGGAATCGCGTCAGACCTCCAGGGACCTTAAATATGAGTGGGCACTGTCGAGAAATGTGACTTGTTCAGCAAGGACAGTTCGAAACCGACTTGTTGAAGCTGGTTTGAAGTCACACAGAGCACGCAAGAAGCCCTTCATCAATGAAAGGCAGAGGAAGGCCCGGTTACTCTTTGCTCGAGACCACAAGGATTGACTGTTGATGATTGGGCTAAGGTTCTCTTCAGTGATGAATCCAATTTTGAATTGATGCCCACTCCAGCCAACTTACTGGTTAGGAGGAAGCCTGGAGAAGCTTACAACCCAGACTGTCTTGCCCCTACAGTAAAACATGGGGGTGGATCAGTCATGATCTGGGGTTGTTTCAGTCTGAGTGGAACAGGGCAAATGCAATTGTGTGAAGGACGAATGAACCAGGTCATGTACAGGACTACCCTTGAAAACAGTTTTCTTCCATCAGCTGGAAAACTCTTTCCTGCCTCGAATGACTGGATTTTCCAACAAGACAATGCCCCTTGCCACACGGCAAGGTCAGTTAAAGCCTGGATGGAGAACCACAACATTCGCACCATGGCCTGCTCAATCACCAGATCTTAATCCAATTGAAAACCTGTGGAAAATCATCAAACTCAAAATGGAGAACCACAAGCCCAAAAACAAAGAAAATTTGTTTGAATTTGTCCAACAGGAATGGGCTGCTGTGACAGCAGAACAATGTCAGAAGCTGGTGGAGAGCATGCCAAGACGCATGGCTGCAGTCATCAAAAACAATGGTTATGCAATCAAGTATTAACTCTTGTGTGTATCATGTGTTTAAAGCAAACAGAAAAGAAAACATGGAATGCTTAAAAGTAGTGTTTTTGGCGGTACAATGCCATAGCTATTGATGTAAGAATTTAAGTAATTTTGGTTATTATCAAGAAAACCATGGAAAATGAATAGTTCTTAGTTCTTAAATTAAACTCTCATGAGCTATTTTTGTTGTTATCATTATAATTGTCCAAACAAATGTACCTTTAGTTGAGCCAGGCATTAAAATTAACAAGAAATTGAAGAAAACAAGGGTGGTCTAATAATTTTTTCCATGACTGTATCTCAAAATGACTAACAATCGTTAAAACACTCAGAAGGTTGTTGCAACAATGTTAAAGTTAAATTGTGATATGGATAGTTCTGTTACTCATTCCTGCTCATCATGTTCTTCGTATCTTCATCTCCTATACTTGGTGAATGCTTTCTTTTATTTCCTTAAAGTGATATTCCGGGATTGAACAAGTTGGGTCCTATCACAAGGGTTAGGGCAGAAATTACCTCTACAGCAGTGTTTCTGTGGAGAAGAAACCCAGGGCGCTAGGACCTAACTCCCTCTTCAGGCTTCGCATCTGCTCGTCTGCTGAATCCGCTGTAGTCAGACGGGGCCATATTTTCCTTGACCAAAAACACAAATAAACGGACTCCCACCGAAAAAGTCTGATATCGGTCTGCATTCACGCTTTATTTAGAGAATTTTCAGCGCGTTACTTTCACACAAAAACACCGCTAAATAAGGCTCTAGTTCGCATAGCGCCGTGAAACGGCCTCCGCTGCACAGCCAGAGCTGTAGCGGAGGCTCTGCAGCCATACATACATACATACTGTACATACATACATACTGTACATACATACATACTGTACATACATACCGTACATACATACATACATACATACTGTACATACATACATACATACACATCATATCTCGTGTTCCCTATATCTAGTGAAAATCATTTGTTTATATTTGTTTTTAAACTGGTTGATGCTTGGACATAGTTTCAGCTCCACACTCAGTCTGTTATTACATAGTCTTATTCCATTTGTTATGCATAGTTTTTTTTTACTGTGGTTCGACATCTATGTATCTTAAAATTTAATTGCTCCCTTAGATCATACCTCCTTTCCCTGTCATTAAACATTTTCTGTAAAGTATTTGGTAATAAATTGTTCTTAGCCTTGTACAAGACTTGCGCTGTTTGAAATTCTACCATATCGTACAATTTCATTATTTTACACTTTATGAATAATGAATTAGTGTGTTCAAGATAACTTGCATAAGAAATGATTCTGATGACTCTTTTTTGCAGTATGAATAGTGGCTTTAATGAACTTTTATATGTGTTGCCCCACACTTCCATGCAATAATTTAAGTAAGATAAGACTAGTGAACAGAACAGAATGTAGAGTGATCTATTGTCTAGAAAGTACCTTGCTTTGGCAATTACAGAAATGCTTCTCGATATTTTATTGCAAGTATATTTAATGTGAGACTTCCAGCAAATTTTTTCATTTATCATCACTCCAAGAAATTTCATTTCATGGACTCTTTCTATATGAACTCCCTCTATCTGTAGCTGTCTTTGAGGATTAATTTTTTTATTGCCAAATATCATCATTTTTGTCTTGCTCAAATTTAGTGATAGCTTATTCTTGTCAAACCAGTATTTTATTTTGATGAATTCTGAAGTGATAGTGTCCAAAAGTTGCTGTAAGTTCTCACCTGAGTGAAATATATTTGTATCATCAGCAAATAAGATGAATTTGAGTGTCTGTGATATATTGCATAGGTCATTGATGTAGATGATGAATAGTTGAAGACCCAACACTGATCCCTGTGGAACACCACACACAATGTCCAAGCATCTTGACTGATAGTCCCCCATTTTCAAGCAATATTTCATGATTTATCGTATCAAATGCTTTTTTTAGGTCAATAAATACCCCAACTGCATATTTCTTTTTATCTATGGAATTTGTGATTTCTTCTATTAGTTCAATAATATTAGTTCTATTAGCTTGTGATGTTGACTGGTTACTTCTAAACCCATATTGATTGTCAGTAAGTAAGCTATGCTTTTCTATGAAATTATGTAACCTGTTGTAAAAAACTTTCTCCAGAATTTTTGAGAACTGTGGGAGAAGTGAAACAGGTCTATAATTGGTGAAATGGTGTTTATCTCCAGTTTTGTAGAGAGGAACAACCTTAGCTATTTTCATGTTAGTGGGAAACTGACCGGTTTGTAATAAATTAAAGTTGTGCTTTAATGGTTTGGAGATCCCATGAATTACTTTTTTCACAACTTTCATATCTATGTCATTGTAATCAGTGGATGTCTTGTTCTTACACTTGTTGACAATATCTATGATCTCGTTTTCTTCTACTGGCTTAAGAAACATTGTCATTGGATTTCTGTGTATTAAATTATCATTAACTGATAGAGTCTTGAATTTTCTCCGCTAGTCTTGGTCCAACATTTACAAAAAAAAATCATTAAATTTATTAACTACATCATCCATATTGTTTATAACATTATTATTTTCAGTGAAATGCTGTGGATAATAGATCTGTCTAGATTTATTTCTAATTACGCTGTTTAATATATTCCATACACCCTTGATGTTATGTTTAGTACTCTCTAGCAATTTATAATAATAATCTTTCTTACAATTTCTCATGATATTAGTTAATTTATTTTTATACTTCTTATATCTATTTTCTGCTTCCTTAGTTCTATGCTTTATGAATTCTCTATAAAGTGTGTTTTTCTTTTTACAAGCATTCTGCAGTCCCTTTGACATCCACTGATTATCTTTGTACTTTTGTTTTGGACAGTATTGTTTAATTGGACAATTTTTATCATACAATATTTTAAATACCCTTAGAAATTCATCATATGCTTTATTAGTATCATTTTCTTTATATATTAAATCCCAATCTTGCTGCAATAATTCATTTTTAAGTGCATCCATGGATTCCTCCGTCCTAACCCTTCTGTACAATGGTTTCTTATCGTGCTTGTTTTTCATGTGGTTATTGCTATACACTGTAAAAACCGGAAGGTGGTCACTGACGTCATTTATTAATAATCCGCTGACAGTATTGCTCTCCAAATCATTGGTGAATATGTTGTCAATTAAAGTAGCACAATGGGATGTAATTCTACTGGGTCTGGTGATATTTGGATATAAACTCATGCTGTACATTGTATTGATAAATTCATCTGTCAATTTGTGCTTATTTGGATTGAGCAGGTCAATATTTAAGTCACCACAAATGAAAACAACTTTTTGATTGGTTTTTGAGCACATTTTCCCTATCCAGTCCTTGAATGAATCAATACTTGAGCCTGGTGCTCTGTATATACAGCTGATCATTACATTTTTGTTTTTTTTCTTCACATATTTCTATTGTTATGCATTCTAATAAGTTATCAATCACAGTTGTCATATTTTCTACTACTTTATAATTCAAGCTCTTATCCACATACACCGCCACCCCTCCTCCACTCTTGTTTTTTCTGTTTGCACAGTTCAAGTCATATCCATCAAGTTCAAAATCTGTTCCTTTATTTGCCTTGATCCAGGTTTCTGACATAGCAATTATTTTGAGTGGCATTTTAAAGTTACTTAAATACTCCTTGATTTTATCAAAGTTCTTATACAGACTTCTGCTATTGAAATGGATAATTGATAACTTGCGGTCCATATTAATGGTCTGGTTGTACTGTTCGTCTGTGTAATAGCAGCAATTGTCTTTGATGTTGGAGAAGAAATTATTGTCTGGATCTACATCATACTCCATATCCATTATATTATGATTAGTGTATTGAAAAGTTCTCAGTTCCAGTTTTTCATGTTCAGCAATCCTTTGAAATATATCCCCATTATCTCCAGATGTAAATGAATGAGTTCTTTCAGGCTGTGTCATTATAGTGTGTTGTGTATGAGTCATCATACCTTACAGTCCGTATTGTGATGATCATTCATATTTGTCCAGTTCCTCAATGCTCCTGATGACCAGGACCTTGGCTTCTTCTGGTGTCCCATTTAGTTTGATAAATACTTTACAGTTTGATGTCCATGTGTGTTGAATTTTTCCCTGTTTTTTCATTAAGCGTGCTTTTCTGGCAATGTCAGCGTTTCGTTTGGTCAGATGCTCATTGATGAATACGTTTGATCCTTTCAGTTTCATTCCTTGTTTGAACAGTGCGTTTTTGTGCTTTCTGTTAACAAATCTCATGATAATGGCTCGTTTGTCACTGTCACCTCTCCGGGGCAGAGGGTGGCATGCCTCAATGCTGTTGCAGTCACTTACAATCCCTTTGGATTAGGAACGCTGTCACTTGTTGTTCTGCAGAGCTGACTTCCTGCTCACTGGGCTCTCCCCCATTGTCACTGGTTACAGCTCGTGCGTATGACCAGGGTTTAATACTGAGCCCAGTCACAATCACATCATTAATCCTGGTGTACTGCTCCAACTCTGCCACTCTGCCCTCCAGGTACACCAGTCGCCGGTCTTTCTCTGCATTCTGGATCCGGAGGGCCTTTACCTCCTCCACCAGGTCCAGGATGGTCTTCTGCTGTAGCTTCACGACTGAAATCTCCTCAGACAAGAAGTCCAGAGACTTCTTGATGTCATCTCCCTCCTCAGCTGTCATTACCTTTTTAGGAGCCATGCTGCTGTGCTGAGCCCAGCCTGGTGGTGGCTTGCTGGTGCTGGGGCTCTGCCTGGTGGTGTCTTGCTTGTGCTGGGGCCCGGCCTGGTGGTGGCTAGCTGGTGCTGGGGCTAGGGCCCGGCCTGGTAGTGGCTGCCTGAGTGCTGCTGTAGTGGCCTGGTGGCTCCTGGTGCTGTAGTGGCCTGGAAGCCCCTGCTGCTGCTGCTGCTGTAGCCTGGTGGCTCCTGCTGCTGTAGTAGCCTGGTGGCTCCTGCTGCTGTAGTAGCCTGGTGGCTACTGCTACTGTTGCTGCTGTAGCCTGATGGCTCCTGCTACTGCTGCTGCTGTAGCCTGGTGGTTCCTGCTGCTGTAGTAGCCTGGTGGCTCCTGCTACTGCTGCTGCTGTAGCCTGGTGGCTCCTGCTGCTGTAGTAGCCTGGTGTCTCCTGCTGCTGTAGTAGCCTGGTGGCTCCTGCTGCTGTAGTAGCCTGGTGGCTCCTGCTGCTGTAGTAGCCTGGTGGCTACTGCTACTGCTGCTGCTGTAGCCTGGTGGCTCCTGCTGCTGTAGTAGCCTGGTGTCTCCTGCTGCTGCTGTAGCCTGGTGGCTCCTGCTGCTGTAGTAGCGTGGTGGCTCCTGCTGCTGCTGTAGCCTGGTGGCTCCTGCTACTGCTGCTGCTGTAGCCTGGTGGCTCCTGCTGCTGTAGTAGCCTGGTGGCTCCTGCTGCTGTTGCTGCTGTAGTAGCCTGGTGGCTCCTGCTACTGCTGCTGCTGTAGTAGCCTGGTGGCTCCTGCTGCTGTAGTAGCCTGGTGGCTCCTGCTACTGCTGCTGCTGTAGCCTGGTGGCTCCTGCTACTGCTGCTTCTGTAGCCTGGTGGCTCCTGCTGCTGTAGTAGCCTGGTGGCTCCTGCTACTGTTGCTGCTGTAGCCTGGTGGCTCCTGCTGCTGTAGTAGCCTGGTGGCTCCTGCTACTGCTGCTTCTGTAGCCTGGTGGCTCCTGCTGCTGTAGTAGCCTGGTGGCTCCTGCTACTGTTGCTGCTGTAGCCTGGTGGCTCCTGCTACTGTTGCTGCTGTAGCCTGGTGGCTCCTGCTGCTGTAGTAGCCTGGTGGCTCCTGCTACTGTTGCTGCTGTAGCCTGGTGGCTCCTGCTACTGCTGCTTCTGTAGCCTGGTGGCTCCTGCTGCTGTAGTAGCCTGGTGGCTCCTGCTACTGCTGCTGCTGTAGCCTGGTGGCTCCTGCTACTGCTGCTGCTGTAGCCTGGTGGCTCCTGCTGCTGTAGTAGCCTGGTGGCTCCTGCTGCTGTAGTAGCCTGGTGGCTCCTGCTGCTGTAGTAGCCTGGTGGCTACTGCTACTGCTGCTGCTGTAGCCTGGTGGCTCCTGCTGCTGTTGTAGCCTGGTGGCTCCTGCTGCTGTAGTAGCGTGGTGGCTCCTGCTGCTGCTGTAGCCTGGTGGCTCCTGCTACTGCTGCTGCTGTAGCCTGGTGGCTCCTGCTGCTGTAGTAGCCTGGTGGCTCCTGCTGCTGTTGCTGCTGTAGTAGCCTGGTGGCTCCTGCTACTGCTGCTGCTGTAGTAGCCTGGTGGCTCCTGCTGCTGTAGTAGCCTGGTGGCTCCTGCTACTGCTGCTGCTGTAGCCTGGTGGCTCCTGCTACTGCTGCTGCTGTAGCCTGGTGGCTCCTGCTACTGCTGCTTCTGTAGCCTGGTGGCTCCTGCTGCTGTAGTAGCCTGGTGGCTCCTGCTACTGTTGCTGCTGTAGCCTGGTGGCTCCTGCTGCTGTAGTAGCCTGGTGGCTCCTGCTACTGCTGCTTCTGTAGCCTGGTGGCTCCTGCTGCTGTAGTAGCCTGGTGGCTCCTGCTACTGCTGCTGCTGTAGCCTGGTGGCTCCTGCTACTGCTGCTGCTGTAGCCTGGTGGCTCCTGCTGCTGTAGTAGCCTGGTGGCTACTGCTACTGCTGCTGCTGTAGCCTGGTGGCTCCTGCTGCTGTTGTAGCCTGGTGGCTCCTGCTGCTGTAGTAGCGTGGTGGCTCCTGCTGCTGCTGTAGCCTGGTGGCTCCTGCTACTGCTGCTGCTGTAGCCTGGTGGCTCCTGCTGCTGTAGTAGCCTGGTGGCTCCTGCTGCTGTTGCTGCTGTAGTAGCCTGGTGGCTCCTGCTACTGCTGCTGCTGTAGTAGCCTGGTGGCTCCTGCTGCTGTAGTAGCCTGGTGACTCCTGCTGCTGGTGCTGCTGTAGCCAGGTGACTCCTGCTGCTTCTGTAGCCGGTGGCTCTGCTGCTGCTGTAGCCTGGTGGCTCCTGCTACTGCTGCTGCTGTAGCCTGGTGGCTCCTGCTACTGCTGCTGCTGTAGCCTGGTGGCTCCTGCTACTGCTGCTGCTGTAGCCTGGTGGCTCCTGCTGCTGTAGTAGCCTGGTGGCTCCTGCTACTGTTGCTGCTGTAGCCTGGTTGCTCCTGCTGCTGTAGTAACCTGGTGGCTCCTGCTACTGCTGCTGCTGTAGCCTGGTGGCTCCTGCTACTGTCTGCTGCTGCTGTAGCCTGGTGGCTCCTGCTACTGCTGCTGCTGTAGCCTGGTGGCTCCTGCTGCTGCTGTAGTAGCCTGGTGGCTCCTGCTACTGCTGCTGCTGTAGCCTGGTGGCTCCTGCTCCATATCACTAAAGACATTAATTAACTATGTCAGAAATCAAACCTTTTAATAGAGGACCAAATCAGATTAAATATTTTGCAAAGCCAGTTAGATCAGCTGTACTTGGAAAAAGCAAAAGGAGCTTTTGTATGCTCGAGATCCAGGTGGTTAGAAGAAGGCGAAAAAAATTCTTCTTATTTTTTTAATTTAGCAAAATAGAGACGAATAAAAAAGAAAATTACCAAACTAGTTGATGATAATATTTGTATTGATAACCAAGATTCAATCAATGAAGAAATAAAACTGTTTTACAGTAGCCTATATATGTCCAAATTTGGTAAGGAGGACTGTCAACTATTTTTTGACAAAATTAGGGGTTCTGATAACTTTGGATGAGGATTTTAAGCATTTATGGAAAATGCTCTTAAAATTGAAGAGTTGGACTCAGCAATAAAACGGATGCCCAAGGGAAAGTCACCAGGAATTGACGGTCTGACCGTGGAATTTTACACCTTTTTTTGGAACGATATCAGAGAACTGCTCTATAATGCCTTTCTGGAATGTATTTCAACTGGGCACTTATCCACTACAATGAAAGGAGGTGTTATCACCTTAATTCCTAAGCCAAACAAGGATAAGTTGTCACTTGATAACTGGAGGCCTATTACTTTATTATGCAATGACTATAAATTGTTAGCACATGTTTACTCCAACAGATTAGATATAGGGTTAAAGAATTTAGTTGATGAGTGTCAATCTGCCTTTGTTAAAGGAAGAAACATACATAACCGTACCAGGTTGATTTTCGATATGATGGACTACAGAGAATACATAGATACAGACAGTTTCATATTGTTGTTCGACTTCTTCAAGGCATTTGATACTGTCGAACACTCCTTTTTGTTGGAAACGCTACAATTTTTAGGCTTCGGAAAATTTTTTTGTAACATTATAGAGATGCTTTATACTGACATTAATAGTTCAGTTTCTCTGAACCCTGGACTAACTCCTAGATTTAAGGTGCTCCGTGAAATTCGGCAGGGCTGCCCTATTTCCCCAAAACTCTTTATTTTGGCAACTCAATTATTAACACTGCATTTAAATACTTCCAAAGATATACAAGGAATAACAATTTTTGACAATGAATTCAAAACAAGCCAATTTGCGGATGACACAGCAATTTTCTTAAGGGATAAATCAATGGTGGCTAAAACACTTGACAACATCTCAATCTTTTCCAAAGCTTCTGGTTTATTCCTTAATATAAAAAAATGTGAATTACTCCCTACACAAGCAAGCTCTGATTCCTCCATATTCCTCCTATTGTTAAAAATGAGGTTAAATATCTAGGAATGTTGATATCTAAAAATGCAATTAGAAGAGAAGACATCAATATTTCTAACCGTATATTAGATATGAAAAATTCCTTGAGCCATTGGCTAACCAGAGACCTCATCATCTTTGGAAGAAACATTTTGTCTAAAGCAGAAGGTATTTCCAAGTTAATTTATCCTCGCCACTCTTCATTTATTTCCTCAAAAAGCATAAAAACAGCCAACTCAGTTATTTTTCAGTTTTTGTGGAGAAATAAAACTCATTACAAAAGAAAATCTCAACTTGTCAAAGAATATGAAAATGGAGGCATTAAAGCCCCAGATTTTGAATCAGTGATCGGCACCTTCAGGCTAAACTGGATTAAATCTTGCCTGTCTCAGCCTGACTCTATGTGGTTTCACATTCCAACATCCTTGTTTAAGCCATTAGGAGGTTTAGATTTTTTATTGAAATGTGACTTTGAAGTGAATTTGATCCCTATAAAGTTATCTGATTTTCATAAACAGGCTCTTCTTTTTTCCAAAATGGTATTTACCCACAACTTTTCTCCTCATAATTCAACTCTTTGGAATAATAGAACTATTACTGTCAACAAAAAATCAATGTTTATTGACAGCTGGTTTAAATAAAATATTATATTTGTGACTGATTTAATGAATTGTAATGGTTCCTTTTTGAGTCACACTGAGTTTATTGTCAATTATAATTTGAACTGTACCCAAAAAGAATTTAAGCAAATCAAGGGCGTCAGTTTGTTTTAAAAAGTGGGGGGGACAGCTACTGGTACAAGTGACTTTTAAGAAGTGTTTGTGATCAGGGGCGCTGCTAGGGATTTTAGCCCCAAGATAAGAAATGTGACTAGGCTCCCCATAGCCGGCCGTCAGGCCCTCGAAAATTTTTGATACTGTTTTACACAAAAAATGCATTTTAGTGATATTTTGACTATCATTCCTTTATTTGTGAAAAGAACAACATGACAGCTACTTGGTAGGGGAAGCACTGAAAATACAATGAAATTCATTTAGATTTTATTTGCTGCAAGACTGATACTCTATATTCCAAAAACCCATCTCTTTATTTAAATACTTGAACATAAAATTCTCTTTAGAATAATTAGAAGACTAAAACAACCTAAAATACAAAATAACCTCTTCCTTTAAAATGAAATGCAATTATAATCTGTGGAGAAAACACCATCAGAGACAAAATGGCCAATTGTCTATTATGATATATTGTAATTTGAACATGTAGCCCCACATGCAGGTTTAATTTATCTCCAATACTGTGGGCTCACAGGTGATGCCATTAGATTTGTGTTGAAAAAATACATATATGAGGCTATGCGGTTTTTGCTTTATAACCTCCTGATTTCCAGAAAATGTGAACATTTCTCAGACTGGATTGAGAGCAGTCACCCAGTCTGACCACAAATGTCTCTGTTGCTGCTGCAGAGTCCAAAGTACTGACCAAGCATTAGACTTCAGAAGCGGATGCTTTTTAAATCATTAGAATCGTTATAAAATAAAATACATACAATAGGCTTTTTTAATTTCAGAAAGATATTTTATTCACTAATGTGTTTTTTCCTCCGTTATAATCTTTTAATGTAACACACAGCTGCATTAAGTAACATTAATTCTTCTTGTCAAATCTTTCTTGTTTGTAGGCTGGAAACATTTATTATTATTATCATCATTATTATTATTATTTTTCAGGCCTAATTATTCGAGGAAAATACCGCCATGTGTGGATAATCCGGGTCATGACCTCTTCTTCTTCTGTGGTGTTATTACATGGGATAATCACAGCAAGCAAACAAGTTTTCTAACTCACCCAGGTATTATCAGAAGAAAGACCACGTTCTGGGTCGGAGCTTCAACTTGGCGCAATTGCAAATTTATAGCAGCTTCATGTTTTTTTTATCCTCACGGACGTCTGCAGCGTCCCTCTGCTATACTCTCGGACGAATGCGGGCGGTGCGTTCAGGAGCGTCGGAATTTTCTATACTACCGAAATAACTGGGATTACAATGGTTTACACGTGAGGGATTTGAGTGCGGTGGAGACAAAATGACCTCTGACAGAAAGTGGGGGGGACACATCACCCCCGTCCCCCCCTAAACTGACGCCTATGAAGCAAATACTAAAAGCAGTTCCTTTACCCTTAATCCACTTAATCCAGAATTTCCTAATGTACAATAACATTTCACCCAAATTACCTACTCTTTTGGTTGAGGAATTTAATTTGATGGATAAAACATGTAAGAACAAATGTATTAATTTTGTTCTTAAATCCAGGGTGTTTCATGATTTTTGCAGAGGATTAACTCTGCCACCTTAAACAAAGCTTTTTGTAGATTTATCAAATGGCCAATTCTTCCAAAAGTAAAAGAAACCCATTTCAAAATTATGAATAAGATCTGTCCTGTTTCCAGTTTCCTCAAAAAAAGATTTAATTTTGAGGTTGAATTCTGCTCCCTCTGCAGTGATAATGATGAAACACTGGAACATCTATTCTTTTTCTGCCCTGTGTCTCAATCCTTTTGGACTGATATAAAAAGCTGGGTTTCACTTAAGATAAAAGATGTTCCTAACTTTGAATGGAATCACATTCTTTATTACATGGACGGTTTGGACAATTCTGTTTCAGAGATTTTCAGAGATTATCAATATTATTTTATTGATGGGTGTCTGAGGCGCAGTTGGACAGTGCGCTTGGTCAGTGATCGGGAGGTTGCAGGTTCAAGCCCAACTCCAGGCGACACATGGCGATGTGTCCTTGGGCAAAACACTTAACCCCAAGTTGCTCCCACTGCTGCATCAGTGGCGTGTAAATGGGCATGAAAGGGCGTGAATGTGTTAGAGATACTGATGGATAACTAACATAGATACTCTGAACCATCAGTGAGTGAATGTGAGTGCAAATGGGTGTGAATGGGTGTGAATGGGTAGGTGTGACCTGCGGTGTAAAGCAGCTTTGAGTAGTCAAAGACTAGAAAAGCGCTATATAAGCTCAAGTCCATTTACCATTTAAATACCATATCCACTGTGCTTAGTGGAGAAATCACAGGCCCTCCTTTCCTGGCTTTATGAATGAGTTTAAATTATTCTTTCTTTCTCTAAAAAGACTGAAGACAAAAAATGCCACAAGGATCTGTGATGATCTAGCACACAATCTTTTATTTTAATCTTAAATTGTTAATGTTTTTGATTGCAATGTATAGGTAAGTGTATGTTTGCATTTACAAGTTACAACATGTATTTAATTTTGTACATAACAGATGGATAAACATTTATTTTCATATATTTTCCAAACGTTGTGCTATTTAAAAAGAAAATCAAACTTATGTCCCCCACTACATATGTATTTATCTAAATTAGAATTTTAGAGCACTTAAATTTTGTTATTCTTTAAGTTTTTTACACTGAACTTTGTTTTGTCTCTACTCTGCTTGACTTCTCACTTTATTTATGGATGCCTTTATAATTATGTAACCCTCTGTGTCTTCAGATTATGTTCTTTTTACTTTCATTGTGTTTTATTTTGTTATGCTACGGAACAGAAAGTACCTTGTTTTAAACTATCCTCATTGAGAGTTTGTATATTGTGAAATGTTCGAAATAAAAAAAATTAAAAATAAAAAAAAAAGAGAGAGACAGTGGCGACAGTGGAAGTTCAAAAAGCTTCCGACAAAGCGTTGACAGCAATAAAATCGTAATATTTCTGTAGATTTTATAAAGACGAGTGAGGCAGACTGACAGATGACAGTGATTTTCCAATTGACTACTACACAATAAGTCGGACTCACAGCAGCACAATAACTGTTCTTATATTCATTGCAAATTGAATTCTATCACTGTTGACCTCTTCTTCCTTATTAATTGTATTAATTGCTCTGACTTGTTCTCACTTTACTAAACCTGTGCATTTGTTGTCAACAATAAACTGATATTTCCTTTTTTTCAAAACTTTTAGACTTTAGTGAGGCACACTAACAGGTGACGACCAATTATTTTTCAGTTAACTACATAATACGTCTGGACTTACAACAGCATAATGATAACTTATTCTAATATATAAGTTCATTGCAAATAAATTGATATTGAAACTGATATTTCCTCTTTTTTCTAAACTTTCAGACTTGAGTAAGGCACACTAACAGGTAACAAGCAGTTATTTGTCAGTTCACTCCACAAAAGGTCTTGACTTGCAACAGCATACTGATAACTGTGTTCTAATATGAACTTATTGCAAATAAACTGAGTCCTACCACTAACTATTCCTGCTTATCCCAAACTTACTCTGAGGGATGCATCACACAACTGCTTTTTCCCAATGAACTGAAGACCACAATGAATTCCTTCAAAACTTTATTAACAGAAGTCAAACAGATCAGCACGACAAGCTGTTTGTGTCATTTCCACTATGATGTCCTTGATACAGTCTTCACCATGGTGCACTGCGCTGCATGGGGTTGCTCCAGCCGCTCAGAGTAAGCCGTCCGCATGTACAGCTTTCCCAAAAACAGGGACAGAAGACAGACATGGGTGGCTAAAATCGGAAGGAGCAATTTAGCTGTGACAGACAGATTTAACAACAAAAAAAAATGTGAGGTAATCACATTCAAACAATGCATTTGCACACTGACACACTTTCAAATATCAGACCACTAGGAAGTTTGAAATTTATAATATATAATATACTATCTAAATCCCAATTCCAATCCAACCCCTCAAGGACTCACTGACAGATCAAGTCAGTGAATGAGCCCTTTCTGCCCCTTAATCCCTGTAAGTCTGATTTGCATAAGGCAGTTACCCACAGTTTAGAGCGTTGTGAAGACAAATACCATCAGACGCCATCAGTAAGTGTTTAAAAAAAAGGGGGGGGGGGGGTTAATAGACAGCAAACTTTAAATTACCAGTCAGAGACCTGCGTCAACAACATTTTGTTGTCAAGGTAACATGTCATGAGAGTAGGTAAGTGCTGCTCTTTCATGATTACTGCATTTGGACCCTTCGTCACTTACAGCTGACATCAGGTAATTAGGGTTCAGGGCCTGAGTTTTTAGGGGGCAGATTGGAATTGGGCCTCAGTGTGTGTGTATTCAACCACTATGGGATATATCCTACTGGTCTGTACTCCTCGATAAAAGTGTGTTGTTGAGTGTGAGAATTAAGCTGAAGTCACTCCCCTGGCACATTTTGAGGCTGACCAGTTTGTCAAGACCAGCAAGAGACAGGGAGAGCTCACATCAGCCATTTAGGACAGCAGGGAGTCACCAACCATTGAATCACAGCTCCTAAAACAACTCAAAAAACAAGAAAATATAATTTAAATAAAAAAAGAGCAGCACTGACAAAAGTAAGGCAGGAAAATGCAGTTCTCAAGAAGACAATGAAAATTAAGGACAGAAAATTTAGAACAATGTCAACCAAAGATCAGATTGAAGCATTAGGCCAGCTAACCACAAGGGAGATGAAATGGAGCAACGACAGTGTAGAAGGCATTAAAACTTCAATTTGCTGCTGGTCCCACCGACACCAATAACAGAAAGGCAAATAAATAGTGGGATTGTTTTTCCTCAAAAAATGCATGCAAACAGCTCAAAATCAACCAGAACTTACGTAAAGAAATGGTCAACAGTGGCTATTTGTATTTAATTCTTACCTTTAACTCCGAACGCTTTATTTTTCCTTTCTTCTCCGCTGCCTTTCCCTCACCTTCCCTTGACTCCACTGCTCTGAAATCATTAATCAATTAGGGACAGCTGCAGCAAATCGCAGAGCAGGAGAGTGAAGAGGGAGAGAAAAGCTGCATGCACACTTAATGGTCACGTCAGGTGTCGCTTTCACAGTAAAGCCTAGTTTCCATAATCATTACTGTACACTAAGGGAATAATGTCAAAAATAGAACTTGCTACATGACACACATGTTACATATGTATGAAAAATATAACTATGCAGATAAACTTCGTTTGTGTTGTGTCAATCAGGTTCTGCTCTCTTCCAATCCACAAAAACAGCTGTTAACAGATGCAATCACAACCCCTGCACATTAATCTTGCTACTATAAATCGACAGGGCTGGATTAAGTTACAGTTACAGAGCAGAATTTACAGTTATCCACCTGTTGCACCGGTTGTTATCGTTATCCAGTGTGCTAGCCTAAACTTTTATCTGTTGACATTCTCTAAAACCAATAATCTAGACGGGGAAAATACGCTAACATAATTAATCATTCGTGTCAATTTAATTCCAATGCCCTACTGGTATGAAAATGTCATTATTTAAACGTTTTACCTGGAACAAGTGTTGCTCCGTACATGCTCTCCATTGAAATACATTGAGCGGCAGTTAGCTTACGCTAACTTCCGGGAACTTTTGAGGGGCTCCATGTTCCGCCATTGCAGTGAAAAAACTGAGCCATTGCAGTAAACGGAGTTGTCGCCACTCTCTCTCTCCAGGCACTCTAGATTTCAGGAACTGAATCAGGCAGGCCCATCTGCTATGCAAGGTTAGGGTAAAGCTGTTCGAGTTGCAGAAACACAAGGCATCCCCTGGAAACAACAACTAAACATCTTTCTGCGTGAGTATCGGTTTACACCACACAGCACGACAGAAAAATCACCTGCAGAGCTGCTGTTTCAACGCAAGATGTTTACAAAGCTTCCATCTTACACATTCTGCAAGCAAAAGTTCAGATCCAGAAATGAGAGCAAGAGACAGTAAGGCTAAAGAGAAAATGAAACAACATGCAGACTCTCATCGTCATGCTAAGCCACACACGCTTACTCCAGGTGACCGAGTACTCCATTGTCAGCCCAAGCACAACAAACTGACAGCCCCATACAATGCTACACCATATACCGTGACTAAAGACAAAGGCTCCATGATCACAGCAGCAAGAAATGGGCACTCCATCATGAGGAATTCCTCATTCTTCAAGAAGGTAACTCGAGCCTCTTCACATTCCACCGGATTCTACAGATGATGACTGTGACACTGGAGATACCCCTACTACCACACCGACACCAAGATGCCCCTCACAAAGCAACAGACATCCCCCCACTTACCTTAAGGATTATACTTAGCTGATGGACTAAAGAAGAAAAACAAACAAAAAAAAAAAGTGTTTTCTAAGCTACGAGCACTGTACAAATTTCAAAAAGTCTAAGAGATATACATATACATCTGCTGTTTGTGGACTGGTTTACCCATGTTTGACAGAGAAATCATTTCTTTATTTCAAATGCTTCAATCTACATTTCATAAATATTGAGTTCATGCATGTAGTGCCAGGTGACAGTTCAGAAGTAATTTTTGAGACATATATTCTTGTTTATTTGCAATTAAATTTTCAGAGTTTCTGTGTATTCAGAGTACAAAACAGATTGCTCAAAAGTTTGCATTTAATGTTGATATTTACAGCACTTATTACTTTTATCACCACTGTTATTTCTGTTTTAAAAAAAAGGGGGCAATGTGGTGTTTGCAGAATTATAGTGCATTTATGGCAGTACAGTGCCATCTAGTGTATATTTAGCGTAGCGCCTGAAGACAGTTAGACTGCGCAATATGGAGTTGGCAGTTGACAATGAACGCCAGTACTGAGCAGCACGTTGTTGTGAGCCTCTTGCCTTGAAACGCAACACATGAACATTACAGTCACCAGAGAAACAGAGACTTTCCTCTGGCTTTTCTAGCCTTGTGAACACTTTTTGACCGATCAAAAGTCCAAGACTTAAAAATATAAAATACAAAGATCAGTACAGCTGGAGATGTCCTGTCAACAGTTTTACAGCCGCCTCTTTTACTATTGCCACCCTTTTTGTTTAGTGAATTCTGTAAGGCTCCCCTGACATTCTTTAAGAGCTTAAAAGTCCGGAAAATACCAGTTATTTGTTCTTATTGTATATATATTGTGTGTTAGGGTCGTTTTTGTGCACTTAACCTGCCCTGCCAGTACTTACATGGGGTTTCTCATAGTCCAAGTTATAAACACGTTAAAGATCTTTTTTGTGAAAATGCAAAGCTTTGTAGAAGGAAAGATTCAAGAATGTGTAAAGTCTATACACAACTATACACAATTTGGCTTTGAATTAATGAATAATGGATGCTTATGGACAAAAACTCTAACAGAGGTGCATTTTGTGCTTAAGAGAAACACATTTCTATGTAAGAGAAAAAAACAGACTGGTAGAAGCGAGGAAAGAAAACACTACTTGATGTCCGTCAAATTCTTTTCTCCTGGTTTACACAAGATGATTTAATCTGGACACAGACCCTTTGATGGGGCCTGTTGCATTAAGAACTGTACAACATTTACAGCGAAAGCGTGCCTCATTAATGTGTCCATGAAAAAAGGTAATAGCCTACCTTTGAATCATCGTAGAAACTTGATCTGATAAGCAGTCATCTCTCGCATATGGGATTAATTAAATGAACAAATAACACTGATTTATTTGGCTTTATGGACTGCTACAGTCCACAACAGCTTTTTTGTTGTGGGTAATTCCATGATTTTAGAACATGGTCTGCTATAGAAAGTCATCAAATAAAAATCACTCGTCTTAAAGTCTTATTATAAAGGCTTATTGCGTATATAATGTAATTATATCACATCGTAGTCGGATCATGTGCCCTAAAATTCATCATTTGAGTTTGTTTGGAGATGACACTACTGCGCATGCTCTGTGGGCCCAATAACGTGAAAGTAAATCCGGAAGCCACAAAACTTTTTTTTTTATTTATTTTGAACACAATTTTTCAACAAATTTGGCTTACAATGTTCACAAAAGTACATGTAAACTGAGGTTTACATGCATATGCACAGGTGCATATAAATGCATATAGAAGAACAATATCAAAGACAATTTTGAAAGAAAAGGAAAAGGAATGCTCGAGCTTTTCTTTCAGATTATATTTCTCAATTAACTTAAACAGCTTCATTGCAGGTTTACTCTTGTTCAACTTGAGGGCTTTAAAAAAGAAAAGAAATTTGTTGTGAAAAACACAAAATCTAGGGGTAACCATCCTGTATTTGCATTTGTGAATGTGAAATTTCCTGAAAATTAGGACATTATTTATCAAAAAAACATATTTTTCAGAAACAAAACCATACAAAATGTCCCTATGAAGAAAAGGTTCAAGAAGAATTTTGGTGTGGAGCCAGTCATGTATATCAGTCCACAAAGCTTCTGTGAAAACACATTGGAAAAACAAATGATCTGTAGTTTCAATATCCTCACAAAAAGCACATTTATTTGTCTCAAAACCAAACCGTTGACATAAAAATTCATTTGAAGGATAAACACTATTTAAAATTTTAAAATGCATTTCTTTAACTTTAGGAGCAATGGGAAAGGACCTCTTTCACAATACATGTAATTTTGCCCACAGCCCAATTTTTTGTTTATTGTGTGGTATTTGTAGTACACCCAGAGACTCCCAAGAATATACCTTTAGAAAATCCAAAAGTCATCCAGGGCCTGTACTATGACCTATTTTATGATCATTGCCATAGGTGTGAGCCAGGGTGCACACTTTACCCCAAAACTTACTCAAACACAAATAATAAATCATCAAATTGGGTCAAATCACCTTCACTGAAGTCTGGTGCATCTTTTGAAATCAAATGTAAAGCTAAGTATTACAATTGAAAGAAGTTATTGAATTTTAACTGGAAAAAAAAGTTTTTTTATGATTTTTTCAACAAATTCAATTCTTTAGAGATGTGTCTGACCAACTTACAGTTGCTGTACAACTACAATACTTACAAATTATTTGGCCACATATATATTCTCAAAGTGGGAAAAAAATCATCAAATTCTGAGACCGGTAAAGTTGTTCAATTAACAGGTTGGGTTACTGTGGAAGAATCAGGATACTGTTCCATGTCTTGTATATCAGGGAACCTTTAAAGATTTGTTCAGAATTCATCCTTTAAGTATGATTTCTTTTAGAATTTGAATGCTAGATTCAAAACAAACATTTCACATGAAATGTTATTCATTTTAATATTGAACAGCCACAAAGGGCCTGTATATTATGCCTTTGTGATGAGATAATAATGAGCCATTGATACAAGTAAAAACCGATGCAGTTTTGGATTGTTGTAATCAGATTGTATATATCTACAATGACAGCAATACATAAACATTACTTCTGTCAATTTCTGTTTCCAGTACTTACAGTATATATACATGTAATCTGTTTTATGGCCTTCGTGTCTTTTTGCATAGCAACGGCTTGGACAATTTTACTTTGTAGACTGGAACTATAGTGAGGGAAAGGGGATCTGAGAAATCCATAGGATGTATGATTGGCTGGTTATTTCATAGAATGGAGTCTTTGAATTTGCTTGTGTATGGTTTGAGGGGTTTCTGATTTTGAAAATGTTTATAATATCCCAAATAATAGATTACAGATGCAACATGTGCACACATGCCAGAGGTTCTCTTTCCAGCAGGACAGAGCCAATAATATGCCTTCACAGGATCATCTGATGCATTCTTGTCAAATTGAATCCAAACATTGTATTTTATTTGAGATCTGTGACGAGAATGAAACTGTCCCCTAATGAGATCAGCATCATGCTGGTAAACCCAAATCTCATAGTCACCATCATTTTTTTGATGCTCAGCAATGTAGCCAGGGGACTGTTTGATTTGGTATATACCGCATGTTATGGTCTCAAGGTATTCCAGATCCACATGAGGGAATGAGATATCAGATGCTTCAAGCTTCTGCCATTCACTACGAGCTCTACGTGACATATTTGGGTCTTCTGCAACTCGTTTTGCCAAAACATTGTCTTTTTTTAAAAGTGAAAGCATACGCTGAGCCATCTTAGTATCTCGTTCCTCTTGATCTGGATCTGAAACATATATTGGTCCTCTGAAGGCATTGAGACATGCAGTTACTATGCGCACTAATTTGCCAATGACCTCAACGAAATAATTTGAGGTAAGTTGTTCCTTAAACAACATCCACTTCTTTAAACGCCCGTGGTAGGACTCTACTATCCATCTTGTTTTGATACAGCAACGATCACTATTGGCTGTTGAGGAATCCAATTGGGATTTACCAGTTGGTAAAAATGACGGCATTCTAGCATCATACCCCAACTTAGCAAGAAGATCTAAGGCATCCCTGAAACCGTGATCTACAATCATATTGTCATTTGCTTCTAACCAAGATTTCAATATTTCAATTTTTTCCATGATGAGCCGAGTTATTGTTGAATCATTTACGTTGCCATGGTAGGGGCCAATAGTGTCTAAAACATATCCATCAGGCAGTACAACTGACATGAATTTTAGGTAATTTTGTTTTTTCTGTCCTCCGTAAGATGCCCTTTGAAACTGATGATCACTGCATTTGTTGAGGTAGATATATGTACCCTCTAAGATAAGAGTGACCTGGTCACCATAGAAAGCTTTAGTAAAGACAGTGTTGTGAGTTATGGCATCGTGGCGTGAAATATGATTTGTGCCAAGGTATTTGGGAACAACTATTGTGTTCAAAATATCTGCAATTGTATGAAAATATCTTGACAGTGTAGCTTGGGAAAGATTAGTAAGCATGGTCATTTGATTCCATGAAAGGTTTGTTTTCAGTTTTGCCCTAAAGTAAAGAAGCAAATCTATTGCTCTGGAACTATCACTTGAACCTGAAACAAGATCAGATTCACACATGTCATACATGTTCTGAAATTGCACCATTGTCCAGCCAGTCCATGCATGGCAGTCAGAATCTGACAAGGTTTCAAACTTCAGTTTGGGTGATGTCTCATGTTTGGAGACTTCATGTAGAATATATATAATATTTATACTTAATATATAGAATATATGAAAAAAAAATATAATTCAATTGAATGCACAATACTAAATTGAAGTTAACATCCATTTGCTGCAAGTTGCATGAAATAAAACATTACCCTTGATATAATACAAGACATGGAACAGTATCCTGATTCTTCCACAGTAACCCAACCTGTTAATTGAACAACTTTACCGGTCTCAGAATTTGATGATTTTTTTCCCACTTTGAGAATATATATGTGGCCAAATAATTTGTAAGTATTTTAGTTGTACAGCAACTGTAACAGAATGTAACAGAAATTGACAGAAGTAATGTTTATGTATTGCTGTCATTGTAGATATATACAATCTGATTACAACAATCCAAAACTGCATCGGTTTTTACTTGTATCAATGGCTCATTATTATCTCATCACAAAGGCATAATATACAGGCCCTTTGTGGCTGTTCAATATTAAAATGAATAACATTTCATGTGAAATGTTTGGTTTGAATCTAGCATTCAAATTCTAAAAGAAATCACACTTAAAGGATGAATTCTGAACAAATCTTTAAGGTTCCCTGATATACAAGACATGGAACAGTATCCTGATTCTTCCACAGTAACCCAACCTGTTAATTGAACAACTTTACCGGTCTCAGAATTTGATGATTTTTTTTCCCACTTTGAGAATATATATGTGGCCAAATAATTTGTCAGTATTTTAGTTGTACAGCAACTGTAAGTTGGTCAGACACATCTCTAAAGAATTGAATTTGTTGAAAAAAATCATAAAAAAAACTATTTTTTTTCCAGTTAAAATTCAATAACTTCTTTCAATTGTAATACTTAGCTTTACATTTGATTTCAAAAGATGCACCAGACTTCAGTGAAGGTGATCTGACCCAATTAGATGATTTATTATTTATGTTTGAGTAAGTTTTGGGGTAAAGTGTGCACCCTGGCTCACACCTATGGCAATGATCATAAAATAGGTCATAGTACAGGCCCTGGATGACTTTTGGATTTTCTAAAGGTATATTCTTGGGAGTCTCTGGGTGTACTACAAATACCACACAATAAACAAAAAAATGGGCTGTGGGCAAAATTACATGTATTGTGAAAGAGGTCCTTTCAAATACTTTGATCTCAAAGAGTGTATAGTGTCCCTTGAGAAAACCTGAGTAATGGAGTTTCAAAATGAAAGCATAGTATAAGAATTTTCACCATACATTTTTCTAAGTGTTTTGTTGGAGATATTGGATGTGACGTGGAAGACAAGGAGTGAAGTCCATGGGATTTGAAAAGCTGCCTTTAATTAAACCGAAAATGGCAGCAGGAATCGCTTTCGTAATAGAACAGACCAATTTATGATCAATTTTCAAATTATATTTCATACAGAAGTTTTCATGGGACACCACATCACCTTCTCCATCAACAAAATGAACCACAGACCAAATGTTCTTCTCCATCAACTCCTTATTGTAAAATGGTTTGTTTCTAATCATAATGTATCTGTTGTTCCATATCTGAGTGTTATGTGGGGTAAAGTTGTGATTGTTCAACATTTTCCAATATAAGATAACTTGTTGGTGATAAAGGGACAGTTTAACAGTTAATGTCTGAATGGTGAAGTCACATCTTAATAACAGATCGATACCTCCTAATTTCTTGAAAATTTCTCTGGGAATATGATACCAAAAGCTATTATTGTTTAAAAGGGATTTCAACCAATTCATTTTTAAGGTTCCGTTTAGGAAATCAAAGTCTATGGCTTGTAAACCTCCATATTCATACTCCGTAATCATTTCAGCCTTTTTTTTTTTTTTTCTTAGATGTAATCTTTTGGCATTTTGTGCCTTTATTGATAGGAGAGAGACAGTGGATAGGCCTGTGAAAGGGGGTGAGGAGAGAGTAGGGGAAGACACTCTGCAATATGGTCACAGGCGGGACTCGAACCTGGACCGGCAGAAGCAAATACGTGGGGTGCCTGGTTGCTAACCACTCTGCCAAACCAGCACCCCATTTCAGCCTTTTTAATATGAGTTTTCCTCTTCCAGATATTATCAGAATTAATCTGGTTAATCTGCTTAGTTGCTCTTTTGAGTAAAGCTAAAGAATACGCAGGATTAATACACCTAGATATACTTTCCAACTTAGTCAAAAACACCCATCCCATCAAACTAATATCTCTTAATAACCAGGAATTCAGTCTGGCTTGGCAAGTATCTCACACCTCCTTTATATTCTTTTTCTCTCTTTCAGTAACATCTTTGCAAATAAAAATACCTAAATATTTGATAACTGTCCTTATGGGAATATTGTATGCGCTTGTTAACACACACTGATGGATTGGCATCAGTTCACATTTGTTGAGGTTGAGTTTAAGACCGGAGGCTCTGGAAAAACCTCAATGGTCTGTATTATCTTTGAGACCTCAGTTAGTTGTTTCATAAATATGGTTGTGTCATCCACTAATTGGCTAATGACTATTGATTTGCCCAAAACATCTAGAGGAGCAATGGTCGAGTTCTTAATGAAAATAGACAGCATCTCAGAAGCAATTATGAAACGGAAAGGAAAGATTGGGCAGCCTTGCTTTATTCCACGTTTGATGGGAAACCTTGGTGAAGTACCACCTGGTAATGAGATTGAGCTATTTGAATCCTCATACAGAGATTCAATTACATTTCGAAATTTGTATCCAAAAGGCTTTATAAAAGTCAAGAAACAGAATAAAACCTTCGTCCTCAATTAGGTGATTATAATCTAATAGATCTAAAACGAATCAAATGTTGTTATGAATTGATGTATCATTCATAAAGCCAGATTGGGAGTCACTAATCATTTTAATTGAGTTCCTTTCCTCCTCTCCTTTCCTGCCTCCTCTTTTCTAGGCGACAAAAGTATGCTGTCCCTTTTTCACCCTCCTCCATCCATTTGGCCCTGGATCTAACATAGGCCCCTCCCGCTTTTTTGAGATAAATATCATCAAGTTTGGATTGCAAAGTTAATAAAATCTGTTTATCACTGTCAGTGAGTGTTATTTTCATACAATAGGAATTAATTTCTTTAATTAAATTAATCTCAGACTGTCTATTATTTTTAGTAAAAGCTTTGCTAAACTGAATAGAGAATTCCTGAATTTTGAACTTAAGAAATTCCCATTTTGATACATGTGAGGTTAAAGTACAATCACTACAAACTTCTGAGATTATATGTTTTATACCATCACAGTAACTGTTATTATTTAACAAACTTGAATTGAATTTCCAATAGCCTTTGTTTATTCAGGAGAATCCAGGTGGTAAAAAAATCATTTTTAAAACTGAATGATCTGTAAGAGGAGCAGCAGACAAAGAGCAGCCCGAAATCAGTTGTGACATGGACAGAATGATTTGTTACATCATTCGGTTTGAACCGAGTGTACTGTTTGGTGTTAGGGTGCTGTAAACGCCAAGGATCTAATAAATTGTGTTCACTACGAATGTTAGATAGAACAGGGTTTTGAGAGTGACAATGACCTTTGGAAGGGTATTTATCCAGGTATTCGTCGTTAACCATATTAAAATCACCTCCCATAACTACATTGGCCAATGGCTATATCATTATAAGGTCATTAATGACATTAGAAATCTCTGACAACAAATGTCTATTATGCGTGAGGTTATTAAATCCATAGATGTTAATCAATATAAAATGCTATATGTCAATTTTAAGAACGCAGATTAGCCATCTACCAATATTGCTATATTGAGAAGCAACCAGACTGCCAGGAAAGTTATGAAAAAAAACAGCTAGCCCTGCTGATTTACTGGAACCATGATCAAAGAGGATCTTATCACCCCATTGGTTGGTCCAAAATTTTTCCTGTGTTTCCTGGAACCTTTACAAAACAGAAATATTGCCTTTCTTTTAGTGCTATCTCTTAAGCCCCTTGCATTCAAGGATAAACAAGAAAAAGAAACGTTCATCATACAATAGAAAAAAACAACAAGCCAGCAACTGCTAGCAATCAGAACAGTGGATGGAAGTAGAAAAAAAAACAAGGTAGGCAATGTCCCTTCAATATTCAAACATTAGAAAACTTAACTATCCTTCTCTTTGTAGAAAAGAATTATGGACCCTTTAAACCACAAAGAGTGCAATCATGTTTCAGTGCCTGAATTTGTGACCCTGCTCAAGTGATCCTCCGTCCATCGATAAATGTATCTCCCCCTCTGTAGTAGGCCCGCTTCCATGCGATTGTTGAATTTTTGGCCATGCTGCTGCTCTCATCTCCCTGTTAGCTTTGCAGAGGTCTTCCATGAAGCCGATTCCCAGGTCCTTACAGACGGAGGAATTCTTGGTAATCTTCCATAGAGCGTCGTGGTGTGTTCTCTGGGTTAATTGGATGATTGCTTACCACGTCCTGTTTTCCTCTAAACGATCCAGACGGTGAACGGAGTCCACTATGTGATTGATGATCGGGGCCCATGGGGGGGAAATTTTCATTAGCAAGTTGGCCACCAGCTCTCTAACATTTTCCCCTTCTTTCTCTTTTATCCCCCGTATCCGTAGATTCCAACGCCGCTTGTATCTTTCCAGCTCCAGGACTCTTTCTTTCAGTTCAGCATTGTCTTTTAAACGCAGCCATCTCCTTCTTCGTGTTCTGCAGTTGAATTTTACAGTCTTTGATCTGAGGGTGAAGAGCCGGCGCGCGCCAAGGCGCGAGAGATACACTTCAGGTCTATTATCGAGAGACAGCAGGCGCGATTACTGGCCCTGGCAGCCTCAAGTGTGGCCTGCTGGCAGCTGCCACATCTGCCAGTAGCTGCCAGTCATTTACTGACCTCTCTTGTTTCATCCTGCCAGTTTTGCTGTCCCCTCACCTCATAAGTCAGTACAGCGGCCACTAAAGGTGAGTGGTTGGTAACTGCAGGCCACCAACTCACTCTGAATTATCATGAACTCCCCCTGTAGGCAGAGGTCAGTAACTACAGGTCAGCTCCATTAAACCCTATGGGTTACTCACTCACATCTTGAACGCCCCATGTAGGCAGAGGTCGGTACTAAAACTACAACTATACATTTGTTTGTATCATAAAAACGCCATGTGAGCAGCTCCACTTCATACAGGGCATTTGCTGCAATTACGGACCTCTGCCTACAGGGTGCGTTCACGATAATTGAGAGTGGCCGCTGTACTGACTTACGAGGTGAGGGGACAGCAAAACTGGCAGGATGGAACAAGAGAGGTCAGTAAATAACTGGCAGCTACTGGCATTTGCGGCAGCTGCCAGCAGAACTGACAGGAGGGGTCAGTAAATAACTGGCAGCGCTACTGGCAGATGTGGTACGGGTCAGAAAATAACTGACAGCTATTAGGAGGGGTCAGTAAATAACTGGCAGCGCAACTGGCAGATGCGGTAGGGGTCAGAAAATAACTGGCAGCTATTAGGAGGGGTCAGTAAATAACTGGCAGCACTAGTGGCAGATATTGTAGGGGTCAGAAAATAACTGGCAGCTATTAGGAGGGGTAAGTAAATAACTGGCAGCACTACTAGGGTCAGTAAATAACTGGCAGCGCTACCGGCAGATGTGGCAGGGGTCAGTAAATAACTGGCAGCGCTACTGGCAGATGTGGCAGCTGCCAGGAGGTCACACTGGAGGCTGCCAGGGCCAGTAATCGCACCTGCCCCTACTGCTATTATCTGCGCGGCCACTTCCAAACCTCTTAAATTCACTGTCGTTAAGAAAGCACCAAACAGGAAGTCACCGTGTGGAGTAACTGGAAGTTTCAAAATAAAACACAATGCACAGACTCTTGCAAGAGATTTCCCTAAAATGTTTGTCATTACGTCAAAACCGGAGGCACGAGCATTAGGTCAGCAGTCGGTCAGAGGGTCCCAGAGGCAACACCATGGACGAAGAAAAGTGAATCGTAGAGGTACAGAAATATATAAGATTGTATACATGTCATCATACATCTATTCTACACGGATATATGTGGATAGAAGTTGAATAAATCACGGAGCTGTGAGGTTGGGACCAGCAAAGGGACCTTAGAGAAGCAAAGCAAGGTGTTGTTTATTTCTTTTTTCAGTCTATATTCACGTTTTATGAGCGTGTGACATCACTATTCACATGAGAGCCTGTGGCTCTCCGGGGATCAGCCCTCCCCCTACGGGGCTGTGCGCCGCGGTGCTTCTGGGCACGCCGGTTTCTGTGGGGTTTGCCTGTCGGAGCAAGACCACGGTGCTTTTGCTTGCAGTGAAATTTGAGGGTTAGCCATGTTAGCTAGCATCACAGAGTTGTGTTGAATCTGAACACCCAGTGAGTCAACCTTGCTAGTGAGAGCTGAAGTTTGAGTGGTAAGTTGTTTAATAGCTTCCAAATTGGCAGTCGCACCTTCCTCTGCCTCCGAATCCTTCTTTTTGGAGCATGGCTGAGTTTTGACAGGTGAAAAAGGATCTTTTCTTTTGGCGCTGTCAGTTGAAACCTCCATCCTGGCTGCGTAGTTGTGCCTGCAGATGCCATATTTCCTCAGCTTTTCCCAGAGGGCTTCATGAGTCAGGAATCGCCGGTGGTAAGTTTTTATGCAATAAACTTTCCATTGTTAAAGGGTATGAGATTGAGAGTCAGATAGTAAGTTTCAAGGGGAAAAAAACTGGGACATGCCGACAGAGCTCACTGCTTCGTATGCACCCGGACCGCCATCTTGCCGGATCCCCGGAAGCCAGAAACTTTTTCGGCGTATGCGCCGGGTGAGCAACTCCAATAGAAATGAATGGGCGCCATTTTCGGTCCGGTATCCAGTTCAAATAATACATCCATGGGGGTGCATCATGGCTACTGCTAGCGACCAACCGGAGCTTGAAGAGCTTCCCCCGTCGCTGAAATCTCCTGTTTGGGAACACTTTGGCTTCCTGGTGAAATATTGCAACAGAGAAAGACAGGTGGATAAAACGACCGCCGTGTGCCGATGCTGTTCAACTGAGGTCAGATAATTTTCGACAGCACGTCAAACATGCCAGCTCACCTGAAACGGCACCACTCAAGTGTAAAGATTTCCATGGTAAGGGAAAAAAAACACTGTAGTGCAAATTCAACTGCTGTCTGCATTCAAGCAGTCTCTCTGACAATTCAGATCGGGCCAAAGCGATAACAGCATCCATCAGCATTTTAATAGCAAAGGATCTAAGACCATATTCAGCTGTGGAAAATGCTGATTTTAAACACATGCTAAAGGTCGTCCACATTTAAGCTTGGAATTCAATCAATCAATCAATCAATCTTTATTTGTATAGCGCCAATTCATAACAAGCGTTATCTCAAGACACTTTACAAATAGAGCATAAAGCTCTTCATTTTATGGATACACATATATGCATATACACATATACATATAAAATACACATATACATATATATACAAATATATACATCCAACACCCAACATGAATCCATATAGCCAATCATGGATCCCTCCATCATGGCGGCAAGAAAAAACCTTCTGTTAAAGCTATGGTCTACGATTTGGAAGCTTTGTACATATTAATAACACTGTTTATAAGGCTGTAATAGTCCTATGGTCCTATCTACACAGTATAAAGACCAAAAAGAATGAAAATAATCCATTCAGTATATCCGCTGAAAAGCTGCATACTAGCTGACCAATCAATCCTAAGAACCTGCGACTATTAATTGGTCCGTGAGTTGGTCCGTGAGTCCATCCAATCCCCTGTCTCTCTCACTACGCATCGTCATGCGATGCGTAGTGCGTCATGGTCCCGTCTCCTCCCCTCCACCTCCGGTGAGCAGCTAGCAGCGTTAGCTACTGAACTATCATGGAGCCGGAAAAGCCTAGCGCCGAGACCGAAGCCGCCTCCCTCTCCCGCGGGGCCCAACGGAGCTCTGCCCGCGGGTTGAGGCCTGTTAGCGGGCTAACGGCTAACGGCTAACGGCTAACGAATAGCCTCAGCCAGCCGTCAGACCTTCAGCATCGACCGTTTCGCCCCTGGTTGATCAGGTAATGGCTTTGTTTACTACAGTGGGAGATGTCTGCTGAATAACTCTGGTTAGTTTGTGCCTGCACGGGCTAATAACTTGTAGGGGAGCGGGTTAGCCTGTTAGCCGCTAATCGTTTGCACTGTAAGCTGAGCTGGGGAGGACAGGCCGAGAAAGATAAATCCTCCCCCACACTCGGCTCCGCTCTGGCGGCGCCAGACCCGCATTGCCGCCGGTCCAATTGAAATGGCTACTGCTGTGTGTTACAAGGGGGATGTCTGTCGTGTTTGATACTTTCAGTTGAGCTGAGCTGTTTTTGATTGAGTTTGCTGCTGATATATTGTGCTAGTCGCTCGTAGCTCAGTCCGAGGGGGCTTGATAAGAGGCGAGGCGACACGAGCTGGGGGCGGGATCTTGGAAGACGGGGGGGGGAGAGGTGAGGGAAGGGGGGGCAGGCTGCGGTTTCAAATCGTAGACCACAGCTTTAAGCAGCAGGAAATCTTGAATGTGGATCCCAGTCTCATGATGAACAGCAAATCCACACCATGCTGTGTTGAGTGTGAGGGCAAATTAAAGAAGAAACATTATTTTTAATTTCATATATTTGTTCTTTATTTTATCTTTGTTTTCTTTTGTCTTGTTTCATCCCCATTTTGTTCCCCATCTCTCAACTTCATTTATACCCTCCTGCAACCCTCCCAACAATGTGCCCAAAATCCCCCGCCCACAAGGCACCATCATCTGCGAATAAAGATCTTCCTATTCTATATGTAACACTTTCAAAAGTATCAGCAATCATTAATGAGAATAGTGTGACAATTCACCCTCCTCTCCAGTTTTCCTCTGCTCCTTTCCCCCTCCTCTCTCAGGCTCCCCTCTCTCCTGGCTGCAGCAGCAGGAGCGTGGCCTGGAGCAGACCTGCAACAGTGGATCCTCACCTGTTCCTGTTTTCCTGATCACATTCCCTATTTAAAGCCGGGAGCTTCACCCGCTGACCGCTGGCTGGTTGCACTTCATTTGTGGTTCGTCTCAGCCTCAAGTACTCTCAGTCCTGGCCTTATGCTTTCAGTCTCGGACTACTCGGAGCTCATTGTTTTTTCCTGCTTGGATTTTTTTTGTGCTGTTGCTCATCACCCTGAAGACTCACAGCTCTTTCTCTGTCTCCTAGGTCTCCACAAGCTCCCGCCACCGCCATCACCATCACCACCTTCTTTGTATATATTCACCTCTTTTTGGAATCTTTTGTCACTGTTTGTTTTTTTCATTAAAACCTGTGAATTTCAAACTGATCGTTTGCTTCTGCTCTGGGCTCTGTTCTACAATTGATGGTCATATCCTAACAAATAGTGTTGGACTGATTACGCTCCCCTGCGGTATACCTTTTTCGACTGACTGGGTGGATAGTTCTGCCCCTACCATCACCTGAATAGTTCCTCTGTTTAAGAAGTCCCCTACCAAGTTAAACACTTTTCCTCCAATCCCCTTTAAGTGGAGCTTTATCAGAAGGCCCTCTTTCCATAACATGTCATACGCTTTCTCAATATAAAAAACACTGCTCCTACCATCCCTTTATTCACCTGTGCTTTTCGTATTTCCTCCTTCAAGCATACCATTGGATCCACTGTTTGCCTTCCTTTCCTAAATCCACTTTGATAAGGAGCCAGCATGGTTTTGCTCTCTAACAGAAAGATTTACCGTAGCATAGTAGCATATTTCATCTTTCCGTGGTGCAGACTGACCAGACTTTACTTTGATAGGATTTTTTGTGCTATGTACCTTAGTGAAAGTGCTTGCCATCGGCTCTGCCTTTTCTGTATTTTTAACTGCAGTGATGCGTCCTTCTGTTAAAACAGGATACCTCCACTCTCTCCTGTTCCCTGCTTCTCATTGCCTCCTTACACTTATTGTCCCACCATGGCACTGCCTTCTTCTTATCCTTTCCTTTCCTTTTTGGAATAGCTTTTGTTGCACCTGCAATAATTCTTTGTTTTGTTTTGCAATCAAACATTTCCACACCCAGCTCCTCACTGATCTGATTTATTAGTTTGTCTCCTTCTTCTCTAAATATCTCCCATTCTGCTTTTGCAAATATCCACTTTCAACCAACACTCTCTGTTTCCTGTGGAGAAGCAATATTAATTTTGCACCAGGCGGGATAATGATCACTCCCTATCGTTCCATTTTGACATACTGACCGCACATTGCTGCAATACTGTTTGATACTAGAGCCAGATCTAATGCTGATTTTGTCAGGATCTGTGTTTTGTCAAGTTTCCCAGTCTGTCTTCATGTTTTATATCTTGTCTTTGTCCTTCCTGTTTTATTTTGAAATTCACTTTTCCTTTCTTGTCTTCGTAGATTTTACTTCCTGTCCCGGCTTGTTACACCTGCTCCCTGATTGTTTCTCTCCCAGCTGTGTCTTGTTTGCCCTCTTTACCTCTTGTATGTAACTCTTATGTTCTCCCCTGTCTTGTTGCCGGATTGTTAAGTACCTGTACTCTTTCTAGGCGATTTAGTTCATGTCACAGTCTCGTTTCAACCTCCTTTGTCTTGACCTTGCTTTTTGTGTCTTGTTTTTGGGATACCTCTGCCCATCTGCCTTTTAGTGTACCGAACCTAGCCTGTTTGACTACCTGCCTTGTGTACCGTATCCTGCCTGTCTGATTGCCCGCTCTGTGTACCGTATCCTGCCTGTCTGGTTGCCTGCTTTGTGTACCGAACCTTGGATTGTGCATTAAACTCTGTTTTTTTTTAACTCTGATACGGACTTTGTGATGTTCTTGTCTGGGTGTTCATGACAGATTCCTTTCCTGTATTTACATCAATTCTTGTGCAGCTGCCATTATTTAGACACACCCCGTTTTCTTTCTTTATTCAATAATCTGCCCATTATAATCTGTTTTGTCACTTCCCCATAAAGTACCATGTCCATTAAAATCTCCACACCAGATGACTGCACCTTCATACTGCCCATTAATCTCTTCCAATTGATTCAGCTCGAATCTTCTACAAGGGTTATAATAATTTACAACTACCAGCTCTTTCCTTCCAGCCCATACTTTCACAATTGCATGAAAGTATGCAATCCTATTTCAAGAATCCTACAAGGGATGTTTTCCTTCACAAAAGTAATAGACCCACCCCCTACTCCTTGTGGTCTATTCCTCCTCACTGCCACGTACCCATATAGCACAAAGTCAAGCCATGTTTTTCGCCAGGACTCTTGGATGCAAATAATTATGGAATCACAGGAGTGCCAATATTAAAAGGAAATACATGTGGATATAAAAACAGAATCAATAAAAGAAGTTTGGAAATAAAAACAGAATCAATAAAAGAAGTTTGGAAATAAAAACAGAATCAATAAAGGAGAATCAATAAAAAACATTTGGAAATAAAAACAGAATCAATAAAAGACATTTGGAAATAAAAACAGAATCAATAAAAGACATTTGGAAATAAAAACAGAATTAATAAAAGAATTTTGTAAATAAAAAGAGAATCAATAAAAGAATCAATAATAAAAAATATATACAAACGCAGTCATATCATTGCTTTTGCTTATTCCATTTTGACATTGTCTTTTCCATGTGCGTTTTGTCATTGCCTTTTCCATGTGCCTATTGTCATTGCTTTTACCAGATGGCTCAAGCTGTCAATCAAATGACTGTGGGCGGGTCTTTCTGTCCAGGATAACTAGTAGATACCTGATCGGACGATTCCTGCATGACAGTGGCTATGCAGTAGCTATGTTCGAAATGGGGTACTGCCTACTGTCTATTACCTACTCAATCAGTACATACTGCATACTGAATACTCAAAGATGATCTGAGTATGCCGCGGCTGCCCGAGCATTTACACACAGATGCATACTTAATACCCCAGAATGCATTTCGTGCCGGCCGGGAAGCAGCGCAGTTGTTTGAAATCGTGACTGTTTTAATTTGTCTCATTGCTGGGACCGGTTGCCCGCTTGGTGGGTGTTTCAGCATCGCAAACACCGGCAGCAGCAGCCCCCTTCACGTTTCCAAGTTATTGCGAAGTGTTTTCATTATCAACAGCTGCATGACACAAACCGAGCGGCAGTGGATGAAAAAAATTCACACAAACACCTGTGTATCCATGGTGATAAGGCTATACACCACCTGCTGGGCGTGTGATGAGCAGCATTGGGCTCTAAAATGACCAACACACAACAGAATTATTATGACCTTGTTCGGTTATTCTTTGGCAATTACATAATTTCCCGACTACATTCTTCTCATTAACAATGATAATTTCCAAAACCATCAGGTAGTTCTGCCTGGTGTAGGTGAAAACCATGGGCGTCTTTTCTTCAGGGCAGCTGTGTTCTTCCAACCACCAGTAAGAATTAGTAAAGCTCACACATACAATTTCAACTGAAAACTCCCCCATTAGTATATTCTGAACCATGTGCTCTCAACCAATAATACATTTTATTAATCAGAGGTCTGTGCTTAATGAGTGACCACTTTGATGATGCATTCAGAGATGAGAAGATGCTCAAACTTGTTATAATAAATACATCTTTAATAGACAAATAAAGAAAGTCAATTCTGTCTGTGTTCTTTCTTCTTCTCTCCACTCCCGCTCTACAGATAACTCTGTATAAGTTAATATGCAAAAAGTACTATGAGTTAAGTTAAAGTATTACAGTAGTTCGACAGGTATATTATTTGCACCCATGACATCACAACCTCCAGCTCCAAGCTCAACTGTCTGGCAGTCGTCGATATATTCAAAAATATTTAATGTGTTAAAAAAAACATTTGTTTCTATCGATGTCTTAGGATACAGACAGAATTTCAAACAAACCAAAAAGATTATTTCTTTGTGTAGGATTTAATATGCAAAAAGTTATCATAAAAATGCACACACACACACACACACAAACACACACACACACACACACATATATATATATATATATATATATATATATATATATATATATATATATATATATATATATATATATATATATATATGAAATATATAGATATAGATATAGATAGCTTATGTCTTATTCTCTGCAGTTGAGCTGGAAGTAAAGGGTTAATATTAAAACATCAGTGTTAAATCAGCATGTTAAATGTACCACAAAGAATATAACAAAAACACACCACCATTAATATTAATTTAATTTTATTCAAAGACATTAGTGCTGCATTTCCCCAGCCACCAAACCCCAGGCTGCACTGCAAGCTTAGTGCCACTCCTGCCGATGTTCTTCGATGGGAGAGTGACCTGTGGCCAGACTTCACCCCACCAGGGAGTCCTTTGGGGGTCTGATGGTTCCCCTCGGCACCCAAAGGGACCATCAGCAGAGGAACGTCTTCACCTGGGTGCAGGTTTCACCTGGTTGGCTGGATCAGCAGCATTCAGTTGTTGGGGTTGTTGGCAGCATTGATGGCTGCCATGTGTGGGTGAAGCCATCAGCCCAGCATGCAGCATGTTACCTGCACATGACATTTTTGTATTCAGTTCAGTTTCAGGCTGTGTGTGATCACAAAATTTCTGAACATTTTTGTGGGCTTCCAAAATCAGCACACAACACGAGGGTGCTGAAGCACAGCCCCATTTACCTGCAGCAGAAGCATCCTCAGCCGGGCTTCTGCATCCTTGGTGATGGGGGCTACCCCTGCTTCAGGCAGCCCACCGCCCTCATCACCCCCCACGGACAGCCTCTCCAAAACCAGCTCCAGGTGTGATTTAATGGTCACCTGTCCAGAGCCAGATGTGTGGTGGAGAGGGCTTTTGGTACCCCAAAGACCAGGTGGAGGTCCATCTTCAGTTTTTGGGTACTTCAGGTCCTGTGCAGGAAGGACAAGACAATGCAGAAAAACAGAATTATGTAATTATGACTGTACACTCACATCATACAGAATCCACTTGTTGATCACATCACAGCAAACCAAAGTTTTCCCATGTTTTTTACTGACAAGGGCTGGGGTGAATTTCCCCTCCAGCCCCCTTTCTGCAATGAAACCCCTACAGGATTTTATTCAAAAAGCTAAATGCAAACCATAACAATAGTGTTGTATTATAACCTGAGCTTTCACTTACTCATAGTGGGTACCTGTTGCATTATGCCCCCCCGCGAACAGGCAGCAACCCTCCAGGCTATCAGGCCCCTGGTTTACTCATCAGTCCCTAGAAAGAGCAAAACATTTAACCTTACAGACATCGAAGGGGAAACATGACAGTAATGACATGACATGCTGCAGATAAACCTCCGTAGCGGATACTGGCTTTATTCACAGGCTATCTGCTAAGCTAAAGGTAGCTAATAGCTGCCGTATCTAACGAGTATTTATGACTGATAAAGCCCTCCCCATACTTCTAACATCAGTATCCTCTACAGCGAAGGCGAACATTAATCCCATATTAACAACATCACAAACAGCGGTGTAGAGTTACAGGTATGGATGTTATACTGATACCTGTGTTTACAGGTATCAGTGCAGCTGACTGAGGCAACCGAGAGCTACGAGGGGCGCCGCGACAATTAAAATACACCAATAAACAGAGATGTCCGAGTGGTGCTTCTGGTCTTATAGTCCCTGTGCAGGGTCTAACCCGCTGGTTAATTTTATTTGCCCGATTATTCAGGGTAATGCTCGGACCCCGGCAGCTGTTAGCCCAACTAGCGTTAGCATTCGAGATAGCTGCTAGTCCAACTAGCGTTAGCATTCGAGATAGCTGCTAGTCCAACTAGCGTTAGCATAACTGATAGCCGACCATTTGTGGTACAAAACAAACAAAAAAAACAACGTACACAACAAATGCACTCAAAGGGACAACAACTTAAGGTGCTTGGTGGAAAAAACACGTGTTAGAACTTACATTTGAACAGCGCAGTCACATCCACTGTAGTCAGTGCAGAGCCACAGCTCACCGCCGCCATCGTCGCTGGAGGAAATGAGTACGCTGAGTGTCCACATCTGCATACTCAAAATCCGGGCCGATTTGAGTACATCATCCGGGTACTTTTGCATACTCATTTTTCGCAAACTAAGCATACTGTTGTTTCACTTCGACGCACTATACTCAAAATTTTGAGTAATTCAGTATGGAAGTTTGCGATTTGGGACACACACTGTCAAGCAGGAATCGTCCGATCAGGTATCTACTAGTTATCCTGGACAGAAAGACCCGCCCACAGTCATTTGATTGACAGCTTGAGCCATCTGGTAAAAGCAATGACAATAGGCACATGGAAAAGGCAATGACAAAACGCCCATGGAAAAGACAATGTCAAAATGGAATAAGCAAAAGCAATGATATGACTGCGCTTGTATATATTTTTTATTATTGATTCTTTTATTGATTCTCTTTTTATTTACAAATTTATTTTATTAATTCTGCTTTTATTTCCAAATGTCTTTTATTGATTCTGTTTTTATTTCCAAATGTCTTTTATTGATTCTGTTTTTATTTCCAAATGTTTTTTATTGATTCTCCTTTATTGATTCTGTTTTTATTTCCAAACTTCTTTTATTGATTCTGTTTTTATTTCCAAACTTCTTTTATTGATTCTGTTTTTATTTCCAAACTTCTTTTATTGATTCTGTTTTTATATCCACATGTATTTCCTTTTAATATTGGCACTCCTGTGATTCCATAAATAATATCTGGTGTCTCTGCCTTGCTTTCCATAAATGGTTCAAACTCCTGCCCATTTGATATCAGACTTCTTGCATTCCACTGGGGGATAAGTATAAATATTAACCCACACATACTGCTTCTTGACTTGACTGTATCCTGAGTTCATCTCTCACTTCTTCCCATTACAGCCCAATCATGTCCAGATGATTCTCTGCTGCTTTCACAATAATCTGAATTCTTTCAGTCTTAGATTGATTTCATGAGTTGCATTTATCACTCCAGCTATAAAAGCCACCAGTTTCTTTTTCTCTGTTCATGCTTTCTTCTCATTTTGCTTCTCTTGTGCCACCTGTTGTTGTTTGCTGCCCTCACCGTCCTTCCTCTGTTCTGTTTTGCCAGCTTAACTGCTTGAGAGTATGATACATTTTCTTTAGTTTTTATCTGCTGCACTTCCACTTCTTTCTTAAGAACTCTGCATCCCCAGTAAGCTACACTGTGGTTTCCTCCATGGTTACAACACTTTGGTTTGACCCCCTCTCCACACTGCCCATACTCATGCTCCCCACCACATCTTGCACACCTCCTCTTTCCTTTACAAAATTTAGCAACATGCCCAAACTCCTGATAGATGAATAGATGAAACACTTTGTTGGTTTTGTGATGAACTCCCTGATTCTGTATTTAATTAAACCATGGTAAATCTCTTGTGGTAGCTCCTTTGCTTCAAACTCAGTCATTACTGTTTCTGATTCTTTTTTTCTCGACCCCTCTTGTCATTCTTGTGACATTCTCAATCTCCCTGTGTCTCACTCTGAGGTTCTCCAGCAGCTCTGCCATGTTGATTGTAACAGGTATTCCAACTCTGGCTACTTTGTTTTTCCCAAAGCTGGTAACATTTTAGTTTTCTCCACTTGCTGCTCTGTGTTGCATCCTATCAGTAGATTTCCGTCATCCAGAACCCTTGCATACTTCACTTCTTCAATTTCATCTCTTATGATCTGTGTTAACTTTAATGGATCAGCCTTCTTTACTCCTCCCTCTCCCTCAAATCGCACAACAACATTGTACCTTTTATCTTTCAAGATCCTTTCTTCCTCACTCTCAGTTTCAACTGAGCAACCTTTAGGCTTGTCATTTTTCTTTCTATGTGGCAACTCGTGGGTGAGGTGGAGTTAATTGATTCAGAACAGATAGTATTTTCTAAGATGATTTATGAGTCCAACAACGCCACTTCGGGAATTTCACCCAAAGAATTAGTTATAATAATCAATTTTAAGACACTCAGGCTCAAATCATAAACAATATGGTGATCAACTCAAAACCAAGGGACACTGCACACAAGAAGAGGGAACCACCACCAGGACACCAGGGGCCACAACCGTAGGCACTCAGCGACTGAAACAGATAACAAAAGAGAAATTAATGGGTTTGCACTCAAAAGATAATCAAAACATAATTCATGGAAACAACTTTAACCCAAAAAATGTTTCCCCATGAACTCAAAACATAAGCAAACAATTAATGCAAACAAAATAAATCAGGGAAAACACTAGAAAACCCAGGAAAAGAAAGAAAACAAATTAACTAACAAAAGTAAACCCATTAGTCAACTTGAATAGAAATGTGACGTCCATTACGCCAGGCTTTTGAGCATTAGCACACACAATTATAAAACTACTTGGTCCAGCCAACCTCGCAGACCTACTACAATTGTTCTTAACTCCGGTACTATGTAGCAACAGGCTTGGCCTGATAGCAGAAACAGCAGAGGAGCAGCAAGCAGCAGCTTCAGCCGAGCAGAGCACCAAAGGCGTTACAGCCACCACAGAGCCGAAGCAGGACAGCCGTAGCGCAGAGGCAGGACAATAGGACAGCCATAGCGCAGAGGCAGGACAGTAGGACAGCTGTGATGCAGAAACAGGAAAGCAGGACAGCCGTACAAGCAGGGCAGCCATAACTGCGGAAGCAGGGTAGCCGTGGGTAGTTAGCCGTGATGCAGCTAAAGCAGTCAGTAAAAAGCAGCACAGGCGAGGCAAATAGAAGCAGAGCAGGATCAAAACTACAATTCCACTGTCTACTGCTCACTCCTCTAAGCACTAGACAGTGTGATGGGCGTGTATGCTCTAGGTATCTTGATGTCCTGCAGGTCTTGCAGTGAGTCCTCCCTTGACATCCATTCTACCTCCTTAGCATCTGGTAGAGGGGTATCCCAGTTGAGGGCTTTATTCAGGTGAGTTCTCGCAGCAGAAAGTTTCCCTGAATGATTAGTTGAGTAGTTTCACTACTGAGAGAGCGCCTCTGCGGGTGTAGGGCTTCTCTGTGGCTGCTGCTCTGAAGGTAAACATGTCATGTTTGAGCTGCTAGCTGAGTCTTAAGCTGTGTTGGGTGAGAGCAGAATTGTCGTCGAAGTCCAAGTTTTTCAAACCCTTTGCATGGTCTCCTTGAGAAAAGGCTTTTAGTACCGCAGGGCAGTTTGATGTCTATCTTAAGAAGTCTTGGGTTTGAAGTGGCCAGCATCTGCTGCATCCTAGTCAGCAGGTCAATGGCCTCTGTGAGAGTGACATGAGCCCGTCGTCTACATGGAAGTTGTGTTCCACAAAGTGCTTAGTATCCATCCTGTAATCACCTGCTCCATGCTCTGCTGCTCGGTGAAGTCCATAGTTGGCTACAGCCAGGAAAGGCAAGTTAAAACATGGACTTTCATGCGGTACTCTACAACCTCCTGGTTGGGGTCATTCTCTTTAAACCACAAGAAGCGTAGGAGTCAAGGTTTGATGTCAGCTATGAAAGTGACTGCCTCTCTTCTGAAGCATAGCAAGACTCCAAGCAAAATGTTGTTTAGATCCAAGCCTGTAAACAGCACGTTGTTCAGGGAGATGCCATGATATTGAGAGCTGGAGTTGAAGACAACTCTGATTTTGTCTGGCTTCCGGGGGTGATAGACACCAAAAATGGGTAAGTACCAGCATTCATCTCCCTCCATCAGGGGTGGGGCCAACTCAACCTAGTTGTGATCAAAGATGTTTTGCATGAAGGTGACAAAGTCAGCCTTTATCTTCGGCTTTCTTTCAAGGGTGCGAGAGAGGTAATCTGCTGAGTGCTTGTCCTTGATTGTTTGGAAGTCGTTGACGAGGGGATCTGAATGGAAGAGGCACCACCCAGCTGTTGGTGTCACTGATTCTTAACTCTCTGTCCATAAGTTCCAGGAACATTTGAACCTCAATGGAAAGCCCCACTTGGTCGTCGTTTTTGGTACTTCGAAAGATTGTGCTGCCCAGGTTGCAGTCATAGAGGGCAGGGCTGTTGTGTTTGAGGTTGCAAGGAGAGGTTGTATTTAGTGTTTTGGAGCTGAACCTGTCCTTGACCTGAAGTTGGTTGGGGCATGGAGTGAGGAGAGACGGCCTCCCATTTTCAAGCACTGTGGTTCGATAGGAAGTCACTACTGCTGGCTTGTGAGCCGACCCAAGGCACACGTCTCCAACAGTGACCCATCCAAGGTCTAGACGTTGGGCGTAGGGGGCGCTGTAAGGACCATCGCATTGCTCTCTGACTTTGTGGGCCTGAAGGACGTCACGTCCTAGAAGTACCAGTATTTGGGCCTCGGGATCCAGACTAGAGATCATGTTAGCGATGGGCTTCAGATGGCTGTGGTGCTGTGTGACCTCGGGGGTCGGGATCTCTGACCATTCGTCTGGCATGTCATTGCTCTGAGTGTTGGAAGCATCATGTTTGTTTTCCCATCAAGGGACTTTGAGATTAACCCTGTGGCCCTTTTTTCGGATGTCTTGGTGACCCCTGCGCATGTTTGTAGAGTGTAAGGTGAAAGAAACGGGGACGCTATGGTGCTACCTGTGCACTGAGACTGTGGTGAGGTTCTAGTCTATGTCAGGTCCAATGAAGGGTGTCCGGCAAGAACAACAGATGCCACTGTATTCTTCAACTGTCCTTTATTTCAGTACACGCTCATTCCCAAACTCGTGAACAGACTGGTTACTTGTGTGGTTCTGCAATGTAAATAAAGTCAAATTATAAATAAGGAATATATATGTATATATATCTAATGTAAATAAAACATACTGGTAAATATAGAATTACTTAACATATAAACAGCACTGACTAACAAAGAAAGTTGTCAGCAACCAGTATTCCTATTCCTATACTGAAACAAGCCAGCAAACACAAAAAAACATAACAATAACCCATGCAGTGTGTCTGCAAATCCTCTCTGCTGCCAGTGTCATGTCTCATCAGTCATGTTAAGTTTTCACCTTTTAATTCTGTGTTGTCTTTTGTATTGTCTTGTCAGCTTTTATTTTGTAGTCACCATTCTCCTCTCGTTTCAGGCAACTTCACTTCCTGCCCTCATGTTTTCCTGCTGTTGTGATTGTGAGCTCCACCCCCTCATTGTTTCCACCTGTGCCCCATTACCTCATGTATAAAAGTCTGTGTCTCCCCTTGTCTTGTGCCAGATCGTGTTGTCTCATGTTCATGTCCTTGTTTGAGCTTAAGGTGATGAAGAAACTGCCTTTTGCGTTTTTGCTCATATGACTTTAGTTGCCAGCGTTGCTGTGATTTTTTGTTCTTTGAGTTTTTTGATTAAAGAGCTTTTTTGTTGAGTCTTGCGTTTGGGTCTTTCTGTGCCGATCTTGTCAGTACGATCTGGCCAAATTATGGACCCAGCAGACTCTGAGGCCATGAAAACTGCACTGAGAAACCAAGGGAGCCGTCTGCAGCAGCATGAGGAACAGCTGAGCAGCATTAATCAAGGAGTGAGAGACTTACACCTGAACAAGGGGAGTTTCAGGCCTCAGTCCATGAGCAAGTACGTCAGCTAACTGCACAGCTTCATCGTGTGCTCACTCATCTAGAGAGCAGATCCTCTACTACACCAGGCCATGCTGCCCCTGCTTCAGTTCCTGCTGCTGCTGCTCCAATACCCACAGCCATGCCTGCTCCACGTCTGGCTACTCCAGAGAGGTTCTCAGGGGACTCTGGAGATTGCAGGCCTTTTTTGGTGCAATGTGACTTGCATTTTAACCAGTTGCCGACCGTCTTCCCCACAGATCAGGCCGAGATAGCCTTCGTGATATCCCATTTAACTGGGAGAGCTGCAGCCTGGGCTACTGCTAAATGGGCCAGAGAATCTGCAGTATGTTCTTTTTCTGTTTTTACGGACACATTAAAGAAGGTTTTTGATCACACGACTCCCAGTCGGGATGCTGCCCGAGCGCTGGTCCATTTAAAACAGAAGCAGCGTCGGGTGGCCAACTACGCCATTGAATTCAGGACATTAGCAGCAGACAGTGGGTGGAATGAATTGGCCCTTATTGATGCCTTTTTATATGGACTTTCAGATCCTATTAAAGACCAACTAGCTCCACTAGATACACCGAAAGACTTTGATTCCACTGTTGCTATGGCTATTAGGATTGACAATAGACTCCATGAAAGAGCCAAGGAAAGACACCTCAGTTCATTCCATCCTCACCAGGGAGGGCGCTCCTTCACCCCACAGAGCAGAGGTGGACCTGTGTTGCCGCAGCCTGACGATCATGAAAGATTGGCAGCCTGGAGGAGCCAATGCAGCTGGGACGTGCTAAATTGACAACTGCAGAACGACAGCGCCGACTGAAAGAGGGGAGGTGCTTCTACTGCGGGGAGCTGGGTCAACTTCTGGTAGACTGTCCAGCTAAAGGCCCTGCTGCTATAACTAGAAAGGCACTGGTAAGCAGGTTTGAGTCCACTAAATACCCTTCTCGTACCTTTACACTAGTCAACATAGAGTCTAACAACCAAACCATGATTCAAGGGGCTCTAATAGACTCTGGGGCTGATGAAAGTTTAATGGACTGGGGTTTAGCCAGAAAGTGGGGATTGCATGCTACACCCTTGACACAACCTGTAGAAGCTAGTGCACTGGACGGAAGTCTTTTGTTTAAAGTGACCACACTACTGAACCAGTTGAGATGACCCTAGAGGGCAATCACAGAGAAGAGATCACTTTTCACCTTTTTAACTCTGCTCAACATCCCCTTGTTCTCGGATTTCCTTGGTTAATTAAACATAACCCCACACATTGACTGGAGCTCAGGGAAGATTTTGGGATGGGGAAAAGAGTGCCAATCTTCATGTCTTCAGGGGTTCACTCACATTGCTAAGTCAGAAAACATAGATCTGGGATCCATTGACCAAGACTATCCAGATTTATCCAATGTTCCCTCATGCTATTTGGACTTAAAAGAGGTCTTTAATAAGACAAAAGCCACATCACTACCTCCACACAGACCATACGACTGTGCTATCGAGCTGCAGCCAGGAGCTGCCATTCCCAGGGGGCGCCTGTATTCTATTTCAGAACCTGAAAGGAAAGCCATGGAGGACTACATCACCTCATCACTGAAGGCAGGACTGAATTGTCCCTCATCATCACCCGCAGGTGCTGTCTTCTTTGTTGGTAAGAAGGATGGATCTCTGCGTCCCTGTATTGATTACAGTCCATTGAATGACATTACCATTAAGAACAGATACCCTCTTCCTCTCATGTCAAGTGCTTTTGAACAATTGCAAGGATCAAAGATTTTTACCAAACTTGACCAGAGAAACGCATACCATTTGGTTAGAATCAAGGAGGGAGATGAATGGAAGACTGCTTCAATACTCCATCAGGTCACTATGAGTACTTGGTCATGCCTTTTGGACTCACTAATGCCCCAGCCGTTTTCCAGGCTCTAGTTAATGACGTTTTAAGGGATTTCTTGAACTTGTTTGTATATGTTTACCTTGATGATATCCTGATCTTTTCCCCTGATCAAGAGACACACATTCAGCATGTTCGGCAGGTCCTTCAGCGCTTGCTAGATCATAAGCTGTATGTGAAAGCCGAGAAGTGCGAATTCCATGTCAACACCACATCATTTCTTGGTTTCATCATCACTCCGGGTAAAGTCAAGATGGACCCTGCTAAGGTCAGTGCTGTGACTAATTGGCCTACTCCAACCAACAGAAGAAATGTGCAGCAGTTTCTAGGATTTGCAAACTTTTATCGTAGATTCATCAGAAACTTTAGTGCGATAGCCGCACCCTTGCATGCACTGACCTCTCCCCATGTGCAGTTTAAATGGACTCCACAAGCAGACAAAGCCTTCCAGGAACTCAAGACCAGGTTCACCTCAGCTCCCATTCTCACCATTCCCGACCCTCACCGACAGTTCGTGGTGGAGGTTGATGCCTCCAGTGAGGGCCTTGGGGCAGTCCTTTCTCAGCGATCAGCCAAGGATGACAAGCTCCATCCATGTGCTTTCCTGTCACGTAAGTTTACCCCTGCTGAGCGAAATTATGATGTGGGAAATTCAGAATTACTGGCAGTGAAGGTTGCTTTAGAGGAGTGGAGACACTGGCTGGAGGGGGCTGAGCATCCATTCATTGTATGGACTGACCATAAAAATCTTGAATATATCAGGACTGCTAAGAGACTTAATGCACGTCAGGCCAGATGGACTTTGTTTTTCAACCGCTTCAACTTTACCTTGTCTTACCGTCCAGGGTCACAAAATGCTAAACCAGATGCCTTATCTCGCTTGTTTTACCCTGAGCCAAATGCCAAAACACCTGAACCTATCCTTCAACTGAACCGCGTGGTTGGAGCGGTGACTTGGCAGATAGAGTCTGTGGTTAAGCAAGCAAATGGTGATGACCCAGCACCTAGTGACTGTCCACCTAACCGGTTGTATGTGCCTGAGGCGGTGAGGTCACAGGTCATTCATTGGGCGCACACTTCCTTGCTAACCTGTCATCCAGGGGTGAAACGAACAATGTTTGTGATTAAACAGAGATTTTGGTGGCCGTCCATGGAGAAGGCTGTGGTAGAGTATGTGGCTGCCTGTCCCACCTGCGCCCGCAGTAAGAACCCCACTAAAGCACCAAATGGACTCCTGCGACCCCTGCCAGTCCCAAGCCGACCCCGGTCAGACATATCTTTGGACTTTGTAACAGGATTACCTTCATCCCAAGGTAACACCACTGTTTTGACGGTGGTGGATAGATTCTCTAAGATGGTTCACTTTATTCCTTTGCCTAAGCTCCCCTCTGCCAAAGAGACTGCAGAAACTATGTTACTCAATGTTTTCAGACTCCATGGATTTCCCAGGGACATTGTATCTGATCGGGGCCCACAGTTCATTTCAAGGTTCTGGAGGGAGTTCTGCAGGCTCATCGGAGCCACGGTGAGCCTGTCCTCTGGTTACCACCCTCAATCAAATGGCCAGACAGAAAGGCTCAATCAGGAGTTGGAGACAGGTCTGCGCTGTTTGGTCTCCCAGAACCCCTCATCCTGGAGTCAGCACCTCATCTGGATAGAGTTTGCCCACAACTCCCTGCCCACCTCTGCCACCGTACTCAGCCCCTTCCAGTGTGCTTATGGATACCAGCCGCCTCTGTTTCCTGAGGGAGAGAAGGAGGTGGTGGTTCCTTCTGCCCATGCCTTGGTTCGCCGCTGCCACAAGATCTGGGTCGCGGCTCAACAAGTTCTCATGCGGAGTGCTGCGCATATGAAGAGGGCTGCTGATGGACGAAGGAGTCCAGCAAAGAAGTACAAGTCAGGGCAGAGGGTGTGGCTCTCCACCCGGGATTTGCCTCTTCACATGGCTTCTAGGAAGCTTGCTCCAAGGTTTGTGGGTCCATACCCTATTGCCAAAGTTATTAATCCTGTGTCTGTCCGTCTTCGCCTCCCCAGAAGCCTCCGGGTCCACCCTGCCTTTCACGTATCGAAGGTGAAACCAGTTAAGGACAGCCCTCTGGTGCCTGCTGCCAAGCCTCCTCCACCACTCTCCTTGATTGATGGAGGTCTGACCTACACTGTTAAACGCCTCCTAGCTGTCAGAAACCATCGGAGGGGCAAACAGTTTCTGGTGGACTGGAAAGGGTACGGGCCTGAAGAGAGGTCATGGATTCCAGCAAGCTTTATTATCGACAAGAACCTTATCAAAGACTTCCACCAGGCCTGAAACCCTGGGCCGTCCAGAGCCGTCCCTAGCAGGGGGGGTACTGTCATGTCTCATCAGTCATGTTAAGTTTTCACCTTTTAATTCTGTGTTGTCTTTTGTATTGTCTTGTCAGCTTTTATTTTGTAGTCACCATTCTCCTCTCGTTTCAGGTAACTTTACTTCCTGCCCTCATGTTTTCCTGCCGTCGTGATTGTGAGCTCCACCCCCTCATTGTTTCCACCTGTGCCCCATTACCTCATGTATAAAAGTCTGTGTCTCCCCTTGTCTTGTGCCAGATCGTGTTGTCTCATGTTCATGTCCTTGTTTGAGCTTAAGGTGATGAAGAAACTGCCTTTTGCGTTTTTGCTCATATGACTTTAGTTGCCAGCGTTGCTGTGATTTTTTGTTCTTTGAGTTTTTTGATTAAAGAGCTTTTTTTGTTGAGTCTTGCGTTTGGGTCTTTCTGTGCCGATCTTGTCAGCCAGAGAGAAATAAAAAGGCTAATACTGCCATCTACTGGCAGAAAGTAGGTAAACAGCCTGACTCTGTCGGCACGTGACTGGTGCCGCTAAGTCTGCACTGAATTAGTGCCACTAAAGCCTCATCCATCCACACGAAGTCAAAACGCTTAACAGTTTCCAAAACGATCGTCATAAAGACGAAGGCGTCTCAGAAAATGTGTGCGTCTACATGAATGCACTCGATACACATCAAAACACTGTAAAACACATGCCAGACCTCTAGGGCCGTTGTAACGATATGACGGAAACAAGCGGAAACAGACGAAAAAGGAGTGGGCATGCGTACTTGCGGCAAAAGTTGTAAACAGAGATTGTGATGAAGTGATCATAAAGTGCCATAATGTGTCCTTGATAATTGTGTGTTCAACTCGGTGGTGATTGAGAAGGAGATTTTGCTGCAACAGGGATAGTAGGTTCACTAGCTTTATTAGCACATATGCTACACCGTATACCGCCATTGTTGTTGCTGTGTGTGGCACATGTGTGTCAATGAAGATATGAAACTATGACGTAAGCGTATCTGAAAAGTGGCAGAGAGCCAGTAATCACGGAGCTGCTGCGTATAAGGCATTTCAAAATCTTTCCACTCTGGAAGCTGGTTTCAAAAATGATCGTTTACAGACCCCCAAAACGCCGTCTTTGTATGGATGATATGCAGATTCGGCAAAAAACGTATGCGTTTAGACCTTGGTTTGGCTTTGTGTGGAATGGGCCAAGTCTGCACTCAATTAAGAGCTGCGCAACAGTGGCAGGCCCAACAACTTCAACTTAGCAGTAGTAAAAATGGATAAAGAAACATAACACACACTCCTACCACCCATATACTTACTGAACAGAAGATAACTACACAGTAGACACTTCGAGCAAGGTTAAATTCCACACATATATGGGAGAGGACGCATGCCGCTGTGACCGAACTCCCGTGAGAGACCGAGCGAGATTTAACATGGCAGCCCGCTGCTAGACCGTAAACAAACTTTTCGATTCCCCCTTTTTCTTTTCTTTTCTCACTAATCACTGCCTCTAACTCCACTCATCCAATATTCCGGACTCCTGCCCTCACCGGAACGGATGTCGGATCTCGTTCACCTGGAAGATTTCATTCAGGACAACTACGACAGGTTCTGCACTATGGGACGCTCACAGAAGTCGAAGAAGCCCCGCACACAGGACTCTCCCGCTACATCAGCCGATTCTTCCCCGGTCACAGCCCCACAAACTCGCTGCTGCACTGATGTAAGTGAAATATCACTCTCTATAGACAGTAAGTTCACTAACTTGGAGGCGAGAATCGGCATAATCAAGGTTCTTCACCAAGAATTCCAGCACCTCCGCCACAGTCTGGACTTCACACAGAGTCAGATAGAAAAAAATAACACAAGAAAATCAGGTACTGCAAAACTCTGTTTCCACCATGGCCACAGAGCTTGTTTCAGTCCCGTCACAACTGGCCACTGTTACTGCTGAAAATAAACAGATGAGGGAGAATATACTAGACCTTCAGGCTCGTAGCATGAGAGACAATCTCGTTTTTTCTGGAATCCCCGAGTCGCCCAGTGACGAACCTGAGAAGCTGGTGAAGGAGTTTCCCCCTGAGATCGTCCGCAGACATAAGATAGTACTCTCCATCCGTAAACAGAAGATCAGCGAAGGTAAGAGAGCAGCCCTCTCTGTCGATAAACTGTACATTGATGGTGAGTTGTTTAAGGATAGGGACATCACCCCCTCGTTCTCTCTCTCTCCCCCTCTCTACACTCACTCTCCCCCCTCCACTAACCCCACACACTTTCTTTTCTACACACCCCCCTCTGACTGCTTCTGTATCTCAGTTTAATCATACACACCCTTTCTCTCTTTCTCTCTCTCTCTCACACTACTGATGTACATATAGACAAAACTTGGTTTATCATATTTATTATTTTTTGTTTTTGCTCACTAGTCTCGGCGCCCTGCACCCTGTAATGGCATTTTGCTCTACTGCCTGTTTTGTTGTTATTTGTGCCCCCCACTGTTTGTTTTGTTGTTTGTGTTTTTAATTGCCATGATCTTAAAGCAGATATTTGCCTACCACAGGAAACACACCTCTCAGACTCAGACCATGACAAATTAAAATCAGCACAGTTTTCTAACAGTTTCTTAGCCCCTTATAACTCCAGACAAAGAGGTGTATGTACCTTGATAAATAAAAAAATTCCATTTATCCATAACACAACCATCGCAGACCCTGAAGGACGTTTTATAATCATTAATATATCCATAAACAATAATCCGGTAACATTGGCAATATCTACGGCCCAAACAACGACGATCCTTCCTTTTTTTTAAACTTCTTTAATTCTCTATCAAATATTTCCAATGGCCCAATAATTATAGGAGGCGATTTTAACACAACTATTAACCCAACTCTTGATAAATCTAAAATAATAAGAAATAACCATATCTGGCAGTCTACTAATACCATAAAACAATTCATGAGTGATCTTGGTCTTGGCGATGGCTGGCAATTACAGCACCCATCTTCTAGAGAATACTCTTTCTACTCACCTGTTCACCACTCCTACTCACGCATTGACCTCTTTCTGACTAGTAACTCAATTATATCACAGATCTCTGATTCAAAAATTCACCCTATAATTATTAGTGATCATGCTCCAGTCACTTTCAGTTGGAACCCTATTAACCAACCCAAACGTTCCATTAAATGGCGATTTAACTCATCTCTTCTAAAAGACCCAGAATTTGACAGCTATCTCAGGAGAGAGTGGGCCTCCTTCCTTGAAATAAATGATTCCCCGGAGACATCATCTACCATTCTTTGGGAAACAGGTAAAGCAGTCCTACGGGGTAAAATCATATCATTCTCTGTCAATAAGAAAAAAAGGGAAAATGAATATGAAATGAAATTAGAACAAAAAATAAAGCTGTTAGATACACAGAATGCAAGCAACCCAACGGAAGAAACACAGAAAGAATTAAGAAAGTATCAGGCCCAGCTAAATGAAATTTTGAATAAGAGAGCCCAGTTTTTAATTCAAAGGCTCAGACAAGAAAACTTCCATCATAACAACAAATCTGGTAAATACTTAGCAAATCTAATTAAACAAAATAAAGAGAGAACAACAATCACAACTATTAAAGACTCATCAGGGAAGCCTACCAATTCGCCAGGGGAAATAAACAAAATATTCAAAAAATTTTACGCTAACCTTTACTCATCGACAAATGAACCGACTGGAAGACATTGATTTATTTCTCAACAATGTCAAACTTCCAAAGATTGCTCCAGAACAATCGAAAGCTTTAGATACACCAATAACAGAAACAGAACTTTCTGCAGCCCTACACCTTATGCCAAATAACAAAGCTCCAGGTCCTGATGGCTTCCCTGCTGAATTTTATAAACAATTCTGGCCAATTCTATCCCCTCTCTTTATGAGAGCAATAACTGAAATAAAATTGAAGTCTAGATTTCCAACACATATGAATACAGCGGAAATTTCACTCATCCAGAAACCTAATAAAGATCCAACTCTGCCATCAAACTATCGTCCCATCTCCTTAATCAATGTAGATATAAAAATCATTAGTAAAGCTCTAGCACACAGGATAGAAAAAATAATTCCTTCTATAGTCCACCACAATCAGACTGGTTTCATCAAAGGTAGACAGTCATCCAGTAACACCCGTAGATTACTCAACCTAATCCATTATTCATCTTTACAAAAGATAGACACCATCATAGCAACATTAGATGCAGAAAAAGCTTTTGACAGAGTAAATTGGAAAACTCTCTTTAGTACTCTTAAAAAATTTGCCTTCGGGGACTCATTTATTCACTGGATTAAAATTCTGTACACTGCTCCTTCAGCTACTGTCACCACCAATGGACTAACCTCACAGAGATTCACACTGCATAGGGGCACAAGGCAGGGATGCCCACTCTCTCCTGCACTATTCACCCTCTTTATAGAGCCTTTGGCAGCAGCTATACGTCAGAATGTTCGCATCAAGGGAATTCAGACATCCCAAATCCAACATAAGATTAGTTTGTATGATTTACATTTTACTGTTTCAACAAGACCCTCAATCGTCTCTGCAGGAAACAGTGAATCTCATTGAATCATTCTCCAAGATTTCAGATAACTCAATAAACTGGAACAAATCCTCTATTCTTCCATTACACAACACCAGATGGGATGCAGCATGTCATATATCACCCATACCCTTATGTTCAGGCCACATCACTTACCTGGGCATTAACATTTCCTCCAGGCTGTCAGAGCTAATTGGACTAAATTTCACTCCCTTGCTCAAAAAAATAGAAAGTGACCTCCAACGTTGGATGAACTTACCACTATCCATATTAGGAAGAATAGCAACCATTAAAATGACAGTACTTCCAAAAATAAACTGCCTTTTTTCAATGATTCCAATTCATCCAACGCTTCCGTGGTTCAAGGCTTTAGATTCAATGTTCAGTAAGTTTTATTGGAAAAACAAAACACCAAGGATCAAACTTACAACTATGCAAAAACCAAAATTGCCAGGCGGCTTAGATGCTCCACACATCCACCACTACTCTTTGGCAAATCAACTACAGTATATTTACAAATGGACACATCCAATTCAATCAGACATCACCTGGTTGGATATAGAACAAACAATCTGTGAAGATACACCTATTTCAGACCTCCCATTCCTCAGTCAAACCATCAAGCATCATCCTTGTTTTAAAGCAGGAACTATTGCCTCAACACTCACAGCCTGGTGGAAATTCCACAAAATAACAAACTCTCACCTTGCACCTTCCAACTTAACTCCAATCTGGCATAACCCTGATTTTCTAAGTAACAAAAAAACACTTCACCTGCATGCATGGGCGGAAAAAGGCATCACACATCCTAAGCATATTTTTCACAATAATAGTCTGGTACCATTCCACCACCTGGTCCAAGAGTTTGGCATCGGAAACAATAGCTTCTTACAATATTTACAAGTCAGATCATCTATCCAATCCAAGATAAATATAAATATAAGCTCCACCAATCTGTCTCTTCCTCCATCAACTGAGGAGCTAATTAACATACTCTCTCCAAAAAAGCTTCTTTCCAAAATATATAAAATAATACTACTACACACTAATAATTCCATTACATTGCCCTCCAGTAAATGGGAAGAGGATCTCTCTATTGCTCCTGATGCTGATTTCTGGGCTACAATTTTAGAAAACATTTATTTTATGACCAAAAATGCAAATCTCCAGCTAATACAGTATAAAATCATTCACAGAACCCACTATACTGCACAAAAGCTGTTTAAAATGGGTTTTAGGACAGAACTATGTTCATATTGCACAGAGAACTGTCCTGACACCTATATTCACGCCACCTGGCAATGCGCACCTGTTAGGTAGTTCTGGATATAAGTCACAGAGTCCCTATCTCTCATTCTGGGAAGCCACATCCTACTATCTCCCTCACTCTGCTTACTTGGTGATGTGTCTTCACTTAACTTCCACACAAGCAAAAATAAACTCCTTCTTGTGGCCCTAGCCATTGCCAAGAAAACGATTCTCTTAAACTGGAAATCAAGGAACTCCCTAAATTTAGCCCAGTGGAAAAATCTCCTCTCGGAGTATGTCTCCCTGGAAAACATGGCTTTAAACAACACTGCAGAACATCAAGACCACTGGTCACCTTTTCTTGATTTTGTGCACACCTAAACCCCCAAGTATTTAAATCCCATTTTGCCATACCCATTTCTTTTTGTTTTTTCTGTCTGCCAATACCCCCCACACACGCTCACACACACACACACACGCACCCACTATACACAAACTAGCGCTGCCGTTTTGCTCTGTTTTCCGCTTTCTCTTTTTTACCATTTAATTTTAGCTCAGTTCCCTGGGACCCAGAGACAGTAAGTATACTCTGGTGACGGTAGTTGGGGTATCTTCCCACCAAGTTACCCAGATTTGACCTGCTGCTCTGTGGGGCCCGCTGGCTTTGATGCTTCCTTATGGGGTGCTGGGATGCCTGTGGCTTGCCTCCTGTGCCCTGGGGCTTCTGGGCCTGGGTGTGGTCGTCGGGGTCTTGGGGTGGCGCTGGCCTCTTCCCACGGTGGTGCTTTGGCAGGCTCTGGGGCTTTGGGGGGTGGGCCCCCTCCGTGGGGGGCTCGTGCCTCTCCCTTCCTGCTGTCTGCCCTGCGGCCCCTCCCCTCCTCCTTCCCCCTCGCCCTCCCCCTCCCCTTGCGGGGGGCTGGGGGCCTCCGGCCCCTGGGGGTCTGCCGTTGGGTCCTGATTGGGGGGGGGTGACACCAGACCTGGGTCATCACCCAGGTCTGGTGGGGCAGCTGCAGAAACCCCCATGGAGTGGGAGGTTCCGGCGGTGGGAGTCGCCTGGTACCAGTCCTGCCTCCCTTGGTGGAGTGGGGCCTGGGGTTTGTGTCGGGGACTTGCTGGCTTGGTGCCCTGGGGGGTCCCTGTGGTCTTCCCGTGGAGGCGGCGTCTTGGGGGAGGTCCGCCCGGGCTGGGTCCTCTGTGGTTGTTGGGTCGGTGGCTCCGGTGCGGCAGTCTGCTGGGGGGGCGTGCTTTGGTGGGGCCGTCTGGTCGCTGGGGGTCACCTGGGCTGTCGCCTGTGGGCCCTGGGGCCTGCTGTTGCGGGGGCCACGTGACACTGCTCCCTTGCTCCCACTTGTCGTGCCTGGCCCTCACTAGCCTAACCTCTTAATTGCACTTCACTATCCACACATTGCACTCCTGTATATATTTGTACTATTGGGTACATACACAACACTTAGGGTTCTTGGAGTCGGGAGTGGTAGAGGGGCAACTAGTTTACCCTCTCTGCCTCTCTCGTCCTCCAATTTTAACTTCACTACATACACTTACATGGAGGGGAGGCGGGGTGGAGGTGCTAGGGGGTTGGGCACAGCCTGTCTTAGGGTGTGACCCCTCTCTGCTCGCCTTTCACCTGCCTCACCTGACATCTGTTTTTAATGCGACACTACATCCACTTGTCTGGGGTGGGTAGTGGGGAGGGGGGGAGTCGGCGGGCTCCCACTCGACCTACTTCTCCCCAGTTTTAATGCATCACACTACACGCAGAGTTGTAGCACTTAGGCACGGTTAATGTATCTTTGTCAGGAAACAAGGATACAGAATAACGGGGGACAGGGGGTGTTTCACTATTTTAGGCTTGGTGTGGCTGGTGGGATCTGGCCCCTTCTGGCCGCGGCTCCATGCAGGGGAGCCCTTCTCCATCCACTGGGGTGGTGGCGGTGGCCTTCGGGTGCGGCTGGGCTCCGGTGTCTACGGGTGGGGACCCGCGGTTGTGCCCTGGGGGCAGGTGGGCCCTGCTGGGTCATGCATCCCTCAGCGGCCTGTGGTGCAGGGTCCATCGGCCTGTCACTCGCCGGGGGCCTCGGCGTGGGTGGCTGCCTGTGGGTCGCTGCTCTGTGGGGGTGATTCAGGGGCCCCCTTTGGCGCTTGGGCGGTGGTCTCCAGCACTCACCTCGGCCCTGGTTCTCCTGGGGGGGCGGGGCGTAGCCGCGACCCCACTGCCGCATGCCCACACTCCGCCCCACCTGGCCTTGCTGCGGCTGGTATCTGGCTCAACATAGAGTCAGTCGCGCCCCCTCCTGGGGGGGGAGCCTGGGCCCGGGGGTTAGGCTCCTGGGGGGCTGGGGGCCTCTGGCCTGCCGCGGGGGGGTGGGGGTGGTTGGGCGCTGGGGGGGGGGGTGGCTTGGGGCCGGGTGGACAGGTGGTGGGGGGGGGGGGGGGTGCTGTCTGCGGTGGGGCGGCTGCCCCGGATGCCCTGGTGCTGTCCCTTGGTGCCTTTGTGGAGATGGGTCGGTGCCTCCTTGGGTTCTGGGTCTATGTCTGGGTCCTGTGGCTCTGGCGGCCATGGGGTGGATCTCGGGTGCCCTGGTGGCTCTGGGGGGGCCCTTGGCCGCGGTCTCCCGGGGTATGGGCGGCTACTTGGTTATTAGGTGACCACCTGACACGCATGTGTGTATAGACACTGGAGCTCCTGTTGAGACTAACTCTAAAGAAGCGGTTGGCCCCGTCAGAACATGCTGAGTTAGGCACTCCTACACATTTCCTCACGTCCTATGTCTCCTCCATTGGACCCTCCCCCACCCCCCTTCCCTCATCCACTACCCGAACCAGGGTCTTCATCCCTTTCCTACCCCCCCTCCCAAACCCACTCCCCGATCCAGGGCCTTCATCCCCTTCCCACTCCCACCCCCCCTCCCCACACCCACTACCCGAACCAGGATCTTCATCCCGTTCCAACCCTCCCTGTCCTAACCCACTACCCGAACCAGGGTCTTTATCCCTTCCCTGCCCCCCCTCCCACACCCACTATCCGAACCAGGGTCTTCATCCCTTTCCTGACCTCCCCTCCACCTCCACTACCCGAACCAGGGTCTTCACCCCCCCCCCACTCTACACATCCCTCTTCATACACACCACATACTTCCAGTATGGACTTTTATCAGCACAGCACTTGAACTACTATCTTAAAGCAGGTATAATACCTGTTTGTTCTTCTCCCAGTTGTCTTGTCTTGTCTTGTCCTGTCTTGTCCTGTCTTGTCTGTCACTATTTCCCCTTCTTTCACACTGTGGTGTGGCACGGCCCTCCCCTTCAGCTCCCATCAGGGGTTAAATAAAGTTTTATTTGACGGAGTAGCCTACAGGGAGGGCTGGTGATGGTCACTAGAGCAGTGAATCATATTCACATATCTCTCACTGCTAGAAAAAAAATGCATTAGTCTTTCCAACGCTGCCACCGGACACAGTGCTCAGCTGAAAAGATAATGCAGACAAGGGAAAAAAATAAAAATTCCACACCTATAGTGCAATAACATACCACCATTACATGATTCATCCTCTGCTTCACAAATGTCCAGCAAGTCCCACATTTTCATCCCATCTTGGTACTTACTTGAAATAGCATGCACGCACACCCAGCTATGTCCACAATTTTGCCAGCAGGGAAACTGTCCATAAAGCCAACACTCTGGCAACGATCCTTCTCCCTTGTAGGCTGCGTCTGTCTGAGCAGAGAGGGGGAGCAGAGCGGAGTCTATGGATGACTGTGGAGTGATACCTGGGTGACTGCTGGCAGAAAAGTAGGGCCTTGTTCTCCATGTAGCCGAGGCTGACCAAATTAATGGCCTTTTTAACAGTAAGGAGAGTCCGAACACTGGATTTGAAAGAGGTCAAATATTCAGATCTTGCCAGAGATCTGTTGCTCTGGTCATCTAGGAGAACATAAACATTCGTAGCCCTGTCTGGGTTTGCTGTGGGATAAACCTTAACCAGGCAGATCTTATCACTTTACCCAGATTTCTGCCCATAAGTTCTGAGAAAATGTATCAAGATTTTCCAATACCTTTCAAACTTGTCTTGTTCAAGCCTGAGAATAAAGGTTAGCCTCTCCATTGTAAAAATATCCTGAACCACTTTGATCCAATCCTCAACTGTAGGGGAATCTCTTGCCAGCCATTTCCTTGTGATTGCTTTCCTACTAGCTAATATTAAGATATTGTACACACATTTGTTTTCAGTTCCCTTCACAGAGTCCGGTCTTAGTCCGAGAGATAGGGCCATGAAACCTGAAGGAATCTCTGTTTTTCTCTATGTTCAATTTCATTTCTTCCCAGAATTTTGAAATGATCGAGCAGTCCCTCGCCACAAGATCTCCAGCAGGATGTAGTCCCTCCAAGAGCACTCCTCTGAATTGGAACCTTAAAAAACCTTACTACTTTTCCACCCAATTTCTCTCCAGGACATAGCAGATGTGCTTTTCCATCGTTGGAGAATTATTTTCTCCCATGTTTCCATCTGCATCGTGATGTCACTTTCTTTCTCCCATTTTTCCTTTATATATACACAGTATCCTCCCTTACTAGTTCTTGCAACACTTTGCATAGTTTTTTATGTTTCCATGTCCAGGGTCTGACTTATAGCTGAGTAGAAAAATCTTCACTAAACCCAGATTTATTTGTTGCAATTCTTCCTTTTTCGTTTCTTTCTCTAAATAGTGTCTAAGTTGCAGAAATCTGTAAAAATCTTGATTGGTTAAACCATATCGGTTTTTAAGATCCTGAAATTGTTGCATTTTGCCTCCCTCATAGAGATCACTGTGTTTCGTTAACCCTTTCTCTTCCCACTATTTAAATTTTGCATCCATCCTATTTGGTAATAAATCTGAGTCATGTCCTATCCATCTTAAACTCCAATATGGTTCCTTGGTCTTATTTTCACTGATTACCCTGTGCAAAATTCTACCTGATGTTTTTATCCATAGGTTTATATCTTTCAGACAGGTAAACAATCCACTGTCCCCTATAACTGCTTGCAATGGGATATGGCTAGATATTTGACACTCTATGTCTTTCCACTTCGCTTTATAGGAAGGGTTGCAAATGTTAACCAAAATTTTTATCAGTACTGCTTTATAATAATTCATAATATTTGGGAGAGAGAGGCCTCCTTTGGCTTTTGCTAATTGAAGAGTCTTATAATGAATTCTTGGCTTCTTCCCCTGCCATATGAATCGTGATATCAATTTATCTAATTCCTGAAATTTCCCTTCTGGAAGTTCTGCTGGTATGTTTTGGAATAGATGTAATAGTCTAGGTATCACATTCATTTTTATTGTTTCAACTCTCTGCCCCAATCCTAGAAAGAGGACTAGATTCCACCTGGTCAGATCAGATTTAATTTTGGAAAAAAGGGGGTCATAATTCTCTGGTATAATCATGTCCAGGTGTTTTGGAATATTCATGCCAAGATATTTAATTGACTTTAAATCCCAGCTAACTTTAAGTTCCTCTCTGATGTTTTGGCTAGGAGAATAATTAAATGTTAAAATTTGAGATTTTTGGGTGTTTAGTTTGTAACCTGATAAGTTTCCATATTCCTTCAGGGTTTTAAGCAGATCTGGAAGAGAAGTAGATGGCTGTCCCAAGTATATTAATATATCATCAGCAAACAGGGCAATTTTGTGTTATCCTTGAGACACCATGATCCCCTTTATCTTCTCATTCTGTCTTACACATTGACTCAGGGGCTCTATAAAAATGATAAATAAGAGCGGGGACACAGGACAACCCTGCCGACATCCCCTTTCTAGTTCAAAGTTATTTGATAATCCTCCATTAATGCGAATTTTAGCCATTGGTTTGTAATATAAAGCTATTAAATTGATATAGTTGTTGTGGAAATTTCTGAAATTTCTCTAATGTTTTATATAGGAAGGACCAATCAACAGAGTCGAAAGCCTTCTCTGCATCTAACCCTAATAGGACAGCCTCTAAATTGTTTATATTTATGTGGTTAATAACATGCAATGTCCTCCAAACATTGTCCTGTGTTTGTCTCTGTCTAATGAACCCTGTTTGATCCAATTGTATGATTTGTGGAAGTATTATTTTTAAGCGTTTTGCCAGAATTGATGTGAAGAGTTTATAATCCTGGTTCAACAAGCTAATAGGGCGGTAATTACAGCAATCTGTCTTGTCTTTACCATCTTTTGGTATTATGCTTATGATTGCCTCTCTCCAAGATGGAGGGATCTCTCTTTTTTTTAAGGACCCACTTGAATGTTCTCAATATAGTGGAGCGGATAAAAGCAAAATTTGACTGAAATTGTGCAAATTATGATACAAGCATGAAACTTGGTAAATTTGTTCTCCAGAGACTTCTGATCAGATCTGTCCGATTGGACATTTGAAAATCCAAGATGGCGGCCATTTTTCAAGATGGCTGCCAAGTTAACCTCCAAAATCACCTTTTTGATATATTACATATTGTGTAGGTTTTTAATTTGAGTTATCTTGGTGTCCATTTCTATGTTTTCAAGTCTGGTGAATTGGATTTTATGTCTTTTAATAGGGCAGAGCCCAACAAATTAATACTGTTAAGTATTTAATGCAAGGATTTCTTTTTCTTTTGCTCAATAAATTAGTACATTCAATTCAAAATGTTTATCTTTAAATTTAAAAAATCCTTAAATAAAATCTTTGTTCTGCCTTTACTGTTCGACTCCAGCACTGCTAAGCAGACAGAAAACTCTTCAACAAGTGACAGATGTAATTTCTTCTTTTATCTTCAAATGCTGGCAGAGTAAACTGGTGAAAAAATAAACAAGCATTACTGTATTAAAGGTGTAAACAGGATGTTGAAAACCTCAATTAAATATAGCCACCATGCTGCTTTTCTATTAATAAAACACTCCAAAATATAATTCACTAATAACTTATAAATGACATATAGTCATAAATAATATCTTAAAGATTTATAGCTCTCGAAATAATCACAAGTAGTGCTCTACATGAAGCAACAAAAAAAAAGGATCAGTGTGGATTGAATCCCCAGTGTCTCTATAAGACTCCTGCTGAACGTGTGGCTCCAACGGAATACGTCACTACACACATACGAGAAATGAACACACCCACGAAAAGAACAGCGACGCCCACTGGCGTGGCAGCACAATCTTAAATTAGACTTATAGAAACAAAGTTACCAAACAAAGCAAGTCAAGAATACAGACAACTTCTGGGTCGTTCTTTAAATGCGGTGCCTTTTGCATCCCCAGCCTAAATCCAGCTGTATTTTCTGAAAATAATAGAATTAAAACAAAAATCTTTTTATTTTAGTGCAATTTCACTAATTATCTGTTAAAGACACAACGATATAACTCATAAACTTAAACAGTTTTTTAAAATACCATTTAAAAAATTAAAAATGTGCTATTTTGCCATGTCCCCAATGCCCTTTCCACTTTTTCGTTCAAGAAAATTATGTTTGTTTGTTTTTTTTCCAAAATATCTCTGGATATTTTTATTCAGCTATAAGAGGTTCTTTATATATTTGATAATTTCATCAGCAAAAAAAATATATTTTTGTCTAAAATTGCAGTTTAATATTTGTCCCTGGATTTAGTGTCCACCGTGCTATTCTAAGTTACTGTACCTTTAAGAAGGCTCCACCCACATCAGCATGACGCAGTCTTTTGATGTGATGTCATTCCAGAGGAGGGAAATTCAACAGTGGTAAGATTACTCACCTTTCTTTTGTTAATTTTATTATAGTTACTCTTTTATGATGAAGATCTAATTTGGTCAATCATAAAATGTCCATTAATAAAATGTTTATCCCAGTTTTATGAAGAAAATTATCAAATATCATAATTTTAAAAGGTTCCTGGGTAAAAATGTTGATTTCTTGTCAGCTATCCAAAATCCTGTTAGCTTAAATGCTAATGAAGCTAGGCTAAAAGTTATTTTTGTTGTAAAATGTCCACTGTGTTATTGTCCACCGTGTTATCCTTATTTGGATAACACAGTGGACACCTTCATAACACAGTGGACACAAGAATGATACCAATGGATTAATATATTTAAGTATTTATTTGCCATAGCCTATTTATGCTAAATAAGACAACACACAAGAAGAAAAAATATAAAGATTTTGTTCTTAACTGCCTTTTTGTTAATTCTGTTACCTGTGTTTTGATCAGTTTTGTTAGTACTGTCCACCGTGTTATCCTATCATAACAATGTTAAACTTGTGTTCTTTTGTTGTATTCTTATTAAATGAACATATAACATCCATGTTTGGTTATTTACATAATTAAATAGAGGTGTTTGGTCAAACAGGAGACATTTTATGTATTTTTTGCATTAAAAAATGACTATTTCACTCAAAAAAATAACAAGCAGATTATGTCTAATGGCTATATGCACTAGTTTTTGTTATTAAAATTATATATAAAATTGCAAAATTGCAAATAAACATATTTAATTGAGGTGAGAGACATGCGCTTTTGTCAAAAATATGTTTTTGAAATGTTTATACAAATTGAGTATATTTAGAATGGTATGTTTACGTGGTTAACACAGTGGACACATTCATTGTGACATATACTTTTTAAACTTTAAAAAATATATTAAATTTAGCAGATTGAGATTGACCTTTATGCTTTTCATAAAGCTTAGAGTCATGTTTTTAAGAAGAAACATCAAAATAAAATAAAGATTTTTTTTATTTTTTTTACCAATTCTATGACCCAAAATGCACTGCATTTAAAGAATGACCGTTCTATTCTTTCTATCAGCATTGGTATCAGCATCATCATCATCAGTTCGTGGGGCCTAAAAGGATCAACATTGTGAACTAGATGTCAGACAAGCCATGGATGTTGGCTTCAAATCGAGGACCACTGACTGGACGAAGTGTTGCCTTTGTCAACTGGATGAAAAGGAAGACTTAAAGTCTCCCCAGACCAATCCTGTCAAAAAAGGGGATGATGGGTATGTGATGATGGCAAGGAATATTCCTCAGTTTCAATCACGTCATCAACTACCAATCAAAATGGACCCTGCAAGACTTGATGAAGGTGGAGGGATAGAGGAAACTTTGAGACGAAACAAGGCATGCTATCATGAGATGTGCAGGCTACTGTTTAACAACACAAACCTACAGAGAGCTGAAAAAAGATCAACCCCAGCAGCTACTCGGAATGAGGGTGGAAGAAGCAAGATCCCAAGAAAGGCCCAAGAGAAAAAAGAAAGAGAGTGTTTTCTATGTGAGACTCAAGGAGGTGAACTAAGGGAAGCAATGACAATGAAAGTGAATATGAGAATAAATGAATGTGCAAGAACACTCAATGATGGGAAACTACTTGCCAAACTGAGTGGTGGAGACGTCATTGCACAAGAATTGAAGTATCACCCTGCCTGCTTGGTGGCTCTGTATAACAAAGAACGAGACTACCTAAGGGTCCAAGAGCAAGAGAGAGCACAGGGAAACTTGAATGAAGCATATCCAATTGCCTTCTCTGAACTGGTCACTCACATCAGTGAAATAAAAGCTGCCAGTGATGGTACAGCTCCACCCATTTTCAGGCTTGCTGATCTGACCACACTTTACAAGCAGAGATTGGAGCATCTGGGTGTTGAATCACCTCAGGTTCATGCTACTCGACTGAAGGACCAGCTGCTTTGTCATATTCCAGAGCTGCAAGCTCATCACCAGGGAAGAGATGTCATGCTGGCTTTTGAGAAAGATGTGGGCTCAGTGCTTGCACAAGTATCCAAGTATGGTGAAGCAATCCATGTAGCAAAAGCTGCTGGGATAATTAGACGAGACATGCTAAATCATAAGTCACATTACAGCAGCAGCATGTTTAACAATGCAGACATAGAACAGGCTGTACCACCATCACTTTTGCAATTTGTATGCATGATTGAACATGGTGCAGACATTAAGTCCCAACTCCAACATGGAGCATCGAAGTCAGACCTGGCCATATCCCAGCTCTTGCAGTTCAACTGCTTTTCTAAGTATAAAGAGGGAACAGAAGTCCATCGGCATTCCAAGGACCGTGAGACACCTTTTGCTGTCTATCTTGGTATGTCTGTGTTTGCCAAAACCAGAAAGAGACAACTTATTGATATGCTCCATGTGAATGGACTCAGCATATCATATGACAGAGTCCTGGAAATCTCAGCTCAGCTGGGAGAAGCAGTTGTAGCCCAGTACGTGGAAGATGGAGTTGTCTGTCCACCAGTCTTAAGAAAGCAGTTATTCACTACTGCAGCTGTGGACAACATTGATCATAATCCGTCTGCAACAACAGCTCAAACTTCCTTCCATGGCACAAGTTTGTCCATTTTTCAACATCCAAGCCCTGAAAATGCTGGCAAAGAACGTGAGGTACTCAAACTGAATTCAGACGTGAAGGTAAAGACAGTACCAGAGCTTCCAGAAGCATATACCAATGTTCTCCCAGCTTACATTGCAAAGAATCCCAACCCTCCTAAAACAGTATGCTATTGCTTACCAGCACCTCAATCAATTCAGTCACACTTAAAGGATGAATACTGCTGGTTGGAAAAAGTGTTCCTCACTGAGGATGTGGCCAATGCTGTTTGCATCACATGGTCAGCTCACCATGCAACACAGAAGAGGAGCAAGCCATTTGAAGTGAGCATTTCTGCACTAATGCCCCTGATGAGAGACCAGGCTCACTCTGTTGCAACCATCAAGCATGCCCTGAAGAAGATTTGTGATACAGTGGCTTTCTTGAACCCAGGGCAGACCCCTGTTGTTGTCGCTGACCAACCTTTGTATGCTCTAGCAAAGCAAATCCAGTGGACATGGCCTGAATATGGTGAGGACAAGTGTTTAATCATGTTTGGTGGCCTTCATATAGAAATGGCTGCACTCAGATCACTAGGAACACTACTGCAGGACAGTGGTTGGACCAGTTTCATTGTGGAGGCAGGAGTGGCCTCATCCGGAACAGCAGAGTCTTTCCTTTCTGCATCAAGTGTCACCAAGACAAGGCAAGCCCATCAGATCACAGCATGTAGCCTGTACAAACTGATGAAGCAAGCATACCATGATTACTGCTCTGCTGCATCTGGTCAGTCGGTTCTTACCTTTGAAGGCTGGTGTCAACAACGGAAGCAAGACAGCCCACAGTTTCAGTTCTGGAGTCTGGTGCTGGATATGGAGCTCACCATTTTCACCTTGATACGCTCATTCAGAGAAGGAGACTTCAACTTGTATTGTGAAGCACTCTCAGAATTGGCCCCTTACTTTTTTGCAAACAACAATGTCAATTACGCACGATGGATCCCAGTTCATATCAGAGACATGATGTGCCTTGAGCAACAACATCCAGAATTGGCAAAGGAGTTTCACAAGAAAATGTATTAATTTTTAGTGCAAATGATGGACGGTATATACAGATGAGTTAGAGTCAAATAGTTGTATTGCACATGAGTTGTTAAATAAATAAATATAAGTTTCGAGGTAGTGCTAAGTAGCAGCAACAGCAGTGGCAGTGACAAAGTATTGCACATTCTACATTATGCTTATGACCGCAGTCGTTGTATATCCGAGTTCAGGGTGGTGATGGCTCTTGGGAAGAAGCTGTTTCTCAGTCTGTTTGTTTTTGCTTTGATGCACCTGTAGCGCCTGCCAGAGGGCAGCAGGTTAAACAGCTGGGCACTGGGATGTAAACTGTCCTTGATGATGTTTCGAGCTCTGCTGAGGCACCGGGTGGAGTAGATGTCCATCAGGGAGGGGAGAGGGCAGCCGATGATCCGTTGTGCTGCCTTGACTGTCCTCTGAAGCCTCCCTCTGTCCGCCTCAGTGCAGCTCCTGTACCAGGTGGAGACACAGTAGGTCAGCAGGCTCTCGATGGACGAGCGGTAGAAGGCCAGCAGCAGCTCCCTGTTGAGGTTGTTCCTCCTGAGGACTCTCAGGAAGTGTAGACGCTGCTGGGCCTTCTTTATGACAGCCGTGATGTTGGCTGTCCAGGAGAGGTCATCAGAGATCTGGACTCCCAGGAACCTGAATGTGTGGACCCTTTCCACACACTCGCCGTTGATGTAGAGGGGGGGCGGGTCACTCCTGTTCCTTCTGAAGTCCACGATGATCTCCTTAGTTTTTTGCGTGTTCAGGGCCAGGTTGTTGTCAGAGCACCAGGTCGTCAGCCTCTGGACCTCCTCTCTGTAGGCTGCCTCGTCTCCCTGTGAGATCAGCCCGACCACTGTGGTGTCGTCAGCAAACTTGACGATAATGTTGCTTTCATGGGCCGGACTGCAGTCGTGGGTGTAGAGGCAGTACAGAAGGGGGCTCAGCACGCAGCCCTGTGGTGATCCGGTGCTCAGACTGCGGGTGGAGGAAAGGTGGGGGCCAAGTCTCACAGTCTGGGGTCTGTTGGTCAGAAAGTCCTTTATCCAGCTGCATGTGAGGTGGGGGGAGGCCAAGGGTGTCCAGTTTTATGATCAGTATGTCCGGGATGATGGTGTTGAAGGCTGAGCTGTAATCCACAAAGAGCATCCTGGCATAGCTGTGCTGCTGATCCAGGTGGCTCAGCACCGCGTGCAGGGCTATGGCAATGGCGTCCTCTGTGGATCTGTTCGCCCGGTATGCGAATTGGTGGGGGTCGAGTGCGGGGGAGAGACAGTCCTTGATGTGCTGAAGAACCAGTCTCTCGAAGCACTTCATGATGATGGGCGTGAGGGCAAAAGACAAAGACAAAGGCAAGATACTCAACGTTCGAACTGAGAAACTTTGTTATTTTTTGCAAATATTAGCTCATTTAGAATTTGATGCCTGCAACATGTTTCAAAAAAGCTGGCACAAGTGGCAAAAAAGACTGAGAAAGTTGAGGAATGCTCATCAAACACTTATTTGGAACATCTCACAGGTGAACAGGCTAATTGGGAACAGGTGGGTGCCATGATTGGGTATAAAAGCAGCTTCCCTGAAATGCTCAGTCATTCACAAACATGGATGGGGCGAGAGTCACCACTTTGTGAACAAATGCGTGAGCAAATTGTCCAACAGTTTAAGAACAACATTTCTCAACAAGCTATTGCAAGGAATTTAGGGATTTCATCATCTACGGTCCGTAATATCATCAAAAGGTTCAGAGAATCTGGAGAAATTACTGCACGTAAGCGGCAAGGCCGAAAACCAACATTGAATGCCTGTGACCTTCGATCCTTCAGGCTGTACTGCATCAAAAACCGGCATCACCGTGTAAAGGATATCACCACATGGGCTCAGGAACACTTCAGAAAACCACTGTCAGTAACTACAGTTCGTCGCTACATCTGTAAGTGCAAGTTAAAACTCTACTATGCAAAGTCAAAGCCATTTATCAACAAAGCCCAGAAACGCCGCCGGCTTCGCTGGGCCCGAGCTTATCTAAGATGGACTGATGCAAAGTGGAAAAGTGTTCTGTGGTATGACCAGTCCACATTTACAATTGTTTTTGGAAAATGTGGTCGTCATGTCCTCTGGACCAAAGAGGAAACCATCCGGACTGTTATAGGCAAAGTTCAAAAGCCAGCATCTGTGATGGTATTGGGGTGTATTAGTGCCCAAGGCATGGGTAACTTACACATCTGTGAAGGCACCATTAATGCTGAAAGGTACATACAGGTTTTGGAGCAACATATGTTGCCATCCAAGCAACGTCTTTTTCATGGACGCCCCTGCTTATTTCAGCAAGACAATGCCAAGCCACATTCTGCACGTGTTACAACAGCGTGGCTTCGTAGTTAAAGAGTGCGGGTACTAGACTGGCCTGCCTGTAGTCCAGACCTGTCCCCCATTGAAAATGTGTGGTGCATTATGAAGCGTAAAATACAACAACAGAGACCTCGGACTGTTGAACAACTTAAGCTGTACATCAAGCAAGAATGGGAAAGAATTCCACCTGAAAAGCTTCAAAAATTGGTCTCCTCAGTTCCCAAACGTTTACTGAGTGTTGTTAAAAGGAAAGGCGATGTAACACAGTGGTAAAAATGCCCCCGTGACAACTTTTTTGCAACGTGTTGCTGCCATTAAATTCTAAGTTGAGGATTATTTGCAAAACAAAATAATGTTTCTCAGTTCAAACATTAAATATCTTGTCTTTGCAGTGTATTCAATTGAATATAAGTTGAAAAGGATTTGCAAATCATTGTATTCTGTCTTTATTTACGATTTACACAACGTACCAACTTCACTGGTTTTGGGTTTTGTAAATAAGTCTCCTGGTTCTGACGGGTTCCCAGTGGAATGGTATAAGACTGTTAGAGACTCTTTATCACCATTACTATTAGTGGAGCGGATAAGAGAAAAATCGTGCAAATTATGATACAAGCATGAAATTTGGTTTGGCTGTTCTCTAGGGCCTATTGATGAAATCTGTCCGATTGGACATTTGAAATTCCAAGATGGCAGCCATTTTTCAAGGTGGCTGCCAAAAAAGCCTTCCGAAATTCTGTTTTTTCATAGGAATGTGTGTAGGAAACTAATTTGAATGATATTAGTGTTCATTTTTCTTTAAGATACATTGTATTGTATTTGTATATTGACACATAAATGACATTATTCATTGAACAGGAGAAAAATATGAACTTTATTGGGAAAGTAACACAAAACAACACCAACATCTTTATTCAAAACACAAAATTCCTACAGAGCTCTGCTACTCATCACAAATGCAGCTGCAAAGTGCTGTGCAAGGGAGCCCTGATCTGAAGCACTTGCATCTCTTGTAGCAACCTTTTTTGCACGAGCACTTTGTTAGTTGCTGACAGCTTGCAGCAACGGGAGGTAATGTTGTCCAACACGTCTGCCATGTCTCTCCACTTTTGTGTCCACCCCCAGTCAGCAGGACTGCCAGTGTCTGGTTTGGAGATGGTAGCCTGGCCCCAGATGATCCCAGCCTGATAAGCAGCACGCTTGGCATGCTCTCTGAGTGCTGCTTGTGTTGGTGGAATTAAGTTGTATGGCCTCTGCTTGCGGGCAAAGAGATCCAGTCTTGCTTCATCCACACCAGTGGCTGAACTTGACCTGTCATACATAAGGACAACAAATCTCTCCAGATGTTGCAGATCTAGATTGCTAACTGATGTTGGATGCTGGTTAAGATTGGTGAAGGTTTCAGAAACCTCATCACAGATGTTCCAAGTCTGCCATGCAATCTTCTTCCCTTTACCACGGAAGGCAGAAACAACATCACATCCAGTGAACGCATGAAAGTAGGGTATTCCACTAGCTTTCTCAGGCCCAATTGCAGAAACTACCTCATGAACTGGAATCCATCGAATATTGACTCCATGTCCAAAGGCAATCCACATCTTCTCAAGACCAAGTTCTTGTAAGGATGGCAGTACAGACACTGCTATGACAAGGATATCTGTGTCATTAGCCTTGATGATGAGGAACTTGCTACCATCCGTTGTTGCATCCCTGCAATGTACAAATATTCGTGTGTCAGCTTCTTCGTGACTGCAAGGAGACACAGCATCGAGGGGCTTCTTTGTGTTGCAAATGGCATCTTCTCCTTTTGTTATGATGAGTGTGCTTGTTGTCTGTGCTTCACAGATCTTGTCTGCGAGGAAGTGAAACAGCTCAGTTTTATTGCTTTCATCTCGAAGAAAGCTTCTCCAGTTATTTGGGGTCTTACTCGTTCCTGTCACTCTTCTTCTTATTCCTTGCCCCCTCCTTGACCTGGTTTCAGATTTCAGACTTGAGGTCTTGTACACATCAAACACTATGTCCACCCTTTTGTATTTGGCACAATAAGATTCCACTTTCTGGATTATGTCTTCTTTAGCATAGTCATCAAATGTCTTAGAGGTTCGTGGAGGTAGGGCATTGATTAGTGCTGAGCCATCTATGATGACTGTGTCCCCACTTGGTCCACTGTCTGGGATGTTCACTTGTGCTTGAAGGATTTCAGCCAGCTGTGACTTCTGGCATGCATGAAGCTTTCCACTGTCACTGAGAGATGCAGGAGATGTCTGGTTCTCATGTTTGAAGAATTCCTGCAAGTCACATTGCCTTTCTGGCAGGAAATGAAGAGTCTTGAGAACAACTGACAGTCATCTTTCAGCGCTTTCTCCTTAGAAGTGCTCCCAGGTTGCTTTAAGGCTTGTTTGAAGAAAGAAATTGTATTCTTATTGATTGGATGATAGAATGAACAATCATCTTTGTTCTCTAGTGCCTTCATGAATGACTGGAACTGATCTTTGCCCCGCTGGTGATGTGTACCAACCATTTCAGCAAGAGCTGGGTCTGCAAAATTCTTGGTGTCTAGTACTAGTAGGTCAGCTGATTCTTCTTGGAATGGGTTTCCCATCTCCTGTAAAACTTCAGAGAGTGCTTTCACCCTATCAAAGAAAGATCTCTGGACACTGAGTGTTTGCTCATGATGTCTCCTGTCATTGTTTTCATCCTTCATGCCTGACATAGCCTCATATCCGGCTACTAGACGACTCACTTCGGGTCCAGCTACCATCCATCTACGCAGTGCTACCGGGTCTTCTGTTAATCCAATGGCACCCCCGTCCCCTTTGATGACTGAATTATTATGCTCATGGGCTTGGTCAATTGCAAGGCCTGAGAATTCTCTTCTCGACTTGTGAACAACAAAGTTGCCCGTATGACCATCTATCTTTTCATTTTTTCAAGCTCACAGGTTGACTTATATTCACCACCAGTCTTTTATTAATCCTTTGAGTGTCTATTTAAAGATTATATTGAGTACCAAGCTGAAACTATGTCCAAAAGCCTTCATTTTAACCCTTTACTGTACCTAGCCCAAAACCGAAAAATAGAAATGACGTGCAAATATTGGCATTACTTTCGGAGTAAACAACATACAAAGACAAATGTATACCTTTTGCCATACAATTCTGACCCCAGGAATTAATTTGAATGGTTATTTCTAACATTTCATAACATTTATACTCCATCACAGGACAAAAACAGCAAAAAACAAACAAACAAAAAAACAGCAACAATGTATGTATGACCTGTTTATCTCTTTTTATGATTTTATTAGGTACCAAGCTGAAATTATATCCCAAATTTTTTATCTTCAACTTTTTGCTTCAATGCTAACAACTTTCAAAGACAAAAATGTATACAATTCTGACCCGTTGTATTGTATTAATACGTGATGATGGCTGGCTTCCACTGCTCTCTCTTATGGAGCAATTTCAGGAGAGACAGATAGCTCTTCACCCAGAGCAAAAAAGAATATACTTGAAGTTTATTTTATTAAGTATGCTTGAGTTTAAGTTTAGCAGGATGGGCCATGTACTTAGTCCACCACGACCTATAGGAATGTAATACTTGTTTTGATGAAACTGGAACTTTTTAAGTTCGCTAAAAGTTCACTTTAAAGTACACTTGAAGTATATTTATTTTAGTTTACAAAAGTACACTTCCAAGTATAAGTCAAGTATACCCATCTAAATCCTACAAAAATAATAGTCATGTACTTCTAGTCCACAGAAGTAGTTTCCTGAAGTATACTATAGGTATACTTTTATGAGCTAAAAATTAATATTTGTTGAGTTTTTGCCAGTTTACTTGTTGCATACTTGTAAGTTCTACATTCTTGTAATTCCCCTTCATGCACAGATTAAACAAAAAACTTCTGTATCACAGTAAAAGCTCTGACAGACTAAAGAAGAGAAACAACAGTGCTTTATGCTTGAAAGATGGTACATTTGGTTGAATTAACTTGGTTATTCTTTAATAATTGCATTCACATCAGAGTTCTTCTTTTAATCCATGTGCCAAACTCTGTTGTGTTTTAGTTGAGGTACTTACTAAATCAGACAGGCCTGTATGCAAAGATTCACAGATCAGTGAGCAAAGTAATTTCATATATGAGGTTAAAAAAACTGTTAATGCTGTCTGGCCTGAAATAATTAAAACAAAATGTGTTCTTGTTTAAACAGATGTACATAACTTATTGCCAGACCTTAATGAAGGAACAGGAATTTGATCAATAAAGTCAAATTAAATGTTTGTTTATGTTTTTAAGGTACTGAAAGATAATGCAAGATTTTGAACATGTAAGTTTACAACAAGGGTAAACATCTCAATTGTTATTCTGCTAAATTAAATGTAAGAACAATGACTTGACCTTAATCTGTGCCTGGATCAGATATACTCAGTCTAAGTACTTTGTGGCAGAAAAAATGAAAATCATTCTAAAGTACAGGGTTTAGTATTTAACTGTTAGTGTAAGTTTCAGTGTTAATGTACTTAGTCTTAGACTTTTCTTTATTCCTTTCAGTATAAGTCAAGTTTACTTCACCATACTATTCTTAAGTAAGTAAAATATAGTATGTAAAAAGTAAACCTAAAGAATACTCTTTCTGTGTTAGTATAGAATAAATATACTACTACACTTGAATGAACTACTTTTTGCTAAAAATCACCAACTAGTTTGTCCAACTTTTCTTCCACTCACACTGCCCGCCATCCAAGACCTTAAGACCCCAGTCAACCTTTACTCAACGCAGTGCTTATTGATGAAAACAAAAACCCTAAAACACCCACATGAAGTACAAGCAAATCAGAATGGGATATTATTATCATATAACCATGAAAGAGGATGTATAAAAATTATTATTAATGCAATTTTCTGAGGGATCACTGTCAGTAATTCTTATTTGATAGAGCAGTTGTGTTGATTCATGCTCTGGCTGAATCATCAGGTCTTCTCTTTGAGGATTATGATGTTAAAATTCAAAAGTCTCCCAATTTTCAGAATCAGAATCAGAATAGCCTTTATTGTCATTATACAGAATGTACAACGAGATTGGAGAGCTTCTCTTTCAGTGCAATAGTAAGTTAAGTTAAAAAAGTATACAAAAATAGTATAATTACATATACAAGATATATACAAGATAAGACGCAGACTTGTGCACAGCACAATTAAGGCTCAGTGTACAATATGAGGTAGATGATAAATATTGATGAAAAATAGTCCAATTCCCAGATCTTAGTATTTCTATGTTGTTCACATAGTATTGCACAGGAAGCAGATATGTATTGCACAGACACCAGAATATGTATTAATTTTTAGTGCAAATGATGAATGGTATATACAGATGAGTAAAAGTCACATATAATTGTATTGCACATGATTTGTTAAATAAATATAAGTTTTCGAGGTAGTGTTAAAAAGTAGCAGCAATCGCAGCGGCAGTGATATAAATATTGCACATTTTGCATTACGCTAATGACCGGAATCGTTGTATGTCCGAGTTCAGGGTGGTGATGGCTCTTGGGAAGAAGCTGTTTCTCAGTCTGTTTGTTTTTGCTTTGATGCACCTGTAGCGCCTGCCAGAGGGCAGCAGGTTAAACAGCTGGGCACCGGGATATGAACTGTCCTTGATGATGTTTCAAGCTCAGCTGAGGCACCGGGTGGAGTCGATGTCCAACAGGGAGGGGAGAGGGCAGCCGATGATCCGTTGTGCTGCCTTGACTGTCCTCTGAAGCCTCCCTCTGTCCGCCTCAGTGCAGCTCCTGTACCAGGTGGAGACACAGTAGGTCAGCAGGCTCTCGATGGACGAGCGGTAGAAGGCCAGCAGCAGCTCCCTGTTGAGGTTGTTCCTCCTGAGGACTCTCAGGAAGTGTAGACGTTGCTGGGCCTTCTTTATGACAGCCGTGATGTTGGCTGTTCAGGAGAGGTCATCAGAGATCTGGACTCCCAGGAACCTGAATGTGTGGACCCTTTTCACACACTCGCCGTTGATGTAGAGGGGGGGCGGGTCATTCCTGTTCCTCCTGAAGTCCACGATGATCTCCTTAGTTTTTTGCGTGTTTAGGGCCAGGTTGTTGTTGGAGCACCAGGTCGTCAGCCTCTGGACCTCCTCTCTGTAGGCTGCCTCGTCTCCCGGTGAGATCAGCCCGACCACTGTGGTGTCGTCAGCAAACTTGATGATGATGTTGTTGTCATGGGCCAGACTGCAGTCGTGGGTGTAAAGGCAGTACAGGAGGGGGCTCAGCACGCAGGCCTGTGGTGATCCGGTGCTCAGACTGCGGGTGGAGGAGAGGTGGGGGCTGAGTCTCACAGTCTGGGGTCTGTTGGTCAAAAAGTCCTTTATCCAGCTGCATGTGAGGGGGGGGAGGCCAAGGGTGTCCAGTTTTATGGTCAGTATGTCCGGGATGATGGTGTTGAAGGCTGAGCTGTAATCCACAAAGAGCATCCTGGCATAGCTGTGCTGTTGTTCCAGGTGACTCAGCATCGCGTGCAGGGCTATGGCGATGGCGTCCTCTGTGGATCTGTTCGCCCGGTATGCGAACTGGTGTGGGTCAAGTGCGGGGGGGAGACAGACCTTTATGTGCTGAAGGACCAGTCTCTCGAAGCACTTCATTATGATGGGTGTGAGGGCAACAGGGCGATAGTCACTGAGGCTGGATGCGGGTGACTTTTTCGGGATGGGGATAATTGTGGCGGATTTCAGGCAGGTGGGGATGACTGCTTGGGCCAGGGAGAAGTTGAAAATCCTGCAGAAGACTCCGGACAGCTGGTGTGCACATGCTCGGAGCACCTTTCCATGTACACCGTCAGGGCTCCGGGGCCTTCCTGGGGTTCACTGCTAGGAGCACACGCCTCACATCGTGCTCTCCTACAGTTAGTGGAGGGGTGGTGGGGCCTGGTGGGGGTGGGGACAGGGCTGGAGCAGATGAGTGTCGCTGCGGTGTTTCAAAGCAGGCAAAGACACTGTTCAGCTTCTCTGCCAGTGACACACTCAGGTCTCCTGACGTCACATCACATCCTCTGAAGTTAGTGATGCTCTGCAGTCCCTTCCACACCTCTCGTGGTCTGTTGCTGGCGAGGTGGGACTCTATCCTCCTGTTGTAGTCCGCTTTGGCTGTTTTTATTTTTTTATTCCTCTTTTCAGGTCAGCTTGAGCCACACTGTACAGAGCTCTGTTGCCTGACCTGAAAGCCGAGTCGCGGGCTTTGAGGAGGGAGCGGACCTGGCTGGTCATCCAGGGTTTCTGGTTTGGAAAAACCCGGATGACTTTGTCCACAGACACAGTTTCCATACAGAACTTGATGTAGTCCAGTACTGTCACTGTGTATGTTTCCAGGTCCTGATGATGAAATAAGTCCCAGTCTGTGTGCTGAAGGCAGTCCTGAAGTTCACTGAGTGCATTCTCAGGCCATGTTGTTTCAGTCTTCGTGGTGGGCCTGGATCTGCGTCTGAGGGGGGTGTATGCAGGGGTGAGCAGCAGGGAGAGATGGTCTGACTGTCCGAGGTTGATAGCATGAATTTTAAGTCATGTATCATTTCTATTCATGTATCATTTAACTCTTGTATCAATCAATTTAGTCATGGACCAATTCATGTAACATCTAGGATGATTTTGTCCATACATGAAGTTTTCTCTATATCTGCAACTATGTAAGCAAGGCAACTGTAAGTCTGGCACCTCGCCAGAAATAGAAAGCCTGAACTTGAGAAGTCTCACAGCGGACCAACTATGGAATGGACATGACGTTGTTGTCTGCATGTTTTGTTACCATATATGTGACATGTATATAAGCGGTGGTTACCTATTGCTCTTTGTCGGACTATCTCTGAACCGGCCGAATAAACAACCAGATAAACCTCCAGTCTTGTAGCGTATCCTTTTGCCATAGAACATCTGATAACAGAGGTGGGGGAGGGGTGTTGCTCTGTAGCCGTGTTTGATATTAGAGTACACATGATCAAGAGTGTTTCCTCCTCGTGTTGGACACTTGACATGCTGGTGAAACTTCGTGAGTACAGTTGTTAAATTGGCCTTATTAAAGTCCCCAGCTCTAATATGAACGCCATCAGGGTGGGCCCGCTGCTGTTTATTAATGACGTTCAGCAAGAGAGAGAGTGCCGTGCTAGCGTTAGCATCCGGTGGGATGTAAACAGCGGTGACGATCACAACAGTTTGCTCTCTCGGGAGAAAATAAGGCCGGCATCTAACAGACATGTACTCAATGTCAGGGGAGCAGTGAGTCTCTAAGATCTTGCTGTTGTTGCACCAATCCTCATGCACGTAAATACAGAGCCCCCCACCTCTGCTCTTACCGGAGTCCTCTGTTCGATCCCAGCGGTGCAGAGAGCGGCCGGCTAGCTGCACGCTAGCATCGGGGATCCTCGGGTTGAGCCAGGTCTCCGTGATGACTAAAACACAACAGTCCCGAATGTAGCGGTTTCCCACGAGTTGTAGCTCCAGATCATCCGTTTTGTGGGTAATGGATCTGGCGTTGGTGAGATACAGGCTCGGCAGGGGTGGCTTATGTGGGTTGTTTCGTTGCCGTAGTAGTAGGCCGGACCTGCGGCCCCACTATTGCTTCCCCTCCCTACGCTGCCTGCGTCTCTTTCCGGACCCGACAACAATCCACGGAGGACCCGGTGGTCTCGCTAGTTCGTCTGGGGTGTTGTGTCGATGATGAAAGTCTCTGCAAACTACCAGTTTGTGTCGGTAGCCGATGTCTCTCATTTTCTGTGGTTTTCTAATTTTTTTCTTAATAAAAAATTGTTAGACTCCAAACTCATGTGTCTTGTTTTGAATCCTGGTGATAACAAGTATTGTGGAAATGTTTACGAGAGCCCTCTCTCTATGAACCAAAATTTAAAGAGAGATGATTCCAACAATCAGAGTTTTCCAAAACAATGAGAGGACTGGCATGGACTGCAGCAGGTCAGTCTAGAACCTGTTCAGTGGAGACGGGCGTGTACTGCAGCAGGTCAGTCTAGAACCCGTTCAGTGGAGACGGGCGTGTACTGCAGCAGGTCAGTCTAGAACCTGTTCAGTGGAGACGGGCGTGTACTGCAGCAGGTCAGTCTAGAACCCATTCAGTGGAGACGGGCGTGTACTGCAGCAGGTCAGTCTAGTCCCAGTTCAGTGGAGGCAGGCGTGGACTGCAGCAGGTCATTCGGCCAGCCTAGTCCCAGTTCAGTGGAGACAGGCGTGGACTGCAGCAGGTCAGCCTAGTCCCTGTTCAGTGGAGACAGGCGTGGACTGCAGCAGGTCAGCCTTGTCCCTGTTCAGTGGGGACAGGCGTGGACTGCAGCAGGTCAGCCTTGTCCCTGTTCAGTGGAGACAGGCGTGGACTGCAGCAGGTCAGTCTAGTCCCTGTTCAGTTGAGACGGGCGTGGACTGCAGCAGGTCTGTCTAGTCCCTGTTGTTGAAACTCGAGCAGAATGTGTCTTCATATCTCTCAAATAATCAAGACGTCCCTGATGGCAGCATGTTGATCCTAAACCTGTCTGTACCTTTCAGCATTGATCACAGATGTGCAGGTTACCCATGCCATGGTCACTAACATCCCCCCCCATGCTGTTTTTTGACCTTTGCTCTGATAACAGTCTGGATGGTCCTTTTCCTCTGTAGCCTGGAGGACACCACATCCATGATGTCCAAAAACAGTCTGAAACGTGGACTCAGACCACTGCAGACTTTCCCACTTTGCCTCAGTCCATCTCTGATGAGCTCGGCCCAGAGAAGCCGTCGGTGTCTCTGGGTGTTGTTGACATTTGTCTTTGTCTTTGCTTGGTAGAGTTTGACCTTGACCTTGTAGATGTAGAGATGAACTGTGTGAACTGACGATGGTTTTCTGAAGTGTTCCCGAGCCCACGAGCTGATGTCCTTTACACAATGAAGCTGCTTTATCATGCAGAAGGTCACAGGCATTCAATGATGGTTCCAGCATCTCCAGATCATCAAAATCTTTTGATGATATAATGGACAGTAGATTTATTATTTTATTATTAACCTTAAACCAGATAAGTCTGATTGAGATCAGGATCTCATTTACAAAGTAGTCAGCAGCTTACATCAAGTATGAATATATATGCAAGAAAAAGGTTTAGGCAATAAAATGCAACCAGTAGGTATGAAAAAACAACAATTTAACCATGGAAGAGCAACAACATTTGAGCACAGCAACAATTTAAAACACAGGCACTGTACATAGGATAGTGAGTGATGAAATTCATTATTTGCAGTTGAATGTTGAGAAATGTTCTTACTGTTCAAATTTTCTTACATTTAATAATTATTTGATCTCTCATTTGTTCACACAGAGTTGAACTTCACCACAGCCTTTTAGGCACGCTCCTTTAGTACTCAATCATGACACTCACTTGTTTCCAGGGGGAGCTGAGGGCAGTGGAGTGGGGGTGGGGGGCTAAACAGGCTGGGGAGGGGGTGGTGGTGGGGCAATGGCTTTCACAGCTTGGGGGTAGAAGCTGTTTCTGAGTCTGTTTGTGTGGCACTTAATAGTCCAGTATCTTTTTTCAGAGGGGAGGGGGAGAACAGGAGGTGGCCTGGGAGTGTGGGGTCCCCTGTGATGTAGGAGGCCTTCTTCTGGATGCAGCTAGTGAAAGTGTCCTTGAGGGGGGGTAGTGTGGTCCCGATGGTCTTCTCGGCTGCTCTAATGACCCGCTGGAGGTCTCTTCTGTCATACTGCTGTACAGCTGCTGGACCATACTGTGCAGCAGTACGACAGGAGGCTCTCAAGTGGCTCTGTAAAAGTTGATGAGCAGTTGTTGGGGCAGGCGAGCCTGTTTTAGCTTCCTGAAGAAGTAAAGTCTCTGTTGTGCCTTCCCCACCTGGCAGGAGGTGTTACCAGCCCAGGTGAGGTCAGCTGTGATGTGCAAACCAAGGAATCTGAAGCTTTGCACCCTCTCTACTTCCTCTCCATTGATGCAGAGGGCAGGGTGCTCCATGCGTGTGGCTCTCCTAAAATCCACAATCAGTTCCTTGGTTTTGCAGGTGTTCAGGTCCAGATTGTTATTGTGACACCATCATACCAGAAGCTGGATCTCCTCCCTGGAGGCTGTCTCGTCATTGTCTGCAGTGAGTCCTACAACGGTATTAAAGGCCGAGCTGAAGTCCAAAAACAGCATCCTTACATATGTGGCAAGTGGGAGATGAAAACACTAATTTTGATTGAGGACCAAATACCAACAACACCACCTGGGGGATTTCACCCCAGGAAATAATTTAGCTTAAATCAGGACACACAGGCTCAAAATTACCACAGGGCAAGAGACAGGTTATAGAAAAATATAACAATGCTTTATTACAATAATGACATTAAGAAACATCAGCTGTAGATCATATTTTTACTTTGACCTGACGGTGGCACTAAAGGGGCAACAGAGCTGGGGCTTACCGTGGCGCCCCAAACTCAAAATCATGAGTGGAGGAAGAAACTAAAACACCCGTGACACCACACACACACAGACCTGTGAGGAAAAACCCACCACCAGGATTGGGTCGCCACCTTGGGCCTGCAGCACCTGTCCACGGAAGAAAAAAACACTTAAAACAGGCCACAATGCTTCATACAGCTGTCTATAAAAGGAACACCCACACACGCACGCACATGCACGCACATGCACGCACACAATCAAATAATAAGGAAATAAACAGAATAAACAGTATTAACAAAACAATTGAAATATATTGCACAAAAATATAATACACTAAAACAGAAAATATAGAAAGAATTTCATCACAACTAATTAAACCTAAAGTTAAAGAAAATAACGGCAATGGGTGGGCTCAGACCAGGAAATAAGTAAAACAGAACCCAATTTACAAAAAGGAGCCAGAGCCAAAACAGCAGCGCAGTTCAGGAGCTGTAGCGGTGGAGATAATGTGACTCGGGCCGCCACCAGCGCAGCACCACAGAAGCCAATGGAGGAAGGCTATGGGAAACACGACCACACTCAGAAAGGCCCCCAGCAGGGCAACCCGACCCCACGGAACCAACAGCCCGCCTCACTGAATCGGGAGGGAGATCGTGTCACCATTGTGTCATTTTTTTGGCACCTTAAAGGGCCCATATTATGCAAAAATCACTTTATTAAGTCTTTTGGTGAAATTTTGAGGTCTGTGGCTTTCCCCCCAGCCCAAAAAATGTGATATTTAGTAACAAATCCTGTGCTGCGTGGTGCTGGTGAATGTAAAATCCCGCCCCCTAATGAGGCATTCTTTCATTTGAGTTGTACCGACGTCACAGTGGAATTTTTTTGATTGGTCCACCGGAGCAGACACCCCCACCCTCTCCCCACCCACTCCTCTCTACGCTGCTGGTGAGATCGCTATGTGTAGAGCAGCCATGATGGATTTACCAGCAGTGAGACATCGGACTTAAGCTTGAGTTACTGCTGCAGTGTTATGGGCTGTAACAAGCCACAAACTTCCTTACACAAGCTGCCTGACTCTGAAGATTTAAAAACTAAGTGGCTGGAGTTCATATATAATGGGAAAGTGCCAGAAAAACAAAGAAAAAATGTGCATGTTTGTGCCAGTCACTTAACGGCTGACAGTTTCGCAAACTTTTTATTCCAAATGCTGTGTGCTGTTATTTTACTAATTGCTACGAGCTGCTAACAGCAGAGGGAAGAGGAGCATATGTAAGAGCTATTCCTCTGTGTTAGCTTCAGGAGGCTAAGCTTAGCTGTGGTTAGCCTGTTGTTTTAGCCTGTAATGTTACAATCAACAAGCTTTGCTGTTTTCTAACCATATCGTGTCTTTTCTAGGCCATAATATTAGTCTCTGTTGTCTATTACTTTGCTGCTGTGAGATGTACCGCTGTGTGAGTAGAGGCCTGCTACTCTCTCTGAGGCCTTTTAATTAATAAATTATCTCATAAAGTATCAAAACTCATTCCTTGTCTAAACTGAGGACATGGGAAACGACCAGTGAAGGCTGTGTCTCTCTGTGTTTTGCAGCACAGCATGTAAATATTGATAACAGGTGAAAGTATATTTCTACGCTAACGTCGGCTCAAAACAGTGTATCTGTAGATGTGATAACTGGCTTTATTGGCCACAGCATCGTCATCACCAACAGGTTTAATCAGATTTAGATATATGAATATTCTCACAGTAGTAGAGGAGTATAACAGCTGGAGGATAATTATTATTATTCCTTGTACAGCCCTCCTCTGCCCCCTGCATCTGTGTTAGCTCTCGGGGGCTAAGCTTAGCTGCGGTTAGCCTGTTGTGTTAGCCTGTAATGCTACGAGAAACGAGCTTCGCTGTTTTGTAATACAGGCAATGTAATCGATAAATTATCTCAGAAGGTATCCAAACTCATTTCATGTCTAAGCTGTGGATGAGGGAAACGATCAGGCTTTGTTCTTCTGTGTGTTACAGCAGATCATGTAAATATTGATAACAACAGGGAGTGTATATAACGTGTGACGCTAACGCTGCAGATGTCGTTATCACCAAACTAATTTAATCAGATTTCTGTGAGTTTAAACACTCAGGAATGCCCACAGAATGCTGTCATACGAGCTGTGTGATCAGATAAGTTACAATTACTAACACGTCAGTGATTTACGAAAAACGGAGGGAGGCAATTAAGATGTCTGATTCAATTATCCTCCCGTTTTATTTACTAACAATATATGGGCATAGACATTTTATAATGCATCACATAATGTGACATTTGTAAGTAAAAACTCATTAACCCTTGAAAAGCCTGTTGAATCTTATTTGAGACATATTTTTGATACATGTGTCTGATCAAAATTATCAAAGAATATCACAAAAAACCCTAAATGAATACAGTCAGATAAATGATAAATATAAAAGTCCTCAGCTGAATTATCACTTGCCAGAAATACCTAATGTATCTAATGAGTAACAATAACTATGTGAGGACTGCTCGTCAGTCCTCCAGTTTTTGCTCCTCTCTCCCTCCCCTCTCGGGTTGTCTCCTCTTTTTTTCCCTGCACTGCACTTACCCCTGTTCACCTGTGGTGGAGTTGGCGCTACGGAGCTACCTTCCTTCCTCTTACGCCTCCGCGGGTATCCGGTATGGGCGGCACTGGAGCTGCTTTGCACTCTCTTCACCACCTGTTCCTGATCTACCTGATGAGGAGGTTCCCTACTTAAGCTGGTGGAGGACTTCTCTACTCGCCGGCTGATTACAATTCAGTTTGTGGTTCGTACTGCTCACAGTTCGTGCTGGCTCTTCATTCTCTGAATGATTCTTGTCTTAAGTTTGGTTTTTTGGGAAGTGTTTTTGGACAGTTTGGTTTACCTGTGGACTAATCAGTTTCTCTCCTCTGTTTTTTCCCAGGTCTCCACGAGCTCCTGCCACTGTCACCACTCTTGTTCTTATTCACCAGTTTTTTGTTCTTCCCCTGTAAATAAACCTTGGTGTTCATTTTTTGATCTGATCTCTGCCTCTGCTCTGGGTCCATCACACCAACACCCACACGTAACAAACTATTTGTAACATCTCATGTAATTTATTTAGATTTTAGTACAACATGAAATAAACATTTGATCAACAAAAGAGGTAAAAATGCATGGCTATAATTTGTGTTTTCATGCACTAACAGGTTAAATATTTTTCTTTCTTGTGTCTATGCTGGTCGACCTCAGGCAGCATCTTCTGATGGTGAACCGCTGGTTACAGTCAGCTTCTCAAAATCCAAGGAGGAAGGATGTACAGCAAAGCCAGTGAGAGCAGAGCCAGCTTTCAGTAAGTTAAACAATTCTTTATTAAAATCAACACATTTAAAAACATTGGCAAGTAGGCATAGCATGGAAAGGAAAAGATAAAGGAAATTGGAATAAAAATGTTATCAAAATGGAATTGAGAATATATAATCCTTAAGGACATTGTGTCATTTAAAGACTATGAAAAAAAATTACAACACTGCAGTGAGGTGTTTTGGTTTTGGTGCCATTTCTTGTAAACATATATTTTTGTGTCTTGTATTTCAGATCATGCAGATGCACTGTTGGACCTTGTCTTTGAGAAGGTTTTCCAGGACCCTGCTCCACACCTGAAGGAGCTGCAGAAAATACCAGACCATATGCTCCTTTTCCAAATACCAGAAAGCGCTGAACCCCTCATACTGGTCTTCTGCATCAGGAAACTCTGCAGTACAACACAGGCAGCATCAGCTCACAAAGGCTCTGTAGGCCAGGCATCTGTAAGGGCTGGACATGATAAGAATATGTCAGCAATGAAAATTACTGTCATAAGTGTTTTTATCTATATGTTCATATTTTTATCAATATGGTTCTATGGCTTGTGTTTAAAAAATCCTTTTCTTTCTTCATGCCTTTTTTACCTCCTTTATATAAAAATGTCTAGCGTACCAGCCGGTACATTTGGTGTTTTTATATGTCAAAATATCTTTCACAATAAAAAGTCTACATGAACTGTTTTGTGTGTTTTCAGTTTTCCATATGTTACATGTAATGTTAATAATTAAATAACAAGAAAGACAAAAAAATGAGATGGAGGAAACAGTTCTTTTAATCTTCACTATTTTTGTTCAACAGTCATGGGAGTGTTTGTATCAAAATACTTATGCATCACTCCTCTTAGATGTAAAGGCTCATAGTCTGCTCTATAAATATAGACTGCATGTTGTAGTGAAAAACACACTCGGAGTCCAGGATGGTTGGACTGGGAGTTCCTGCAGTTTTCCTCTGACCTACTTAATTAAAACAGGCAAGTCAGTGACACAGTACAGGAAAGGTTATGTACTAAATTGTTATTTAGCACTGATTTTTCACAGTATCTTTGGTATCTCCATTCAACAAACATTTTCAGGCTGTAGGAATTTTCACACAATTGCCACAGGAGCACCTATGTAGGAGAAGAGTGAAAACAGGATGTTCAGGAGAATTTTTATCTAAAGGAAATGTTCTGTTATTGTATAAGAATATACATAGAGCTGTCATAACATACAATAATGCAAGTGAAGAGGTTTTTAAGACAGCTACTGTGTGGCATATAGAAAAGAAAACCTTTTAAAATAAGGTTCACAGAAAACTGTTGGCTGCTCACAGTTACAGGTAATAAATGTTCTCAGTTACTGTTACTGTCACTAAAGGCTATGGCTCTATTAAATGCTGTATTCTGATGGGTCAGTCACATTACTAATGTTATTTCTGTAAAACAGACTCTTGCTCTGATCAGCCCTGAAGAGCCCAGACATTATTTACACATCACAACAACAGAGAAGACCCCTTTCTCTGTCTTATTTCACTATCAGTAGCAACGGCCCCTTCAGTGTTACTTAGAAGTGAGTATTTCACGTCGGGGTTTTAGTTAATTCACGTCTCTGCAGTAACCCGCTCACTCTACTTTAGCTCTTACTAGGCTCTATCTAACGCCAGTCTAAGCACTGCACATCTGCTAACAGACATGCTAACATCAACAACAACAGGGGGAGGGGGAGAGGAACGGCAGAACAACTTTGATTCGTCAACATTAAAGCACTGAAGAAACAAACTTTATATACAGACCACTGAGAAACATCCCGGTTTATCCTTGGTCCTCGACTCTCTCCTGGTTCCTCTTATTTTCGGGTTCTGCGTTCAGTGCTGCGGTCCTCATGTAGCAACACAGATGCTAACCGGAGCTTTGTTGACATAGTCACGCGCATGTGCCGACTGCGCCGACACGGAAGTGCGGGGCGGTTTCAGCGGAGGCTCATTAACATAAAGTTACGCCCACAAAAATGGAGTGTTCTACAGAGAGGCTCAAAGAGGGCATAGGGATGATACGGCTGTGCCTGTTTTATTGAGTTTTTTGACCAAAGCATGCTACTAAGGCTTCATGAAGACATCAAAGATCAATATTACACTGCGGAAAAAGAGCATAATATGGGATCTTTAAACGAGTAAAGAGAGCCTCACGGCATGTTACCTGTGCGCTGCGGGGGAGGGAGTTCGTGCCTTGATGCCAGCCATGCCAGCAGACAGCCAGCCACATGCAAAATTCCAGCGGAGTAGCCTGACCCCACACCACCAACACTCCCACGCTGGACAAGGAGAGAAGCCCACTATGTCACCGACAATGCACTTGGCACATTAAAGAAATGGAGAAAGCAGTGAGCACTTTACCTACTGCAAGAACGTGCACCTCGCTGGTAAAACACGCCAACGGCACTATCGCCAGACAACGCCACCGGCTCATCCACCCCGGCACACACCACGCCACACTACAGCCACCACGAGGAGCCGCGGATCCAGAAGGAGAGAAAGAGGGAAGGCGCCCAAGACCCAGCCCTGCTATATAGCCGCGCAGTGCCACCCATCAATCAGTGCAGGTAAAACAGGTGCTGTGCCCACAGTGGGAGGGTGCACACAGCCCTTCTGCCACATCTACCCCCGCTCTTTGTATTGTCGACCCGACGATAAACAGAAAACCAGCAACTAACACCAAGGTCTAAAAACTGCTATTTGGGAGCTAGACACAGGGTCTCGTGGTCTGTTAGTCGCATGGTGTGAAGGACCAGCTGGCCGAGGAAGATGATGGACATTTTGGTGACGGCCAGCAGTAGAACGAACAGTTCGTCGCAGGAACTGCTGACTTGTACTCGGCTGGTCGTGGTGGGGTAGCAAGGAAGCTGGAGATGAGGAACCCCCATAAGCCGAAGGAATCACTGCACTGGATCCGGCCCTTGCAGGTGACTTGACTGGGGCAGGTGAAGGCTGCAAGGCCTCAGAAGTTACAGTATGTGATGGCGCAGTGGTCTCCAACATCAAAAACCAGAGCTCACTGTCAGAGGAGTCATCTGCTGAGGCTGCCATGGAAGGCTGATGAGGAGAGGGTGACGCTGGAGTAGAAAGGGCTACAGCCTCAGACAGGACTACAGCCTTAAGCATGTCCCGATGCACATTCCTGGCCTTATGCAACTCATCCACCGGGGCCATGGTGTAAACTGCTCCACCACCTGCAGGGGCCCTCACAACCCGGTGGACCACTGAGCTCCAGAAGTCTTTAATCTTGTGTCGCCCTCTGGCGCCATGTTCCCTCAAGTACACAAGCTGACCCACAGGAAGAGGTGCAACTTTGACTCGCTGGTCATGCCTCAACTTCCGTCTGTCAGCTGCAGCCATCAGTCGCTCTCGAGCCCCCTCGAATGCCACTTGGAGTCTAGCCTGATGTTCAGAAACCCAGTCCTGTACCTTGCCTGGCACAGGTTCCTGGACTCGCCCCAGCAGAAAATCCACCGGCAGTCGAGGCTCTTGTCCGAACATCAAATAAAACGGTGACTCACCAGTGCCCTGGTGTGGAGTGGTGTTATAACAGAAGAGCACCTGAGGTAGACAGGAGGCCCAGTCCTGTTTTCGGGAGGTTGGAAGAGTACGCAGGAGGTTATGAAGGGTTTGACTAAACCGCTCGCATTGACCGTTTCCTGCCGGATGGTAAGGGGTGGTGTGGGACTTTGTGACACCATACAAGGAGCAGAGCTGGGAAATCAACGAGCCCTCAAAACTCCTGCCTTGGTCTGAATGGATGCGGCTTGGAACGCCAAACTTATAAAACCATTCAGACACCAAAACCTGGGCCACAGTTGAAGCCCATTGATCACGGGTGGGAACGGCCACCGTGAACTTACTGAACACATCGGTTAAAACCAAGACATTTTCAAAACCACTACGAGATGGCTCGAGCAGCGTGAAGTCCATAGCCAGGATCTCATTAGGCTGCGAGGCAAGCAGATGGCCCATATAACTATGTGGCACCTGCCCTGAGTCCTTAGCAACTTGATAGCGTGCACATTTCTGAACCCAGTTCTTAATGTCTGAAGACATCCCTGGCCAATAACAACACTGGCGGACCAACTCTGTGGTCCTCTCTATGCCTTGATGGCCATGCTCCTGATGGAGCTGATGAAGAGTCTCTTGCTAGAGCGCCACAGGCAAGAGAAGTCGGAGAAACTCTTCTCCACCATCTGGGCGAAAGATCCGACGGAAAAGGATGCCATCTTCCTCTACCAGGTGGTCCCACTGCTGTAGGAGGGCCATGGCGGGTTTTGAAAGCCGCTGTCTCTCACTGGAGGTGGGGAGGGACCCCCTGCACCAAAAGACCAACACCTCCTTTAAGAGAGGGTCATCTTCCTGCATCAAAGAGAGGTCGGATGCAGAGTGGGAGGGAAGAACACTGACCAGAGACTGACGGGCCACCACAGGACCATGACGTGGGCTCTGATGAATGCTGCTGGGGACCGATGTGCCAGGCTGGGGCGGGGCAGATAGTTCACAAGCAGGTAGATATTGTCTTGACAGTGCGTCTGCATTCTTGTTGCTGCAGCCTGAACGATACTTGATTTCAAAATCAAAGGCAGAAAGCTCAGCAGCCCACCTATGCTCTGTAGCTCCGAGTTTGGCTGACTTGAGATGGCTCAATGGGTTATTGTCAGTGTACACGATGAACTTGTGTCCTAACAGATACTCCCGGAACTTCTCTGTCACAGCCCATTTGAGCGCAAGAAATTTCAGCTTCATAGAGCTGTAGTTGGACATGTTGCGCTTAGTGGGCCGGAGGCCCCTGCTGGCATAAGCTACTGGTTTCACACAATCATCTGTCTGCTGAGAGAGCACGGCACCTAGCCCACTATGGCTCGCGTCAATCTCAAGGATGAAGGGGCACGAAAAATCAGCATAAGCCAGCACTGGGGCTGAGACCAGCTTGGACTTCAATGCCCTAAATCCCTCCTCACACTGAGATGTCCATGCGGCTTCCAGACCCTGATTGGACCCTTTCCTTGACTTGGTGCCTGTAACGTCAGCCACCAACTGATGCAAGGGCTTGGCCAGCTTGGCAAAACCCTCAACGAACCGCCGATAATAACTGGTGAATCCCAAAAAGGAGCGAAGCTCGGAGATATGACGGGGCCTCTGCCAGTTAGCCACAGCCTCAACCTTCTTGGGATCTGTAGAAACCCCCTGGTTTGAAATGACATGTCCCAAGTAAGCCACCTGCTGTTGGAAAAAGGCACACTTGTCCACTTTGGCCTTTAAGCCTTCCTTCTGAAGGCGACCCAGCACCATCTCTAGCCGCTGCAGATGTTGATCAACAGAGGATGAGAAAACAATGATGTCATCAAGGTACAGCAGCAGGGATTGACCCTGCTGATCGCCAAACATCCTCTGCATCAGCCGCTGGAAGGTGCTGGGGGCATTACAGAGGCCAAAAGGCATGCGATTAAATTCAAAAAGGCCAAAGGGTGTGCAAAAGGCGGTCTTGGGACGGTCCTGCTCGGCCACTGGCACCTGATGGTACCCGCTGGCCAGATCGATGTTAGAAAACCAGCGGGCCCCAGAAAGGGCATCCAAACTTTCCTCAATGCGAGGCAGCGGGAAAGCATCTTTTCTGGTCTTGCTGTCGAGGAGGCGGTAATCCACGCGCAACCGCAAACTCCCATCCTTCTTTCTCACCAACACAATGGCCGATGCATATGGACTACTGCTCTCCCGAATTATCTGCGACTCGAGCAGCTGGTTGGTATGTGCCCTCACTGCCTCATACTCTGAGGGAGGGATACGCCGATACCTCTGTTGGACAAGTACATCATCAAGCAGAGGTATATCATGCGAGAGGAGGTTTGTACACCCCAAATCCCCTTCTTGAGCTGCAAAAACTGAGCTGTACTTATACAACAATGACCTTACACTGGTCTGTTCCCGCTCAGTTAATGCAGACAGGTCTAGCGACCCTACCCCATCGATGACTGGAGTAACAGTCTAAGAAGACACCGATGCATTAGAGGATCCCACCTCAGTCACTCCTGCAGGTAAACTGACAACCTGGGCAGCACTCAAAGCACCAAGGCTAGTTCTGGGGTACAGCAGCACCTCATTTGTCCCCACATTAACAACTGGGACATACACCATGCCCCGAACCACCTTTAACAGGCATGGAGAAGCCATCAGGCCTGCTGGCAGACCAGACTCAGGAGGCTCAAACAGAGCACTCTGACCAGCAAACTGTTCTGGGCATGTTGCGGCAACTAATTTCATGACGCCACCAGGTATGCGCACCACCCACTTGCCTCGCGCTCTCACTGTGCCAGTGGGTCCTGGTGCAGCCTGGGTCTCAGACTGATGGCATTTCTGTAAGGCTGCCACAACAACACCAGGTGCTCCTGACACGGAGGGAGACTCAAACAAGGAAGGTCCAAACACACCAAAGAGTTCTCGGTAGCATCTTCGGATGATGTTCATCCCCAGGATTCCAGGAGCAGAAGATTCAGCACCAGGGGGGTCTCTCACGACAAGAATCCCACAGCCGGGTATCACCTTACCACACAATTCCATGTCCAACTCTAAATAGCCAATGTACGGGATGGCTAAACCATTAGCCGCACGCAGCTGCAACCAATTGCAAGAGCGAAGACGGTCGTGGCCCCAGGGTTCAAACTGCGCCAAGAAGAAACTTTCTGTAATGGTGGAAACCATGGAACCAGTGTCCACCAAACACTTCACACTAGCTCCTCCAATGGAAACAGTAATGTGTGGACAAGGAGCAATCAGGTCAGCTGCCAAAACCGGCTGTGAGCCTGTAGATTCCCCAACTGAGCTTTGGCTCGACAGCTCAGCGGGCTTCAGTTTCCCGACTGCTGAGAAGAATGAGAGGGCAGTGCAGCATTTTGGTTGAAATCTGTAGTGGAGTTAGCACGCCTACGAGGGTGAGCACACTCACGGTCACACTCTCGAGCAAAATGACCGGGCTGCAGGCACCTCCTGCAAACTACAGACCGAGACACAGGACCTGGCAGGGGGGGTGCCCGCAAAGAAGCTACTGTCTGGGCCAAGTGATTTAACTGTTCCTGCTGACGCTTTAAAGCTGTGGTCTACGATTTGAAACCGCAGCCTGCCCCTCCTTCCCTCACCTCTCCCCCCCCCCCCCGTGTTCCAAGATCCCGCCCCCAGCTCGTGTCGCCTCGCCTCATATCAAGCCCCCTCGGACAGAGCTACGAGCGACTAGCACAATATATCAGCAGCAAACTCAATCAAAAACAGCTCAGCTCAACTGAAAGTATCAAACACGACAGACATCCCCCTTGTAACACACAGCAGTAGCCATTTCAATTGGACCGGCGGCAATGCGGGTCTGGCGCCGCCAGAGCGGAGCCGAGTGTGGGGGAGGATTTATCTTTCTCAGCCTGTCCTCCCCAGCTCAGCTTACAGTGCAAACGATTAGCGGCTAACAGGCTAACCCGCTCCCCTACAAGTTATTAGCCCGTGCAGGCACAAACTAACCAGAGTTATTCAGCAGACATCTCCCACTGTAGTAAACAAAGCCATTACCTGATCAACCAGGGGCGAAACGGTCGATGCTGAAGGTCTGACGGCTGGCTGAGGCTATTCGTTAGCCGTTAGCCCGCTAACAGGCCTCAACCCGCGGGCAGAGCTCCGTTGGGCCCCGCGGGAGAGGGAGGCGGCTTCGGTCTCGGCGCTAGGCTTTTCCGGCTCCATGATAGTTCAGTAGCTAACGCTGCTAGCTGCTCACCGGAGGTGGAGGGGAGGAGACGGGACCATGACGTACTATGCATCGCATGACGATGCGTAGTGAGAGAGACAGGGGATTGGATGGACTCACGGACCAACTCACGGACCAATTAATAGTCGCAGGTTCTTAGGATTGATTGGTCAGCTAGTATGCAGCTTTTCAGCGGATATACTGAATGGATTATTTTCATTCTTTTTGGTCTTTATACTGTGTAGATAGGACCATAGGACCATAACAGCCTTATAAACAGTGTTATTAATATGTACAAAGCTTCCAAATCGTAGACCATAGCTTTAAAAGATCCATTACCTCACTTAAGCCTGGTCCTTGAGGAGCAACCTGAGAAACTGGTTGACGATGACCCTGCGACCCATGTTGGAGGCCATAAGCTACTGGAAGTGAAGAGCTACGACCTCTAGCGCCACCTGGAAGGCCCTCCCTCTCCCATCGAATTGCCTCAACCCACAGTTCTAACAAGGTGATGGTGGGTTTGCGACGTACCAACTGCTTCAGTTCCCGACGGAGGGAGCTATCAAGGACATGCTCTGTAAACTGATCTCTAAGAAGAATGCCTGCATTAGGCATTCTATCAGGCGCATGTTGCTCAACCTGTGCCATTAAAGCCATGAGGGCTAAAGAGAACTCCTGCAATGTCTCACCTTCCTGTTGATGCCGAGAAAAGAAAGCCTGCTGCAGGGTGACGTAAGACTGACTTCACCCATACAGCTCCTTTAAGATGGCCAGGACCCGAGCTGGGTCTCTGCGCTCTTCACCGGAGCGAAACTTGATCTCCTCTTTTGCCTCTCCCTCCAAATGATCAAAAAGAAACAATGCTTGGTCAGCAGCAGAAAGATGGCGAGCGCGTACACATGCCTGAACTTCCTCCACCCACTCAACACTCCCTATGCCTGTCTTACCATTGAAAATGGGACACTTACGGTCTCTTGGAATCACGACCAACCTCTCTGAAACAGCACCTGCTGCCGGAACAGAAGAGCCCGAAGCAGCCCCACCGGAGGCCCCCGGAGAGGCCGCACACTCCCGACGGAGTCGCTCGTTGTCTGTCTTAAGCTGCAAAACCAACTTCTTGAGCTGCTGCATTTCCTCCTCCATCATCACCCGATAAACAGATGCACAGGATAATTAAAGTTGAGCTTGGGAATAACACTGCTGCTCTGGCTCTATGACTGCACAAATAATCACCAATGAAAAAACAAAAGATAAACCACATTAATAAAAAGAAGAGAAAAAAAAAAGGAAGAAAAAACAAACAACCACGTCTCTGCCCTTTTAACTGTGGTACCCTGCCGACGACGCCAAGTATGTGGCAAGTGGGAGATGAAAACACTAATTTTGATTGAAGACCAAATACCAACAACGCCACCTGGGGGATTTCACCCCAGGAAATAATTTAGCTTAAATCAGGACACACAGGCTCGAAATTACCACAGGGCAAGAGACAGGTTATAGAAAAATATAACAATGCTTTATTACAATAATGACATTAAGAAACATCAGCTGTAGATCATATTTTTACTTTGACCTGACGGTGGCACTAAAGGGGCAACAGAGCTGGGGCTTACCGTGGCGCCCCAAACTCAAAATCATGAGGGGAGGAAGAAACTAAAACACCCGTGACACCACACACACACAGATCTGTGAGGAAAAACCCACCACCAGGATTGGGTCGCCACCTCGGGCGACCCAAAGCACCTGTCCACAGAAGAAAAAAACACTTAAAAAAGGCCACAATGCTTCATACAGCTGTCTATAAAAGGAACACCCACACACGCACGCACATGCACGCACACAATCAAATAATAAGGAAATAAACAGAATAAACAGTATTAACAAAACAATTGAAATATATTGCACAAAAATATAATACACTAAAACAGAAAATATAGAAAGAATTTCATCACAACTAATTAAACCTAAAGTTAAAGAAAATAACGGCAATGGGTGGGCTCAGACCAGGAAATAAGTAAAACAGAACCCAATTTACAAAAAGGAGCCAGAGCCAAAACAGCAGCGCAGTTCAGGAGCTGTAGCGGTGGAGATAATGTGACTCGGGCCGCCACCAGCGCAGCACCACAGAAGCCAATGGAGGAAGGCTATGGGAAACACGACCACACTCAGAAAGGCCCCCAGCAGGGCAACCCGACCCCACGGAACCAACAGCCCGCCTCACTGAATCGGGAGGGAGATCGTGTCACCATTATGTCATTTTTTTGGCACCTTAAAGAGAGTCGAGCCTTGGAGTCGAGCAGGTCCACAGCAGCAGGCCGTCTCGCCACACGAGCTCATCGATGTCTGTGTGGGTCAAAGGTCACATAGTACCTCCTCAGAACACTTCCCATAACGTCCTCTACCGCCCCTAAAACATGTACTTCGTCATAATTATGTTGTTCTCTAACCACGACGAGTTCTTCTGACAAGTTTTCCGCCGCCATGTTTCTTCTCGATTGGGATTCCTCCTGTGCATGTGACGCAAGCACATTTCTACTGCGCATATTTTTCTGCGCATATTTCCTTCTCTTTTAAAGTGACATTATAATGTGATATAAATGCGTTTATTTATTTGTCTTTATATTTATACTTTTATTAGCCTTTTCTTTTCAGGGTTTATTTGGGGCTCGGGCTTTGCAACGAGCCACTCTCCCCATAGCAAAGCCATGGGGAGAGTGGCTCGTGGCGAAGCCACATGTATTCTTCCTCGCGTTTATTTATTTATTTTTTCTTCATATTCTACCAGATTTTCGATTTGCATCTAGTCCTAGGGGTTTGAGAAAACCCCAACAAATAATATATCAAAGCGTGCGGCTCGGTCCCGATCGGTGTGGAATAACTTTTATAAGAATTTCGCGAAGATATGGCCGAGTTATTCGCAAAAACTGCGAAAAAAAGTCCCATTGAAATGAATGGGATTTCTCCTCGAACACACCAAAAAAACACTGATTTTCTAAGCCGTCGTGACAGCTACAGAGCTCATTCAAACGTCAAAACGAAGCTCTATGTCTCCTCTGTTCAGGACTGAAAACGGTACGCCCATAGGGCGTACCGTTTTCAGTCAGCGAGCCCTCAAATCTCCCTTGCGTCGCCCAAAAATGACTTGTTAGAGTGAAGTTTCAAACGAGATTTGAAAACATAGAGTCTGAGAGCAGGCAGTCACCACTTGAAAAAATCCCCGAACAACTTGCGATAACGGCAAAACGGTACATCGGACCTGAATAATTTTTTCAGAAAAACGGATCTGAGACTCTTGTGCCTCATATAAAAGAAAAAGTGAAGCCTTAAGTCATTCTTAAATTAAATGAGAGACATCTGTTCGGTAGAAAGTCCATTACTCGCTCTCATCTACTTCCATTATAACTTGACATGTAGTCCTCATGAGTGACAGGTAGTTTGTAAATCGCGATAACTCTGTCATTTCTCGTCATTTCTCACACTATCTTCATAAAAAATACATCTTCACGATCCCAAGACTCTCCCGACGCTTGCGATGTCCTCAACATAAAAATAGGTCCAATGGTGACAAAGATACAGGCTGCTGTTTGACACTGTCAGAAGTCATCAAATTTCAGTCATTTTAGACAGCCAAACTGTTGCATCTCCTCGCAGCTGTCCCTGTTACCATGACAACAGAGCCTTAATTATCACTTGGCCTGCTGCCAGGTGCTTCCAGGAGCTCAGCTAATCAAGCCACACAGGACCAAGTCCTATACAGAACTGTATGTGACTTGCCCTGTAAACTGTAAGCCCTGCGGGCTTACAGTTTACAGGGCAAGCCTCCAAAGACTATGTATATTAGTCAAGGATTAGTAAATACTGAATTCATCATTTATAAACCTTTTTTCTGACATGAATAATCAGTAATAACACATTTAAGGGCACAACAAGAAATGTGTTACTCATCATTAATAATCATATAAGAAAAGGATTAGTAAATGTTTTACTTATCATTTATAAGCATATTAGGAAAGGATTAGTTAATGTTTTTCTAATCATAAATAGGCATATAAGAAAAGGATTAGTAAATGTTTTACTCATTATTGATAAGTATATTCGTGAAGGATTCGTAAATATAACACTCATCATTAACAATCATATTAGTTAAGGATTATTAAAAGTGTTACTCATCATTAATAAGCATATTAGAAAAGGATTAGTTAGTGTTTTACTCATAAATAAGCATATTGGTGAAGGATTAGTAAATAACAAATTTGTCATTAATAAAGCATTTTTCTGACATGAATAATCAGTAATAACTAATTTATAGACACAGTTATAAAAGTGTTACTCGTCATTAATCAGCATATGAGTAAAGGATAAGTAAATGTTTTACTCATCATAAATAAGCATATTAGTAAAGGATTACTAAATGTTTTACTCATCATTAATAAGTGTATTAGTAAAGGATCAGTAAAAACTGAATTAATCTTTTTTAAACTGTAAACCCATAGTCAATTGCCATCTTTACAGTGTTACCTAACTATTTCACAGTGTCACTGTCCCAGCTGCATAGTGTAGCCAGAATTTGACTTCAGTTAGCCCAGAATGAGGTTAGGCGCATGAAGCACAAATATGTGCATGTGTGTATTTTGGGTTAAAAGGGAATAATCTTCCCACAGAATCTCCACCAATAAACACATAGCGTGTGTTCATGTATTTAACTGCATGCGAAGCGTGCATGTCTTTGTGTGTTTGTATGTTTATGAAGACCATTGGAGCTCAGTTTAAACAAGACCCCCACTCATAAAGTGCTTGGTGACATCAGTCTGTTAGGGAGGGCAAACACCAACAGGAATATCTTGAACAAAGCTCAAGGTCAGGTTCCAGGTGATGATCATCAGCTAATCAGGCCACACATGACTTAAACACCTGAATGAAGTCTCCTGCCATCTTCAGAACTATCCCTGCATGTCATCCAGCTGAAATGCTGCTTGAGGCTGACCTGTATTAAAAAGATAGATCCCGGCAGCGGCCCGAGCCCCACTCACGATTCCCGCGGGAATTGTCTAGTTCTTTGATTAATATCACTTTATATAGCTACTTTATTTATTTATTCATTTATTTATTTATTAAGCACTTTTATATTTATTTTTTTAAATTTGTCTTTATATTTCTGCTTTTATTAGCCTTTTTTTATGGATTGTTATGTAATGTATTCATTTTTTTATTTATTCTTATTTAGATTCTTAATTTATTTATTTATTAATTCATTTTTTTATTTATTCTTTTTTAGATTCTTATATATTTTTATTAATTCATTTATTCTTTATAGAGTCTTATATTATTTATTTATTAATCCATTTTTTATTTATTCATTTATAGATTCTTATATAATTTATTTATTAATTCATTTATTTATTTATTCTTTTATAGATTTATTTTTGTAATTTGGCACTCTCACTTCTCCATAAGTAAGGGCTGTGTGGAGAGTTGTGATCACAGCCTCTTCTGTTGACCGGTTTGCCTAATAAGCAAACTGGTGTTGGTCCAGGTCAGCAGGGACGGCGGATCTGATGTGAGAAATGATGAGTTTCTGAAAACACTTTGTGATGATGGGTGTAAGAGCAACTGGGCAGGAGCCATTCAGGCAGCTCACTGTGTTCTTCTTTGGTAGAAACAGTGGTGCAATATTGTATCATAAATACTCTTATATAGTGTCAATATTATGATATTTCATCAATATACAAGTCATAGTGTCAAAGTTACAAAAATAATAATGTCAAATACTTACTGGAATTGTTGCCCAGAGGGCTGAAATTGTTCCATAAGAGAGAGCAGTGGAAGCCAGCCATCATCACGTATTAATACAATACAACGGGTCAGAATTGTATACATTTTTGTCTTTGAAAGTTGTTAGCATTGAAGCAGAAAGTTAGAGATAAAAAAAATTGGGATATAATTTCAGCTTGGTACCTAATAAAATCATAAAAACAGATAAACAGGTCATACATACATTGTTGCTGTTTTTTGTTTGTTTGTTTTTTTGCTGTTTTTGTCCTGTGATGGAGTATAAATGTTATGAAATGTTAGAAATAACCATTCAAATTAATTCCCGGGGTCAGAATTGTATGGCAAAAGGTATACATTTGTCTTTGTATGTTGTTTACTCCTAAAGTAATGCCAATATTTGCACGTCATTTCTATTTTTCGGTTTTGGGCTAGGTACAGTAAAGGGTTAAAATGAAGGCTTTTGGACATAGTTTCAGCTTGGTACTCAATATAATCTTTAAATAGACACTCAAAGGATTAATAAAAGACTGGTGGTGAATAAAAGTCAACCTGTGAGCTTGAAAAAATGAAAAGATAGATGGTCATACAGGCATTTTTGGCCATTTTTTTTGGCTGTTTTTGACCAGAAATAGAGTCTAAATGTCATCAAATGTCAAAAATAACCATTCCAATGATTTCCTTGGGTCAAAATTATATGAGAAAATGTATTGGTTTGTTTCTGTATGTTGTTTACATCAAAAGTTAGGCCTATTTCTACATCATATTTCTATTTTTCATTTTTTGGGGTCGGATGGAATGAAGCACAAATAAAATGCCTTTGGCACCCTATTTCAGCTTGGTAACCACCAGATTCTGAAAATAGACACTCTAAGAAGTAAAAAAAAATCAGATGGCAAAAAAAAATCAGGGGGGTGCGTGTGGACCCCCTTTCCATCTGGACTATATGGCAGACCTGTTGGCGCAGGTGGACACAGGAGTACCTGCCTCTCCAACAAGAAAGGCAAAATTGGAACACAACGAGAAGGAATTTTAACGTGGGAGATGTCGTCCTCGTCATAGACCCCTCTGCGCCATGAAACTCCTGGCTGATAGGAAGGATTGTCAAGACAATGCCAGACTCAAAAGGAACAGTTCGCAGTGTCTGTGTACAGATAAAGACAAGCACATTAGAGAGACCTGTTACCAAAATAGCCCTCCGAGAAGAGGCAACATGAAGATTGGAGGAGACTGGAGAAGATAGACACTTATCTGAAAAAAATAGTCTCTTTGTTTATTAAGAAAAGGAAAAATGGTTCAAAGTTAATGTTTGATTATTAATATGTAGTTAACCTAGACAATTAGGGGCAGGTTATGTAGGAGTCATTTGTACTCTACAGATGATTTGATAAATAGTTAAGTATTTCTTTAGGCTATTTGTCCAAATTTGAATTTGGAATTTGGATTTAATAGGTCATTTTATCTTAAAAGTATATTTGATGATGATAAGCACTGCAGCTTTCTTATTTGATGATACGTGAAACAGAAGGCATGTTTTTGTTTTTCAGTATCTTATTCAACAGTTTTTGTAATGCACAGAAGCCTTGATAGTCCGGTGGCTTAGTTAAAGGATTGTGCACTTGTGGATAAAAGTGCCATTTATTGCCTGATGATTTCTTAGGGTAAGTTATTGAATTTTAGGATAGGAGCCCTCGGTGAATGTTTCTTAATTGCTTAACCATTTTTTTTGTAGATGATACTACCAGGAAAAAAAAAAAAACACGTACTGGATGTGGTCAAAATAGAGTTAGTAAAATAAAAGAATGGTTTGATATTTATTATTAATATTTTGAATCTTGAAAAAACATACTTCATGATTTTTAGTAGTGCAGAGAAAAACCTAAATGCTCCAATACACACTGCCTGACTAAAAAAAAAATGCCATTTGATTTTAACTGAACAAATAGGTACGAGTCTCCAATTGAATAATTACTGCATGGGCAATTATCTTTCAGCTGGAAACAAGTTATTTAACCCCAGCTATTGCAATTAGTCGTTTCTCATTTCCTAAACATTTATGTCAAAGACACATCCTATGGTCGTGGAAAATTTGTTAGCCTGTTTAAGAAGGGTTAAATAATTTGGCATCAAGCAGAGAAAACGTCTAAGGAGATTGAAGAAACTACTGAAACTGGGTTGGAAACTGTCCAATGCATTATTAAAAACTGAAAGGATAGTGGGAAACCATCATAATCAAGGAAGAAACTTGATCAAGAAAAATCCTGAACTTAAAAGTCTGGCCAAATCAAATAAAAGAAAAACAACAATAGAACTCAGGGGTGTGTTTTATAGTGAAAGTAAAAGCATTTCCGGGTGGCGTGGACGCACAGCAGATAGTGCACGTGCCTCACAGCAAGAAGGCGACTGGTTCGATCACCGGGTCGGGTTGGCCTTTCTGTGTAAAGTTTGCATGTTCTTCCTGTGCATGCCTGGGTTCTCTCTCTCTGGGCACTCCGGCTTCCTCCCACTGACCAAAAACATGTTCATTAGGTTAATTGGTGACTCCAAATTGCCCCTAGGTATGAGTGTGAGCGTGAATGGTTGTCTGTCTGTGTATGTTGCCCCGCTTTTGACTGGCGACCAGTTCAGGGTGTACCCCGCCTCTCGCCCAATGATAGCTAGGATAGGCTACAGCCCCCCCGCGACCCCGAAAGGGCTAAGTGGTATTGAAAATGAATGAATAAAAAAGAGCATTTCCACACGCACAATGTGAAGGGAGCTCAAGGGATTGGGACTGAACAGCTGTGTAAGGCTAACTGAAAAAAAAGGCTTTGGTATGCTGGGAAGCATAAAGATTAAACTCTGGAGGACTGGAAGAAGGTCATGTGGTCTGATGAGTCCAGATTGACCCTGTTCCAGAGTGATGGGAGCATCAGGGTAAGAAGAGAGGCAGGTGAAGTGATGCATCCATCATGCCTCGTGCCGACTGTCCAAGCCCATTGTGGCAGTGCTATGATCTGGGGCTGCTGCAGTTGGTCAGGTCAAGGTTCAGCAATATAATGGTCCAACGAAAGAGATCAGCTGACTACCTGAATATACTGAATGACCAGGTTTTCCATCAATGGATTTTTTCTTCCCTAGTGGCACAGGCACATTCCATATTCAATGAGACATCATGTTCACACATTGATTGGCCTCTGCAGAGTCCAGACCTGAAGCCCTTCTCAGAACTCAGAAATTCGGACTTCTGACTACAACTTGAATGCACCATAAATGTGTATGGTGCTGAGGATCCCCTAACTTGCCAAATTTCCCATTCACTACTGGAAAATCCTGTCTTTCCAGTACAACTGGAACACAACATAAAATCTAGCCTCGAGTGTGACATTGGGTAGGTCCGGCTGCTATTAAGCTTTACTTCCTGGAAAGAGTGGGGCTTGACAAGTGATTAATTGGTAATTAAGTGGAGGACCACATTGAGTGAAGAGAAGAGACAAAAGTGGTCCGTGGGCCGCCAGTTACCCTCCCCTAAATTAGACCCCTGGAGAGACAGCAGCACCCACAGTTTTTTGAGCCAGTCCTCGTCTGCTGACCCTCCCTCACACTTGGTGGCGGTGCTGTACCTTCCAGCCTTTGGATAGGGGAGATAAACAGAAGAAGCCTCTCCCCTCCCTCTGTCTTCACGCCAGTGTGCATGCTTGTCCTCATTGCTGTGTGGCTGAAGTGGAGTGTGTTTCTGAAATTTAAAGAGCTTTACCATCAGTGTGAGGGAGAGATTTCACAAGATGGCGTTAAACTTCACCATCAACACGACCAATCCGCCGCTGGGTGAGTTTCAGCCTGGGATCCCTGATAAATGCTCATTCAGTGAGTGCAACCTGCCGCCAGTGACAGCTGCTGAGCTAATGTTAGCTGTTAGCATTCTTACGTGTCACCCCAAATTATAAGTGTCTGCCCTGTCTAATGATTGTTTTCATCACTTTTATAAAGTTTAAACAACGAAATTAAGGGGACAAGACTGTTTGTTATGATTTGTTATGATTGTGGTATAGAATACATGGGTGAACTAGTATTTAGAAATATATTTCATTTTCACTTTAAGTATAAATATTTAAACGATTTAAGAAAGCGTTCTTATATAATAAAAGCAGCTCCCTAATCTACATGTTGCCCGGATATTCTGTATTATGAGCCATACAAGGAATAATTACTATTTATATGTAAAATGTAACTTATAGTTTGTCGTACAAGTTTAAATATGGTAGGCTAAGCTGTTATTTCTGCCTCAAGATGCTCAGCAATAGACAGACAGCTCTGGTGTACAGCTTCAAACCGTGACTGTGTTGACTGGCGACTCTCGGCATAGTACGACTGTGAGAGATATTTCATAAACACAATAGCCCCGTGAATATCTCCAAGTTTGGATTGTTTAATTTAAATTATTATTATTATTACTAAACAAAATAAACAACGAAGCGTTCGGGGGCCTTACTCAGTTTTCGTTAACCGTTGTTACGACAACCACAGACGCATTCTGACGCAAGTCACCATTGATCACGGTAACCTGTGAAAGCACTACACCAGAGCGCAAGCAAAAGTTAGCTCGCCTGTCGTCGTGGCACTGGTGCTCCAGCCCACAACATGTGCAGTTCGTGTAAATGGCTTTCATTGTTTGCAGTGTAATGACTCCACACTGTCAACAAACGTTCCAATTTATCCATTAGGCATTACTCACACTCTAAAAGTACTGAAGGATCATCAAGGAGTAAATCGCACAGGCATTAGTCGACACACTGACATATGCTAACACAAGTTAGCCTAGCTTGTTGTTTTGGGTTTTTGAGGTGAACTTTTGCTGTAATGTTGTGAATTTAACATAGAGTATTGACATGCATGTGTTCAGCAAAGTATGGGCAGGGTTTCCTGTGGGTCAGTGTGCCAGTTCCTATGATCAGAGTAATCCTTTCCATTGATTAGTTAACAGGCTAAACAGCGCCACTGTGCAGGCCAAACAGCGCCGCTGTGCGGGACAAATCAGAGCAGCAGGCTGATGCAAGCTTGCTGAAATTAAAAAGGGTTCGACGTCGGACTGCAAACTGTTAAATCAGCCTCTTCTCTACCACTGATACATTTTCTGGAAATTTTTAGTCAGTGGTTTAAGGTTGTTTTTAATATTTAAACACTATTTAAGCTCTGTAGTGTCGGTGGAATAAAGGCTAACTGTATCATAAACTGAATGTAAATGGTGCTGAAATTGAAAGACTTCGAGCGTTCATAGCTCAATAACTTTGGCCAAAGTCGTATACAAAATATGCTACATAGAAATTGTCTCAAACCTTGTGCATCCTTCCAATCAACTTCCCTAGTCTGAGACTTTTGAGCCAAAGATAATACACAAAAACCATAAGTGTATAAATTTATTGAACCACATCAGAACTACTCCAAACTTTCAAATATTAAACCAGTGTTATGATTTCGGCCCTTTAAATGCCTGTTTGAGCAGAGTACAATAATATGCAAATCCTATTCAACTTATATTCAATTGAATACACAGCAAAGACAAGATATTTAATGTTCAAACTAAGAAACTTTATTTTCCTTTACAAATAATCATCAACTTAGAATGTAATGGCAGCAATTTGATTCGCCTTACAGGAATCAAATTCCAAATGAGCTAATATTTGCAAAAAATAACAAAGTTTACCAGTTCGAACATTAAATATCTTGTCTTTGCTGTGTATTTAATTAAATATAAATTGAAAAGGATTTGCAAATCATTGTACTTTATTTACAATTTACACAACGTGCGAACTTCACTGGTTTTGGGTTTTGTAATTAAAAAGGGATGTCTTTAGTATTATTAGTAGTTGGGTCATTGCTGGTGATAAGTAGCTTGGACTTAATGATAAAAATAAGCTTTGTAACACTTTGTTGTAATAAGAACAGTTTTAAGAAACTGATAAGCAAAAGGTAATTGTCATTCAAAATCTATTGTTCTGTTGACTGTTCTTTTGCTTATTTTTTGGCAAAGGGAAAGTCATGCAGACATGAAGACATGACATTTTCATGTCTTTATTTTTCATTGGGTTCCAGTGGGTTCTAGTTTTCAACCCTGTATCGATTTTATAGTTGTTTTCAACAGTATTTTGTTCAAATAGTTCAGATTGCTTGTCTACAGTAAATGTATAATTGTGTTTAATAGCCTTAATTTTAACATTCCCACAGGTATCCCCTTGAACAAAGGGTTTTGTCCTGGCTGCCAGGATTCAAGTCTGGCTTGTGGCTCCTTTACTTCATGTCATTCCTCACTCTCTCTCTCTCTGTCTCCCTCAAGCTTTAACTCTTTTCTCTCTTCCATGTCTCTGTTTTTTTTAAGGCATAAAATCAATAAGACACAAGTAAGAACTTGATTTGTGACAAACTTGAACAGGGTGAACTGTATGTCTGCATAGTGTTCAGAGCTGCATGTCGGGAAGAGTGTTGAGGTTTTGCATAACTGGACCAGTTCAGCTTGTTTTCTGTCTCTTATGTCTGTATTTAATGATCAGTTATGTAGGTCATGGTTGCTCAAACCCAAAAAGACATTCCAGCCCATCTTTATGAATCCAAAGCAGGATCTCTTAACACTCAGGGTTTCTGGGTGAATGGAGATTACTTTTCTGCTGTACAGGCTGATTTTTCACAGATTTCACAGTGTTCATCAGAAGTACATCTATTAGGCTCTTATTGCATTATAAATGGTTCACTGAATATTGGGTAGTCACTGAAGTTGCGTTCACACCCAGCGCGACCTGGGTGACCACCTGGGTGACAGTGGCTGTACACTGTAAAGTCAGTGTACAGCCGCAGGGGGGTGGGGCAAACCCGCCTGCATGTGACAGATGCGACCTGGACAGCTTGGTCATATTGCTCAGTTGCCAAAGTTTCTTTATTCAACAGAAGTGGCGGTTCTCTGTGGTCTTGTCCTTCTTCATCTGCATCAACTGCAGTGTTTTGTGGTTGGTAGATGAGTGAAAAAGATCAGGTTGAAATAATACAATACCCAAAACCAGTGAAGTTGGCATGTTGTGTAAATCGTAAATAAAAACAGAATACAATGATTTGCAAATCCTTTTCAACTTATATTCAATTGAATACACAGCAAAGGCAAGATATTTCATGTTCGAACTGAGAAACTTTATTTTCTTTTGCAAATAATCATAAACTTAGAGTTTAATGGCAGCAACACATTGCAAAAAAGTTGGCACAGGGTCATTTTTACCACTGTGTTACATCGCCTTTCCTTTTAACAACACTCAGTAAACGTTTGGGAACTGAGGAGACCAATTTTTGAAGCTTTTCGGGTGGAATTCTTTCCCATTCTTGCTTGATGTACAGCTTAAGTTGTTCAACAGTCCGGGGTCTCCGTTGTTGTATTTTACGCTTCATAATGCGCTACACATTTTCAATGGGGGACAGGTCTGGACTACAGGCAGGCCAGTCTAGTACCCGCACTCTTTAACTACGAAGCCACGCTGTTGTAACACATGCAGAATGTGGCTTGGCATTGTCTTGCTGAAATAAGCAGGGGCGTCCATGAAAAAGACGTTGCTTGGATGGCAACATATGTTGCTCCAAAACCTGTATGTACCTTTCAACATTAAGGGTGCCTTCACAGATGTGTAAGTTACTAGGGCTGAGTATTGGCAAGAGCCTCACGATATGATACGTATCACGATACTTTGGTCACGATACGATAATGTCACGATATCACAATATTGTGATATATTGCGATATTATACAGTAAACTAGGTAAAACCTAGAGAACAATGAATATGTAACCTTTCCATTTTATTGTAATTGAAATATGTCAAATGCAGTGTTACATTAATACACTTAGCCTGAAACACAGAGTGGATCAAGTCACTTAAATTAAAGTTGCAAAGAAGTTATTCTTGTTTTCCCCTTAAAGTATTGAAAGCATCCAAACCTGCAGTGCAGCTCAAAATGTAACTGAACACACGAGGAACAAAGTGCTTTGAGTTACTGACGGAACAACAGTAAGTAAGTAAAAGTAAAAAAATCACATATTTCTCTTGTCACTGTCTGAACTGACACCTGTGCACCTGTGCCTACATATTTATAAGTAGTATTTTATTTCAAACTCTGATAAAATATGATTTTTTATTTTTACAAAAATATCGATACTAAGATTTGAAATATAGATATTGTATCGGGAGTCAGAATATCGCGATATATTGCGATACCGATATTTTTTCACACCTCTATAAGTTCCCCATGCCTTGGGCACTAATACACCCCAATACCATCACAGATGCTGGCTTTTGAACTTTGCGCCTATAATAGTCCGGATTGTTCTTTTCCTCTTTGGTCCGGAGGACATGACGACCACATTTTCCAAAAACAATTTGAAATGTGGACTCGTCAGACCACAGAACACTGTTCCACTTTGCATCAATCAATCAATCAATCAATCAATCAATCTTTATTTGTATAGCGCCAATTCATAACAAGTGTTATCTCAAGACACTTTACAACAGAGCATAAAGCTCTTCATTTTATGGATACACATATATGCATAGATACATATATACATATAAAATACACATATACATATATATATATATATATATATACAAATATATACATCCAACACCCAACATGAATCCATATAGCCAATCATGGATCCCTCCATCATGGCGGCAAGAAAAAACCTTCTGTTAAGCAGCAGGAAATCTTGAATGTGGATCCCAGTCTCATGATGAACAGCAAATCCACACGATGCTGTGTCGGGTGTGAGGGCAAAAGAAGGGAGGTAAGAGGAGACAAGTGGACTAGAATAATAACTAAAGTTAGGGACAGGTTCATGTACCATCAACCTGTCGTCTGATTTATTAGAGGGTAGCCTCTTGAGATGCTACATCTCATTTTCAAGAGGGTCCTCATGTCTGAATGGTTGTGGTGACCATTTTTTAGAAGTATAATCTTAGATATTCTTACTGAAAATAAGAATTTATGGTAGTGACGAACTCATGGGTGCCCAGACCACAAGCGCATAACCATATTTGTCTCCATTAAATATAAATGTGTTAAAGGCCTCTTGAGAGGCCCATCTTAGATGAGCTCGGGCCCAGCGAAGCTGGCGGCGTTTCGGGGTGTTGTTGATAAATGGCTTTCTCTTTGCATAGTAGAGTTTTAACTTGCACTTACAGATGTAGCGACGAACTGTAGTTACTGACAGAGGTTTTCTGAAGTGTTCCTGAGCCCATGTGGTGATATCCTTTACATGGTGATGCCGGTTTTTGATGCAGTACCGCCTGAGGGATCAAAGATCACGGGCATTCAATGTTGGTTTTGGGCCTTGCCGCTTCCGTGCAGTAATTTCTCCAGATTCTCTGAACCTTTTGATGATATTACGGACCGTAGATGATGAAATCCCTAAATTCCTTGCAATAGCTGGTTGAGAAATGTTGTTCTTAAACTTTTGGACAATTTGCTCACACATTTGTTCACAAAGTGGTGACCCTCGCCCCATCCATGTTTGTGAATGACTGAGCATTTCAGGGAAGCTGCTTTTATACCCAATCATGGCACCCACCTGTTCCCAATTAGCCTGTTTACCTGTGAGATGTTCCAAATAAGTGTTTGATGAGCATTCCTCAACTTTCTCAGTCTTTTTTGCCACTTGTGCCAGCTTTTTTGAAACATGTTGCAGGCATCAAATTCCAAATGAGCTAATATTTGCAAAAAATAACAAAGTTTACCAGTGCGAACGTTAAGTATCTTGTCTTTGCTGTGTATTCAATTGAATATAGGTTGAAAGGGATTTGGAAATCATTGTATTCTGTTTTTATTTACAATTTACACAATGTGCCAACTTCACTGGTTTTGGGTATTGTAATACGTACAAACCTATGGTATGATTGCATCGTGGTAAAATTTGAGTGGGTCTGATGTCACTGAACGATGAGACTGAGCTATTTATGGACATGCCACACAACTTGGGTGAGTGACATGATCTTAGTCGTGAAGTTGTATTCGGTGTGAATGCACCTTAAAGCTATGGTCTAGGATTTGGATGCTTTGTACATCTTAATAACACCGTTTATAAGGCTGTTATGGTCCTATGGTCCTATCTACACAGTATAAAGACCAAAAAGAATGAAAAAAAAACATTCAGTATATCCGCTGCAAAGCTGCATACTAGCTGACCAATCAAACCTAGAAGCCTGTAAGGTTCAATTGGTCCGTGAGTTGGTCCGTGAGTCCATCCAATCCCCTGTCTCCCTCACTACGCAGCGTCATGCACATGGTCCTGCCTCCTCCCTTCTACCTCCGGTGAGCAGCTAGCAGCGTTAGCTACTGAACTAGCCGGAAAAGCCTAGCGCCGAAATCGGGAAGCCGCTTCCCTCTCCCGCAGGGCCCAACGGAGCTCTGCCCGCGGGTTGAGGCCTGTTAGCGGGCTAACGGCTAACGAACGGCCTCAGTCGGCCGTCAGACCTTCAGCATCGGCCGTTTCGCCCCTGGTCGATCAGGTAATGGCTTTGTTTACTACAGTGGGAGATGTCTGCTGAATAACTCTGGTTAGTCTGTGCCTGTCCTGGCTAATGACTTGTAGCGGAGCGGGTTAGCCTGTTAGCCGCTAATTGTTAGCATTGTAAGCTGAGCTGTGGAGGACAGGCCGAGAAAGATAAATCCTCCCCCACAATCGGCTCCGCTCTGGCGGCGCCAGACCCGCATTGCCACCGGTCCAATTGAAATGGCTACTGCTGTGTGTTACAAGGGGGATGTCTGTCGTGTTTGATACTTTCAGTTGAGCTGAGCTGTTTTTGATTGAGTTTGCTGCTGATATATTATGCCAGTATAGTATAGTATGCTCGTAGCTCTGTCCGAGGGGGCTTGTTAAGAGGCGAGGCGACACGAGCTGGGGGGAGAGGTGAGGGAAGGGGGGGCAGGCTGCGGTTTCAAATCGTAGACCACAGCTTTAACATTGCAGTGTAGCTGGATCAGCCCGATTTATTGTCTGTAATAGGGCATATCCATCTTGCCAAGTTGTAATCTACAACCTCTGTGAGTAGCCCAAAACTGCATGGTCAAATCATTCTTTTGAAGCAGGAAGAGGTGGAGTTATCTGGGACTGATATTTGTGTTACCCACATTAAGTTGCTGATGGCTGATAAAAAAGGGCTAATATCAATTGATGCCAATGTTAAACTGATGCTGATGTGCATCCCTCCCTAGTTGTACCCATCTTTCAGTTCATGATTACTGTCTTTCCCACTGATCAAATCTCGTGGAGTACAAACAAGTGACACAACAAAAAGTGTAGTTGTCGGGGGGCGCTAGTGAGCCACATATGGAGTAAGACGTAACTTTCAGAGCTCCTGCAGAATCTGTTTTAAAAGATTTTCAAGCGACATTTCAGAACCTCTACCATCACAAGACGGGCTATCTGGTGCACAAGACTTCGTTCCAATCCAGTTGGATGGCTGTGGATGGCGTATAACTTGAGAAAATTTGAATACGTTCCTCCGGGACCAAGGCCTTACACCACCACGAAGAAGAGTTCGGCAGCTACCCCCAAACAACCCTCACCTGTGCCGGTAGGAATTCAAACAATGGACGCAACGCTGAAAGCAGATATTATTGCGACTTTGAGAAAAGACATTGCTGCAGTACTGAAAGAGGAACTAAAGAATGCTCTAGCAGATGATTTTCAAGCGTTAAAAAGTGAAATACAAGCCGTGAGAGTGGAAATAACAAATAGCATCGGCGCAGTTCACTCTGAAATTGACTCTGTGAAGGCAACGCTAAGAGAAGTTGAAGGGGGACTGTCTACTTGGTCGGACGAGGTATCATTGACTCAGGCCACGGTAAATGTACTGGTAAAACAAACAAAAGAACTACAGGAAAAGTGTGACTCATTAGAGGCCAGACAGCGACGAGTCAACATTAGGATCTCAAACGTAGGTGAACTACCGGGCTCAAGCTCACCGGAGGCTGTCTCCAAACTACTGAAAGAGACGCTGCAGATGGACGTACGAGTAGAGTGCTCACACCGCAGTTTGACTCAGAGACGCCTGGGAGATAAGCCGAGAATGATAATCGCTAGACTGGCCAGCGAGGGGGACGCCGAGAACATCGTGAAGAAAGCTCGGAGAAGTGGCCAACTCACCTATGTGGGCAACACAATCTCAATATTTCGTGACTACATTGCTAGTGTGGCAAAAGCCAGGGCCGCCTTTACGCCCATCAGGAAGATGCTCCAGGGACAACGCGAGGTGCGGTATGGTATCCTGTATCCAGCGAGATTCCGCATCACTTACAACAATGAAGAGAAGGAGTTTTTGGATGCAGCCAGGGCCATGGACTATGCAAAGACTATCCTTAATGGCGCCGCATCTGTGGAGAAATGATGGTATGTATCCTTTCTGCAAGACGTGACAACTGCCACGGGAGAGGACAGAGCATCTTAACTGAGACTGACTTAAATTTCTAAAAGTTAGTGATGCACAGATGATTTTTTTTTTTCCTTATTTGCTGCTGTTCAGATTACACTTCATGCCTCCCCCTTTTAAACCCTCTTGGACTTAGAAATGCTGTCAAATAGCTTCATTATATGTTTGTGTCACATAGTTGTGAGCAAGAGGGGCTGGGAGTGTACATTCACACCTGGAGATTACTTACTTTATTTATCTGCCTCGAGGTTCAGTGGGATGTTGTGTTATTTAAATTTGGTGCATTCCGATCTCTGATTCTGTAGGAGCCTGAGTTGCTTATCTTTTTGTTTGGGTTTTCTCCAAGCAAGACCGAGCTTCCCTTTTGACTGTTCGGTTAGCTGCTTATTCTACCTTGCAGCCTGGAACTATGTCCACGAAGCCTGTCCTAGACACCCTGGACACTATGTCTATGAGCAGGTCTATTTGTATATAGTCCTTGGTTTGGTTCTCCTTAATGAGACCCCACTGCCCCCCAAGGGTCTTTTTTCTCAGTATAGGAGCTTTTTGGTTTGGGATTTTGTTACAGTTGTTTTAACTGCACAGGTTTACACACATCATTCTAAAAAATTGAGAGGAGCAGTGAAGTCATGCACCCTTCGTAATTTTGCACTTCAAGATTTGCTCTTATATTTCTCCATTAATGGTTGACTTCAACTATGCTAATCCAGCTGTACAGTGCTCATACTCAAATTTATTTCTTTTGTTTTTCTTTTGTTTTGTTTGGTATTCCCTCTCCTCTCTTCCACTCTTTTTCTCCTTCCTTTAACCTCACCATCACTATTACCACCATCACTACATTGTCTCGCTAAAAATTCTATCCCACATACACAGGTACACATTTTAGCCCACAGGGTGTTCTACTCATTATAGGGTCCTACAATTTATTTTGTTTATGTCCAGATGCCTCCCCACTTGTAAGACTCCCCTAAACCATCAGCTTGTACTATGAGAGTACTCAAGGTTATAACTTATAATGTTAAGGGCTTGCACAGTCCAATGAAAAGGAAAAAGATCCTGGGTCAATTAAAGAGAGATTATTGTCATATAGCTCTATTACAGGAAACTCATCTATCAGACACTGAGCATTACAAACTAAAAAGATCTTGGGCGGATAAAGCTTTTTTCTCGTCACATCGATCAGGCGGAAAAAGAGGTGTTGCCATTTTGATACATAGACAGGTTAACTTCACAGAATACGCTGTTCACAAGGACTCTGAGGGAAGATATGTCTTGGTTAATGGATCCATTGACGGGATACAAGTTTCCTTGATGAATGCATATGCTCCTAATGAGGATGACCCAGAATTTATTAAAACAGTATTCAGTGTAGTTCTACAACATAGCACTGGTATTTTATTGATGGGAGGGAACTTTAATTGTGTTACGTCACAACACATGGATAGACAACCAGTTCCTAAAAGTCCCCTTTCTAAAATGGGGTGTGTGTTGAGACACTTGTCTTTAGAGTCAGGAATTGTGGATGTCTGGAGATCCAAGTTTCCCAAATCAAGGGATTTCACCTTCTACTCCCATAGACATTCTTCATACTCGAGAATCGACTATTTCTTCTCCCACAAAACAGAATTACATAGGATATCTGATGTCATCATACTCCCAATCACCATTTCAGACCATGCACCTATAGCAGCATCTTGGGACATAGGTCACAGACCAACAACAAAACAATGGAGATTAAATGCATCCTTGTTAAACGATAAAGAATTTGTGAAGTATGTTAAATCCCAACTCGAGACATACCTTGATATAAATACGTTACCTGATACATCGGCTCTTACTTTATGGGACTGTGCCAAGCCATACATTAGAGGGTGTATTATATCATAAGCTAGTGCAAAGAAAAAGATAAGAGAAGCAAAACAACGAGAACTTGAAAATACAATAAAATCATTGGAACAAAAGCATAAGAAATTACAGACTCCTGCTATATTACATATTCTCAAGTGTACAAGAAGAGAACTTGATCATCTCATTTCCGATAGGATTGAAGGAAACCTCAGGTTCACAAAGCAAAGATATTACAAGCATGGTAACAGAGCTAGTAGACTGTTAGCGCTGAGACTTAAAAAGCAGCAGTCATCCAATATTATACAGAAGCTGAAAATAAATGCTTCAACACTTACAAAGCCAGATGAGATATCTGAGTCCTTTGCAGAGTTCTATAAATCTTTATATAGTAACACAGATACCTGCACTGATGATGATGATGATTTAGCACAATTCCTAAATGGTATTAAAGTAAAGGAGTTACCTGAAGCTATGTCTAAAGAGCTCGATCAGCCTATTACTGTAGAAGAGATCCTACAAGTAATTAATAAATTAGAAAACAAAAGTCCTGGTCCAGATGGATATATTAACGAATTCTACAAAACCTTTAAAGAAGTAGTCTCACCTTTATTGTTGAAAGCTTACCATCATGCTTTACATTCTGGATCTATTGCCCCCTCCTGGAAAAAGGCTACAATAGTTTTGATACATAAAGAGGGTAAAGATCCCACCAAATGTGAGTCTTATAGGCCTATATCTCTTCTGAATAGTGATTTACGTATACTGACAACTATTTTAGCCAAACGTTTAAATAAAGTTATTGCTGAAATTATATACCCGGATCAGACGGGGTTTATCACTGGGAGGTTTTATGGAGATAATATCCGCCGACTTTTTAACCTATTGTCTCATCCAGCAGTGAAAGCGAGGGAAGCAATGATATTATCTCTTGACGCTCAAAAGGCGTTCGATAGGGTGTCCTGGCAATATTTATTTCAGACATTACGTAGATTTCAATTTGGTCCTAATTTTACAAAATGGATTCAAACATTGTATTCTAATCCCCAAGCAGCCGTCAGAGTGAATGGATTTCTATCAGAAAGATTCACGTTAGAACGTGGTTGCCGTCAAGGGTGCGCATTATCACCCCTACTGTTCGCTCTTGGCATAGAACCATTGGCACAATTTATTAGAGATGATGACAGTATAAAGGGCTTTACAGTAAGTGATGAACAGCATAAGCTTTCATTGTACACAGACGATGTGCTGCTTTATATTTCAGAACCATCTGTAACAATCCCATATCTTAAAGATTTTATTGCCAAATATGGATATTATTCAGGATATAAAATAAATGTGAATAAAACTATGGCCTTAGACATAAATAATAGAATCCCCAGGACGGTGAAAACAGAAAGCGGGTTTAGATGGCTTAATGCTGGCTTTAAATATTTGGGGATTTTTATTCCTTTGTCGTTGGGAAACTTGTTCGAGGCAAATTACAAAAGTCTGATTTCAAACATTAGTAAGGACCTGGACAGGTGGTCAGCTCTCCCCCTCTCACTATAAGGACGAATGGAGTGCGTTTGTATGAATATTCTACCCAGACTACTTTACCCTTTTCAGATGTTGCCCATTGATATCCCAAAAATAGTGTTTGATCATGGCATTTTAAAGACGTTCGACCAGTTCAGGAATACATTCGCATTGCCAAATACTGATTTCTTCAGATTCTTACAATTAAGAGACTTTTTAACAAAACATGATGAGTGGATAAGAATTGTGAGACCTAGTCCAATGGAAGAATTCTTGATAGAACTTCAAACTAAGAAGAAGAACAGAAAAGTTATCGGTAAATTTTATGAAATATTGTTAAGTATGAGTCAATATAATACATTACACATAAAAGAGAAATGGGAAGCTGAGTTGAATATTGATTTGGCGCAAGATGTGTGGACAGAAATATGGACTGAAGCCCACCTAGTGACCAATGCCAATGTTTGGAAGGAGTTTAAGTGGAAGATCATAAGCAGTTTTTTCAAAACACCAGTCATAGTCGCCAAATTTACACCAACGCATACAAATAATTGCTGGAGGGAGTGTGGGACAGATATTGGGAATCACATGCATATTTTTTGGTCATGTCCAAAATTACGAATGTTTTGGGGGGAGATTTTTAAGATCTTAAAGGTGGTGTTTGGCTTGGATATAATGGAGGATCCTAAGGTTGCACTACTGGGGGTGATACCTGATGGCATAGTGGGAAGGTCTAGAATATGTTTACTTCATATATTGTTAACAGCAGCCACTAAATGCATCACGATCAAATGGTTGAAACCAGACCCCCCAACATACCATACGTGAAAAAGTATGGGAAATATATCGAATGGAAAAGATCACATACTCTTTGAGACTCCAAACAGACATCTTCATCAAAAGATGGAGCCCAGTTATGGCCATAATTTTGCAATAAGATCACCCACACCTTCATATTGTGGAAGATTGCAGAGAGTCTATACCAGAGCACACTACACAACCACCTTCTTGGATCTTCCTGTTTTTTCTTCTCTTTCCCTCCTATCATTCATCTTCAGATTCCTGATTCCCTATTATTATTACAGTTCTTACTTATTTATCTCTTAATTTTATATATTTTTTTCATATATTTCTGTAATTGAATTTAATTTAAGTTAACTTATTTTTGCCTAATTAAATGGAGTAAGTGATTAATGTAATTATCTTTTTATGTATACTCAACATGTCACTAAAGCATCTGGATTCAGCTGGAAACTGTAAAAGAAAATGTAAGCGGAAAAAAAAAACTCAAATGTCAAAATGTATGTTGTATGTGTGTTGCCAGTTGTGCAATTAAAAAAAAAAAAGAAAAAGTGTAGTTGTCGTAATTTTTTCAAAGAGTAAAGACCATGAAGTACTTTCACCAAGATGTTCATAAAATAAGTAATTTGGTTTCTTTCCATACTGTACCTGTTGTCATTTCCATGATTAAATGGTTAAAAAAATCTAGTTTTACACTGAAGTGAGGGAGGATGTAAATAAAATGTTTTCAATGAGTTTATTCAACTAAAGTGTGGATGAAATAATAATGCTATTGTTCACTCCTGTAAAATGTAAACTTAGGTGTTGAAACTTCATTTAATCTCTTTAGCTTCTCAAAGCCTATCTGCTGTTTTGAAGTATCAGCATTGTTTGATTATCAGTGGAGCTGTGTTGAATGTACTGTTCTGTCAGTCTTGAAACTCAGTAACATTAAAGTGTTGTTACACCTCTCCTCCTGCAGGAGCTCTTCTGGCAGCAGAGCACGTGAAGGGCAGCGTGCAGGTGTCAGTGGAGGAAGGCAAAGATACCAAGCTCCACGTCTCTGAGTACGTGACCTGCTGCAAATTAGCTTAAACCACAACTAAAGCAAATCTTTAAAACTGTAGACTGTGCTTTTAAATTTCCCCAAAGTCTTCCTTTACCCATCCCTGTGCTCTTTTCTCCCCTCAGCGCGGTCCAGTTCAATGATGGGAACTCCATCAGCCGGTACTTGGCCCGTGTGGCCCCTGCTCTGGGTCTTTATGGAGCCAACATGATGGAACAGACAGAGGTGTGTGTTTCTGTACGTCACAGCTGTAGGTTCACAGACAGTGGCGTCATCTTTCCTTATGTGATGTCCTCTCTGATTTGTAGGTCGACCACTGGTTGGAGTACAGTGCTCGGCGCTTGTGTGGTCAGCCGGGTTTGGACATGGCGTTGGGAGAACTGGATAAGGCCTTGTCTCTGCGGACTTTCCTGGTTGGACATGCAGTCACCCTAGCTGACCTCTCTGTGTGGGCCGCACTCGAAGGTTCATACCATATAAGTGGAAAAATCCAGATCTCTGTCATTTTGGTATTATTTCTGTAGTCATGTGAATGAATTTCTACCTGAAGAGTGTTTACTGTCCCCTGAAGGTCATGTTGAGTGGCCCGGCCAGAGCAAATCCTGCCCTCATGTCAGCCGCTGGTTCTCCTTCCTGAGCTCACAAGTTCCCTTCTCAGCTGTGGGGAGCAAGTACACCAAGAAGAACCCTCCTCTGAGCAAATCCAATGTAAGTCCAGCCTCAGACATCAACAACACAGACCTGTGATTCTTCTGATCAATTCTGATGACATACATTTCTGACCTCAAGGATAAAGATTGATAATAAAGTTACCATATGGCCTTTTTCCACTAGCACGCCTTGGCCCTACTCTACTTGGCCCTACTCGATTTACAGCGTGTTTCCACTGGCCTGGGGTCTCATTTATAAAAGAATGCGTGGAATCCTTACTAAAAGTGTACGTGCGCCAAAAAACCGGAAATGGCGTGCGCACAAAAAAATTCAGATTTATAAAACTGTTCGCACCCACACCTGCACGCAACTTTCCATTTATAAATCAGAATCCACCTGGAGAAGTGCGCACGTGGAAAAGCTGCAAATTCCGCCCCTCTCACGCCCATAATTAACCATAAATGGTCAATGCAAAGCACCTCATGAATATTTGGGTATATAAATAAGCCTTTTGCTCATACACTTTACGTGTGACAATGGTGACCAAAAGGAAAACCATAAAAATGAATTTCTCGGAGACGGAGATTGAAGTCCTCATTGATGAGGTGGATGGCCGGAAAGGTATTTTATTCGGGTCTCACAGCACAGGAATCTCCAGCAAAAGAAAGGGCAGCAAGTGGCTGTCCGTCGCTGCTGCTGTTAATGCAGCAAGTGCAACAGAGAGGACGGTGTCGGAGATCAAGTAAACTTTGTGACCCACGAACGGAGGAGTTTGTGAATGAAGTGATGGATAAAATGGACATGTCGGTAGTTTGCTGCAGCAGTGGATCACAAACTTTACAAAAATCAGAGAATTACACCACGTCACTGCTTCATGCATCCATTGTGCCAAAACACCCACCTTCGTCATTACGCACGAGTATATCTGCAATGTTTACATGTTAACGGGACCCACACTGACTTCTTTACATACTTTCTGAGAGCACGCGTCAGTCAGCAGTCTCCCTACCTCAGTATTATTATTAATCAAAGTTTTGATCGACAAACGGTGCTCTCGGCCATAGCAGTGTCCCTCGACATTTTGTGCGATATATATAATTTTTTATATATATCTGACTCGTTTTGTAGAATGTCTATTATGTCAAAACCCACATTTTCTCTCCTGAGATCAACAATGAACTGCCTTCTTTCTGTTTCATATTTCTGACACTGCATGATAACATGTTAAACACCACAATGTTAGTTCCATGAGCTTTTATTTTGGTACTTCCTGTCACCAGGAGTTTCGATTTGCATATGAGCTAAATATTTAGTTGCGTCTGAGAGATTTATATTTAACATTTATATTTATATTTATATTTAACATTTATATTTATATTTAACATTTATATTTGAGAATTATATTTAAGATTTATTTTTAAGATTTATATTTATATTTATATTTAAGATTTATATTTATATTTAGCATTTATATTTATATTTAGCATTTACGTGTGACATTTAATATTTACATTTAACTATTTAAGATATTTCTAAGATGACAAATATTGCTCTAAATGTCATAAAAAGTCACTGGAAAAAATCACACCAGTTTTTTTGCACATGGTTTGAAGCTTAATGTGACAAAATGTAGCTGTTTTTTTTTAGCATGTGCTGCTTTACAAACGGCGCCCCATAAGTTTGAATGGTTATGACGACGAGGATCTGTCAGTAAAGTTTGATATTTAGTGAAATAAAATGTTGGAGAGACATCAACATGTATCTGGAGGCTTCAGTTCACCACTTCACCGTCTGTGTCGCCAGTTTCCCATGCCTCCAAAATGTACGTAGGCCTACGCCTGGTCCAGAGTTTGCTTACCGGTGCGCACATTTTACCGTCAGGTTTGTTTTTATAGATCACAAACTTTGCGTGGGAAAAGGCGTACGACAGTTTCAGGCCCCGTTTTGTGCGTACGCAAGCTTTATAAATCAGACCCCTGGTAAAACAAACTAGTTTTAGTACCTACTCCGCTGTGGTTCCAAGCGAGATGAGTCGATTCTGAAAGATGATGTCACCGACTGCCAGCTACTGATTGGTCAGACAATGTCGTCATCGATGAGTCATGAGCGCGACGACCTAGCATGCTAGCGGTAGCTACCATTAGCTTACCCTCATACGTCTTTTCTTTGCAGCTGGATTGCTCTCTTCCTCGGCTTCATTCTGTTTTATAGCTTCCAAAACTCCCCTGTGCTTCTCAAGGGGTATGGCTTCTTGTCACCTGCAGCCTTCTTCTGCTTTCCTTTTTTACTCGGTTTGTGACAAAAAGCCACAGATTGTTGTGTCACGCTCAAAATGACATCACCGCTCAGCCGCTCAGTTGTTCACAGCGACACTGCACCCCGTTGAGCAGGCGACTGGGGCTAATGGAAAAGCAGCACAAGGCGAGTAGAGTAGAGCCGGGTAGAGTAGAGTAGGGCTAATGGAAAAGGGCCATTAAAAAAAGAGGACTTACAGCTTCTGAGACACTTAAAGTTACAATAACCATGTCCATGACCCCCCTCTAAGAAACAGTTTTTACCCCTGACAGCTCTTTTAACTTCTGGTACTCAAAGGAGATTAAGACCATATTGGATTTGTATTTTCTAACATTTTGCTTTTTTGCTCAAATCTCTGTTTTTTAACCTCCTGAAGTTTAATTCTTATACCTTCAAGCAAGACACTTTATCCAGAGTAGTAATCCCTCATTTCCTGATCTACTCCATGATAAAAGAAGACTCTGGGAATCAGACTTGTTAATAGAAATGACAGATAATCAATGGCAGAAGATACTTAAAGCAGCACTACGGAAGATCCCCGCTTGACCGGAGAGTGAACTCAACTACCCATGAGCTCTAGCGCGCGCATACTGTCATAAGGATACAGATCTGCCGGTCGCATGCGTTTGTTTTGTATGCGAATCACAGAAGCCAGGACTTCGCTCAAAAGTATTCTTCTGTCTTCAGCGGCTGTTTGCAGGATGGATAGAGACGAGGTAATGTATTTATTTCTGACTAAACGACGATGTTAAAAATCGCTAAGTTCAACTTGGTTTTATTACCGTGAAGTCGCCCCCGTCCTGTTGAAGCGATAAAGTGAATAAAAGTAAAGACAACGACAAGCTGGCGATATCACACACTTGAAATAGGTCTAAACAAAACTACATACTGGTACGTTCTGGATTTGTTGTGCTGTACTTTTTTCCTGTCAAGTTTTTTTGAGGAACTTCGTCATAAATTAGTCGCCCAACATACCTGATAGTAGTCGGACATCCCTCCTCGTCTTTTATTTCACGCCAGCAAGTGAACGCCAAACCGATGTTTATTTTGGTCCGAGCATTCAGCTTGTTTTTCTCTTGCTTTCTTTGTTTTGTATCCTCCGACAAAACTTTTCTATTCATTACGTTCTTCATTTCCTCCGCCATGGTTACAGCTCGGCGTTAACGATTGGCTTTTGCCGAGACTTCCGTGTTTTAAACGAATCAGGAATCGGGGGAAGTGACGTATGCCGTAAAGCAGTCCAAACTTGTAGTTTTTTAGTGTGGCAGGGTTCCCACCATCCACCTCGAAGTTACATAACGCCAATGAAAGGGATACAGACCACGACAGAGGTGTCATTCAACTCCATTGTAAAGTGATGGACCATCACAATGAATATCGATGGATTATATTATGTTTGAAAAACTACATAGTGTTGGCTTAACCAAATAAAGTCTTCTTCTACGTGTACCTGACACCGCCTGATAATATAATACAGATTTATGTTCCCAGACTTTCCTTCTAGGGGTGTCAACATCTCAACGTGTAAACAGATCCACGGATAACAAATTATAACCATTTAGAAAAATTAATAACCGTTTACACGTCATTTTTTTCCTCCTCGTTCATTTCTCACTAATTTATACATTATTTTTTGACAATGTTGCCTGAAAGCTTTAAATAATAAAATGAACCAACTATACACTTAAATGTTCCCACTAGGGCAGTTATCCGCTTTTAGGCCCATAATAAATGATGAATGGGGCACAATGTCACAAAAAGATCTACAGCCACGTCACTTCAGGTTGTCTCGGAGACGCTGAGGCAGCCATCATCAAGCGGAGCACTGTGTGGCAGTTTTTCAAACAAACTACCAGTAGAAATACTGTTTAGTGTGGACTATGTCAGGCAAAACTGGCTCATAACAGCAGCACGGGATGCACGCGAAACCACCTGCGATGGAAACATCTGAACAGGTTGGAGGAAGAGACTTCTGCTGCTTTTATTGTGTTTGAGCGCGGCGCTCATAATCTTCTCCAGACGCAAATGTCGTGCAGCTGAAAACAAAAACTGTTAATCGCTGGTTATTTTTGCCAGTATTAATGCGTGTTGTTGTACATTAAATTGTTTGTTGGTGCTCTGTCGGCTTTTCTTGACCTGATCACAAATCCATGCGTGTAAGGCTACGTTCACACTGCAGCCCTTAAAGCTGGGGTTGGCAATTTTGTAAAACTAGCATGAATTTGAAAGTAGCATCTCCTCAGGGCTCCACCTAACTGCCCCCCCCCCCCCCCGCCCCCGCTCACATGCACGCGTGCGGCTGATATATCCAGAAGACTGATTCAACTCCAAACCCTCAGCACAACGTGTTTGCTTTACAGCTGTCAAATCTCTTGTTTTGGCCATGAAACTACCGTATTTTCCGTATTTTATCCACTTTCCCACCGTCCTTCTGTATCAGTATTCTCCCGTAAATCTCCCATGTGACAATATAATAATAAAAACATTCCTCTGCCTCTCCAAACTGAGCTCTGTCTCCAGCCTGAAGGGCGCAGTAATGCTCCAAAATGATGGATGCCAACCGCCGTAAAACCGAAGAAGAAAAAGCCTCACGAGAACGTCCACCTGTAGTAGCCTGGGTGTAAGCTATCGCGTGGGTAGAGCAGCATAACAAACTTAGAAAAACAAAGAGTTTATTTTAGATTTCTGTACACCTGTCTTAAAATGTGAGGGATACTGGAGCTTGGTTGGGGTTGTGGGACGGCTCATGGCGGGCTTCCCTTATTTTCAAAGACAAGACTTGAAAGGTAAGCATTCTCCCGCATACTCTGATACGTATGAGCTCGGCTACATGCACCAAGTCTGTGCATGCTGGGAAAATGCACGCGCAGTAGGCGGGCAGAATGATGATTTGTTTGCTTTAAAAACAGGTGTCCTGGCATGATAATTGGTTGGGGTTTTCCCTGTTTTACTCCTGCTGTAGATAGCGGATATTTTTCCCTCTGTTTCAAGAACACATTATGAGTTGATTACCATCGGGTCATAAAGACCATTTTAACCAGTATTACAAAAAGTGTATCTAAATCAAATCGCCAACCCCAGCTTTTATGCTCAGCTCCGATTTATATCTCAAATCTGATTTTTTTTGTTTGGCTGTTCAGATTGCACCTTAAAATGTGGCCTGACTGCAGACTGTGATGTGAACAGCTCATGCTTCAGAAGTGACAGGCATGCTCAGTTTAACATTAATGACAACACGCACAGCACGGTGTGATGAGGGGCAACAAACACAGACCAAAACTGTGCTTCACAGTGCTGGAAAAGTTTGTTCTCGTAATGCCCAAGTCACACATTCCCATTTCTCATGGCGATTGTGCACGATTGTCATAATCTTGATGAAACGTGCTGTGGTCGTGGTGCATGTGCTACTTGGTCTGGATCAGCCTTGTATAGTCGTGAATTAACGGCGGGGAACGTGGAAGGGTCCCGACAGTTTTGAACTGCTCAAAACTGTCGCGCAGAATCGCCACTCTCAGTATAGCGGGATGGAAGCCTAATGCAGTCCTAAAGCGAACGATATTAGCGTGGCATGTACGGGGCTCAGTCGGGCTGATCATAGCTCAATCCTGAAAGCTTTATGAGGACGACTGACAAGGATGTATCGGTTTGTGCCCCGACTGTGTCCCGTTCAAGACGGCGCAAGCACGGGGCTCAGTCGGGGCTTACGTAACGCAAACTGAGCTCGAGTGGGGCTGACGTTGCGTCAGCGGGATGGAAATTTATGCAGTCCTCATCATATCGCTGTATTAGCCTAACTGGAGCGGGACGAATGCCCCCGAAGCGCTGTAGAAGCGCTACTGACAGTGTATTTACGGAGTGTGTCCAGGGGTGAGACAGTCATTTCATCCCGTATCATAGCGATCACACCAGCCTCCTCAATCGTGTACAGTCCTGGACAATCGCCATGAGAAACGGGAATGTGTGACTTATAGTGGAGGCAGTTAATGAAAAAGTCGTTCATTTGGTGATACAAGCACCAAATTTGGCACAAATGATGTCCAGGATGTACTTTCTAAGAAAAGTACGTTTTCCAGCTGAAAATCCAAGATGGCCGCCGTTTTTCAAGATGGCCGCCATTCGGAATGGGTTCGAACAGAGTTTGACCTATTATGATAGCATATATATCGAATTATATGTTTACAAGTATGAGAAATCCAATTCTGCATTTAGAATATCAAAATAATTGAGTATTGTGATGATAAAAAAGGAATTAAATGGAAAACACTCTCTTGATGATGTTTCCAAGGATGTAAAATATGCATATTGCTTTTCAGCAGTGATGTAGATGTAATTTTATTTCTTTTTCAAAAAGGACACCAAAAAACAGAATGGTTGAGTTATTTTCCAAAAGATGTGTTGAAGACATTAGTTTCATTTTTGGCTTTCGGACCAGTAAGCTACTTGTAGGGAAGGCCACTTAGAGGCTGTCTTCGCCTCTGATGTTTTTTTTTTTTTTTTTTTCCCCTTTTTTTTTCCTGTTTTCTCTTTCTTTTTTTTCTGTTTTCATTTTAGTTAGCAAAAAAACAGAAAACACATCCAAGCATAGGCTGCATGTTGTACGATTTCAGCAACTCAAACAAGGCTAGCAATCATGGCTTCTTTCAGTCTTCACATTCACAGGCACACAGCTGCGTACATTTCAGGCCGAAGTGATAACATTTGCATCTTCCTCTGCACTCAGTCTTGCAGCCGCATTTTGATCACTGCTCACAAGTCGCCACAATAGGTGGAAGGTTTGTCCAGAGCACTTGCCAGACCACACCATCTTTTTTCCAGCCCCAGTTGGCAGGACCCAACGGTCTGAATTTTATACACTGCTGCCTGGCCCCATATGCAGGCAGCTTGGAAGGTCGACCGTTTCACGTGCTGAAGAAGGGATGCGCTTGTTTGTGGAAAAGCATCATAAGACCTTTGCTTCCGCTCAAACAATTCTAGACTTGCCTCATCAACCTTTCCTGTAGAGCTCTGCTTGTCATACATAGTGATGACAAACTTCTCAATGATGCTGAGATCTCCATCTTCTATGATAGCTGGGTACTGGCTGAGCTTTTTGAAGACAGGGCTCACTTCAGTCTAGACCTCCCATGCTTGCCATGCTGTTTTTTTGCCTTTGCCATGAAAGGCTGACACAACATCACAGCTGGTGAAGGCGTGAAAGAACAGCATGCCGCTTGATTTCTCTGGGCCAAGTGAAAGCACCATATCATGGAATGGAAACCACTTAACGGACTGACCTTGGCCAAATTCTACCCAAAGCCTTACTAAGCCTGCATCCTCGAGAGTAGCAAAAACATGAACTGCAACAATAACAATGTCTGTGTCGCATGCCTTAATCAAAACAGATTTCATGTGTTGCTTGCCTACATGAAGAGCATGTGTGAAAATTTTGGAGTCAGCTTCTTCATGGTTGCATGGACATAAACCTTCAAGGCTGATGGGCTTGTTTGAGAGTACCTGCTCTCTTTTGGTCACAACAATAACATTATCGGGACACAGGGTAACTATCTTATTAGCTAGGACCATGAAGAGCTCAGTCTTGTTGCTGCTGTCTTGCAGGAAGCTTTTCCAGTTGGGTGGTAGTTTGTTTTTGTTTGCCACTCTACAGTGACCTCCAAAACCTCTGTTTCATCTATTTTCAGCCTTCAGGCTTGAAGTTTGTTGTATTTCCCCTGACACAGGTAAGCATTGTGTTGCACTTCCGAAATGTTGTGTTTTTGTCCACGACATGTTTTCCATCAGGGTCATACTTAAAGCTAGGGTCTACGATCTGAAAACCAGTTTGACTGTTGAGACAGATTTGAAAAACGCAGCCTGTCCCCCCCTTCACTCACCCCTCCCCTCAGCATTCCAAGATCCCACCCCCTAGCTCGTGTCGCCTCCTAAAAACACGCCCCCTCAGACAGAGCGACAAGCCGGCTGGCATATATCAGCAGAACAACAACAACCAAAAACAGCACAGCTCAACTGAAAGTAACAAACATGACAGTCATCCCCCTTGTAACACACAGGCGACGAAGCGGGTCTGGCGTCGCCAGAGCAGAGCCAATTGTGGGCGAGGATTTATCTTTCTCGGCGTGTCCTCACCAGTTCAGTTAACAAAGCTAACAATAAGTGGCTAAAAGGCTAAAATCTATGACAGAGCCTACCTGCGCCGACCATCAACGTTCAATCATTAGCCAGTATAGGCACAGACTAACCAGAGTTATTCAGCAGACATCTCCCACTGTAGTAAACAAAGCCATTACCTGTTCAACCAGCGGCCACTGCTGAAGGCCGGACGCCGGCTGGTGCTGCGGCTGTTTGGCAGCCGGCGCCCAGCGGCTGCTGCTGCGGTCCGAGCTGCGGTCGTTCGCCAGCCGGTGACCTGCGCTGTGTCCGGCCATTCGGTAGCCGGGCGCAGTGTTCAACAATCCCAAATCATTCTGCAGTTTTTTCCACCGTGATCCAATGTTAAGACTCTGGGACCAGTATTGCTAATATTTCTTCCTTACTTAGGCCTTTTCCTCGAAACTTTTACGCTTCTTCTTCGATGTGGAGGGTAACAGAAGCAGCCTCCCGGCTCCATGATACTTCGAGTAGTGAATGCTGCTAGCTGCTCACCGGTATATCAGAGAGGTAGAGGGGAGGAGGCGGGACTATGGGCAAGACGGTGTGTAGCAATGGAGACAGGGGATTGGATGGACTCATGGACCAATCCGTGAGACCAATCCGGACCAATCCAAACTGATTGGTTCGGATTGGTCGGATTGGTCAACTATTATGCTGCTTTGCAGCAGATATACTGAATGGATTTTTTTCATTCTTTTTGGTCTTTATATTGCCTAGATCAGACCATAGGACCATAACAGCCTTATAAACGGTGTTATTAAGATGTACCAAGCTTTCAAATCGTAGACCATAGCTTTAACATGTAAGCCAAAGTAGTCCCAAAAGCCAGATCTGAATGATAGTGGAGGGTCTTCAATTTCAGCTGAAGGTAAAGCACTCGCCATGTTGCAGTGCCCTACCGTATGTAGCTTCTTCTGTCTCAGCAGCTTGGGCGAATGAAAGCTCAGTGGATATGTGCTCGACAATGCAGAGCACTACAGGTAAAGTTGATGAGGCAAGTCTAGAATTGTTTGCACGAAAGCAAAGGTCTTATGATGCTTTTCCACAAACAAGCGCATCCCTTCTTCAGCACGTGAAATGGTCGACCTTCCAAGCTGCCTGCATATGGGGCCAGGCAGCAGTGTATAAAATGCAGACCGTTGGGTCCTGCCAACTGGGGCTGGAAAAAAGATGGTGTGGTCTGGCAAGTGCTCTGGACAAACCTTCCACCTATTGTGGCGACTTGTGAGCAGTGATCAAAATGCGGCTGCAAGACTGAGTGCAGAGGAAGATGCAAATGTTATCACTTCGGCCTGAAATGTACGCAGCTGTGTGCCTGTGAATGTGAAGACTGAAAGAAGCCATGATTGCTAGCCATGTTTGAGTTGCTGAAATCGTACAACATGCAGCCTATGCTTGGATGTGTTTTCTGTTTTTTTGCTAACTAAAATGAAAACAGAAAAAAAAGAAAGAGAAAACAGAAAAAAAAAGGGGAAAAAAAGAAAAAAAAACATCAGAGGCGACGAAGACAGCCTCTAATTGGCCTTCCCTACAAGTAGCTTACTGGTCCGAAAGCCAAAAATGAAACTAATGTCTTCAACACATCTTTTGGAAAATAACTCAACCATTCTGTTTTTTGGTGTCCTTTTTGAAAAAGAAATAAAATTACATCTACATCACTGCTGAAAAGCAATATGCATATTTTACATCCTTGGAAACATCATCAAGAGAGTGTTTTCCATTTAATTCCTTTTTTATCATCACAATACTCAATTATTTTGATATTCTAAATGCAGAATTGGATTTCTCATACTTGTAAACATATAATTCGATATATATGCCATCATAATAGGTCAAACTCTGTTCGAACCCATTCCGAATGGCGGCCATCTTGAAAAACGGCGGCCATCTTGGATTTTCAGCTGGAAAACGTACTTTTCTTAGAAAGTACATCCTGGACATCATTTGTGCCAAATTTGGTGCTTGTATCACCAAATGAACGATTCCTTTGAAAAATGGACTTAACTGCCTCCACTATTAGGCATAACGCAGAACCTGATGTTACAGCAGCTCACCTCAAACGAGCTCTTGTTAAAGTAATGATGGCTGTATTTTATTTCTATATTTTATTTTATAAACCGTTAGGCGGATGCTTTTTTCTGCCGACCCTGCCGATGACGGATCACTGCTGGAGAGCCAAACATTTCAGAGCTATAGCGCGCTGAACGGGTTAACAAAGAGGCAAAAACTTAGTTTTGTCATCCGCTCTGATGTTTCGTAGTGTGTCTGAGAACAGATCAGACAGGAGCAGACTGTTCACTGACTGACGCTGTCTCATAGAAACATATAGTAGTACGCAAATGCGCACTGATGAGATGGACAGCGGTGGATCATCAGTGTCTCTGCGTCCCGTAAACTGTTATTTAAGCCTGATAAATCCATTCAACAAACGGTGCAGTGTTAATAAACTAAGCTTATCAGATATCATAATACAGACGTATGCTTCATTCACATTTATCTTTTTTTGTGCATGTAATGGAGACCCCAGTCGATCGCCCCAGTGCTCTCTCACTTTTTCTCATCACTCCCCCGTTTATGCATTGTTTAATGTTTGTAGATGGAAAAACAACTAAAAATCTTAAATTTAGGAAAAAATGCATACACTTTTTAATAATCATGTCTATATTAACCTCTGATTATGTTCTGTCCATGGAGTGACTTTGAAAACATTTGTCCCGAGGGAAAATGCTGCTCTCATGATGTCAGAATCGCATTCAATGCGTCCTGACTGTTCAGACTGCGGTCGCATTCAATAAAATCGAATACGTATCTGATTTAGTACCACATTTGAAAGTGGCCTGAATCTGATTTGAAAATGTGTTTGATTTAATGGAATAAGGAGGTACTCTAAAGGAGACCGAACTCTCTAGTGGTTATGTAGCGCAACTGCGTTTTAAAAGATCATTAATCTCTGACGTGTAACCGTGTACACGTTGGTTAGTAGCCTTGTGTACATGGTTAGTAAAAGTTCTACACGTTCACATCCGTAGTTCCTTCACGTCCTCCCTGTCACGCCCAGCCTGCAGACCTTATTCACATGTTCTGGTCTTGTAGTTACTAGGGATGGGAATTTCGACTAATTTCCCCGCTGACTAGTCTCAAATTTTATTTGCGACTGGTCGACTAGTCTATAAGCAAGAAAACTCGCAATTTAATACACATATTAAGTTAAAAGTTTAACATGCAAATGTGTATTTAGGAACTATTTAGCCCAAACATTCAGGACAAACTGTTAATTTAAATTCTATTGATGTAACAACAACTGACTAAATAAAGTTGAACAGTTTAAAGAGAAATACATTTCTGATATGTTTGCCAATGCAATGCATGGCATTTATTATAAATACTGCTTTGGTATGAAACTTAGATGCAGCAGCATGACAATTCCAAATGTATAACATAGTAGCCTAGAATAGAATTTCCCTGAAATCTCTGGCACTTAAGACTAGTGCACGATTCAAGAAACTTTCATTTCTTAAGAATATTTAATTGTAATTGGAAGGTCAGGATATTTTAAATAAAATAAATTGAACAAAAAATATTGTAAATTTAACAAACAAAAAAGAGAAAAAAAAGCAATGAAAATGAAATGGCCTATCTTTTACTAAATTGCATTTAAATAAAAATAATTATACTAGTCAAAAACAAAAAAATAGACCCTGTCTCTGTAAAGAAAAAACAAAACTCACACAACAATAAAAACTCTGGCCTAAATGAAATGGAGTTTATACAGTTCAGGAATTGTGACATGTACTTTCTCCCAGTCAATTCGTACTATCTGTCAAACGTTTGTAACTGCTGGCTTTTCAACCATATTGAAGGGCTGCACTTCTCGCAATGTAGAGAACGACACTGTCTGTGAGCGCTTCACTTTGGGGGTTTTATCTATATGTTCTTTGCCGACCAAACACCTCAGTGAGTGTTGACTGTCAGGACAAAGGCTTCGCTGCACCTGCACATCTTCGTCGCCACTACTTTCAAACAAATGTGACATATCAGCTCGTAGGTGTTCATGAGCTCACACCTTGTTCATCCTGTTTAAAACCAACACATTCTCACACTGTGGCAGCCGGCTTAAGAACCATATCTTTTGTGCCATCATTCATATTAGCGTTTATTTCTCGTTACTCCTCAGGACGATCACTTCAGCTCTCTCTGTGTGTCCGCGCGAGCAGCCCCGGCTTCACCCCAACGATCACAAGTTTGACAGATGCTCACTTGGCTATAAATCCGCTAAATCCGCTATAGAACCAATGCACCCCGGTGTTAAGAAAGATAGACGTAGTGAGCCATCTTCACATTCAGCCTCTTTGGTAGTAAAAGAGGAGGAAAACAAGCATGCATGCTACTGCAGGTGGCATTAAGAGGCAGAGGAATGTTTTTTTGTAATACAGGAGAATTACGGGAAAATATTAATACGGGAGGACGGCGGGAAAGAGGGATAAAATAAGGTAGTTTCCCGGCCAAAACGGGAGACTTTACAGCAATGCGCAGAGGCGTGAAGAACAAGATGCATGATGCTTAATGTAGCGTTTAACCGACTAGTAAAATACTAAACGATTAATAAATAAGTAGGCGGTTAACCGATTAAACGACTAGTCGCGCACATCCCTAATAGTTACTTAAAATCTTCTAGACGAGTATATTCAAGTCTTACTCTCAGATGTTCCAGGCTGACCTGGCTCCTGATGCACTATGTGCTTTATGTGGAAATTCTCATAAAACTCTTCCTCATCACAGCAAAGCACACACAGTTATACATTTTCACCTTTGATTGCCTGAAGACTCATTCTCCTCTTCTGGAAAACACAAAATACATGCCCTGCAGCTTGAGAAAATAAAATTCACCCTAAAAGGCTCCCTACAAGACTTCAGGACAGTTTGGACCCCCTTTCTCAAGTACTATGACAGTATACAGACTTCCCTGGGTGAAGGTGAAGGTGAATAATTCTGCTGTGGTGAAGCATAAGATCCCCCACCCCAGTGGTTAAAGTGGGATATGATAGGTGGGGAGCCCTAAAATATGGTGTTAGAGCACAGTAGGAAAAATGTTGTAAATTATTGCAAAAAGCTGTAACAGCCTTATTCTCAACAGATAAATACAGGCCGCATTAACAGGCAAAATACACACATACTAATCTAACACAGCCAACTAACACAGAGAAACAAAGCTAACAGCCAACTCAGAGACTCAGACAATGACTTAAGTGAAAACCCCACCTATATAGACACACAGGTGAGTGAAACAAGACAGGTGAAACACATGAGATCAAGTAGGGCAGAGGAAACCCATAAAGTAAAACTAACTTCATAAGCAACACAAGGAGAAAATATCTGCCATGAAAACAGGTCAAGGTTGAAAAAGATGTGAAGGCTATGATCCCTCTACGGGGGGTTCCGGGGGCATCAGTCCAATGCATTTTGAGAGAAATATGAAGCAGAATTACAGGACAGCATGACTGTATAATAAAGTATCTATCTATGCATGGTCACATTCTGCTCTGTAAGAAATTAGTTTGAGAATTGGAAGGAAAATGTTGATATTTTCACTTTTTAGATAAAACATACAGTAAAGTGGTGGATATCTACAGCTCTGTCCTGAGTAACATTCACCATGTTTAGTCATCATGACCCAAATCTCAAAAAGATCAACCACTTTAATTTGCTTAGTGAAAAAACATGGAGAAAACATTTTTTTGTGCAAAGAGAGACTGGAGAAAAATGTTTTAAACAATATATAATAATAAGAGCACTGGGAGATCACACATCCATAAATCTTAACGCATTGTTTCCCATCATAACGTTTATATGAGAGTTGTTTTCTAGATAACTCAAGTCAGAAGTTCATTATAGGTCAACCCCCAGTTTGTATGCTAAAATAACAAGACAGTTTGTCAAGATCCTGAGAGAGCGGCTAATATTTACTTGATACAGCACACCAGAGTAAAATAAACTGTATGGAAGTTTGTCCGCTCAGGGCCTCTGAACACTGAAGACATTTTTGCCACATTTTCACCTGATTTATGAAAACGGCTCTGAGACCGACTTTTGGGCCTCTACCCACAGGTTGAGAACCACTGCACTAGTAGACTGCATTGGGAGCTTTATCTTTTACAGACTACTTTTATATTATGGAGAATAAGTGACGCAGGAAACCTCAGGATCATATTTATCATTTAGAAAAGGTAGGTGAAAATGAGCTGGACTGCTCAGGAAAGTTGAGTTTTACTTAACCACAAGACTGCCTCATCATTTTTAAAATTGCTTTGTTCACTTAAAAACCTTGCACATGACAAAATGACAGACAGTTTGAGTTACAATAAACACACAAAGTGATTCAGTAGGGGTGTAAATCATCAGTTTCATGACGATACGATACGATATCGATTCTTTGGACAACGATACGATATTTGCCGATATCACAAAGTCTGTCACGATTGGATACGATATGATACGATACGATTCAGGAAGCTTCGATCTATATTAAGACAATATTATGTCCTCACTGAACACAATCAGCTACATTTCACCTGAAGCAAGAAATAAATACAAAACAATTTCAATAGTTTTATTACTGAAATGTGGAATGATGTGCTGACCTTTGGGTATTATAGTTTATAGAGGATTATAACCATCTGTATGATCTAATCATGTTTAAAATTAAAACAGGTTTAATGCAGGTAAGGTGCTTTTTTGCCCCCACTAACCTTACGGGTCTTATTGTTGCATTGTAATGTTTGTTTATTATATCAAGTAATGATGCAACTGTCACAACTTGGCTCAATGGCCATGACAAAAACGAACCAGATGGTTGATAAATCACAATAATCAGATAGTTTATTTACAGATGTTCATTCAAAATGCATGGAGCAAAGATGAGCGGGTGTAGGGCGCAGAGCGAGAGCGAGAGCAAGAGCAAGAGACCTGAGTCACTGGAAGCCAGCCTTTTAAGTGGAAGTGGAGCAGCGGGCCCAGGTGCTCCACATTTGATCAATTACCCTGAGCGAATTCCAGCAACCTCGGAGAGAACAGAAAATATATAAATCAAAATATTCAATAAGGCCGTCACCCCCCCCCCCCCCCCCCCCCCATAAAGTCGGGGCTGCATGGGAGTCACCGGCTCCAGCACCAACCCAAACAACCAAAATGACCAATTAATAACCATCAATAACTAACAAATCTTTAACACCACTGACGAGCAAAATAGGTATACAAAACCAAAGTTTGTCAGCCCAGCAGTGCGTTCTGAAGACTACCCTGCCCAACTCTCAGCAACCCCGGTACCTGGGAAGCAGATTAAGAGAGCAGAGCACAGCAGGCCGCAACAGTACAGCACACAAGGCATCAAACACAATAAACAAGGACTCTACAGGTCAGAGGTCAAGGCACAGGTGCACGGGACAAAGCATCCGCCATGACATTTTCTGTCCCTTTAATATGCAAAATCGTGAGGTCATATGCCTGTAAAAATAAAGACCACCTAACCAGTCTCTGATTGGGTGTCCTAAGAGACTTTAAGAACGTCAGGGGGTTGTGATCAGTGTATACCACTAGGGGCGCCCCACCCACATATACATCAAAGTGTTGTAACACCCAGATCAGAGCCAGTGCCTCCTTCTCAATTACAGAATAATTACTCTGACAACGATTAGACTTCCTGGAGAAGAAGCTAACTGGTCTCACCACCCCGTGGTCATCTCCCTGCAGCAAGACTGCTCCTGCTCCAACCTGACTGGCATCCACCTGCAGCATGAATGGCCGGTCAAAACACGAAGCTGCTAAAACAGGAGAAGAGCAGAGCAGGCATTTTACATTTTCAAACGCTTGCTGGCATGCTGAAGACCAGACAAATTTTGCCTTTCCCTTCAGCAGCTCAGTCATAAACTGAGGATAAACAACGGATGAAAAATTTTTGCAAAAACTCCGATAGTAACCAACCAAGCCCAGAAACCATTGGAGTTCTTTTTTGGTTGTTGGCTGAGGAAACTTGGAGAGTGCAAAAACTTTTGCCTCAACTGGAGCAACGCAACCCTGACCCACCACACGGCCAAGATACGTCACTGTTGCCATCGCAAACTCACATTTGGCCAGATTTACAGTAAGTCTAGCCAAAGCAAGCCTCTCAAAAAGTGCACGAACGCGTTGAAGATGTGAGTGCCATGTGTCACTGTATACCACCAAGTCGTCTAAGTAGACGGCACAGCCCTCTAAACCAGCTACAACGCGGTTCATCAACCGTTGGAACGTCGCAGGAGCATTTTTTAACCCGAACGGCATCACTTTATATGAAAACAAACCCGACGGAGTAATAAAAGCAGAAACCTCCTGTGCGCGCTTGGACAACGGAACCTGCCAATATCCTTTAAGTAAATCAAATTTGCTTACGAACCTGGCTGAACCCACCTGATCAATACAGTCATCCATTCTGGGCAATGGAAAAGAATCAGACTTTGTAACTGCATTAACCTTCCTGAAGTCCGTACAAAACCTGGGTGTTTTATCTGGTTTTGGCACCAAGATACACGGAGATGCCCAGCTCGAGAAAGATGGCTCTGCAATGTCATTTTCAATCATGTAACTAACTTCTGAGTCAAGATGTTTAAGTTTCTCAGGTGCCATGCGATAAAATCTCTGGTTAATTGGTGGTGAATCACCGACATCGATGTCATGCTGGATCCAATCAGTACAAGATGGCACATCACCGAACAAACAAGGATACTTACATATTAACTCAAACAATTCCCGACGCTTGGACTCAGGCAGGTGAGACAGGATTTTATCTAAGTTTTTAAGCGATTCTGAATTTTTTAAACGACCATATAACAAACAGTCATCAGGCTCAGGAACCCCATCTCCCTCTGAATCCTCCATAACAGAACTCACAGCCAGAACAGGACGCACAGATTCAGAAATTTTACCTACCCCAGGATCGGACTCACGCTGATAATAAGGCTTCAACAAATTGATGTGGCATAATTTTGTGGACTTCTTACGGCCCGGTGTTGAAATTACATAATTAAGATCAGACAGTTTCTCAACAATATTGTAAGGGCCTGTGAACTTAGCCTCAAATGGTGATCCCACAATAGGCATGAGAGCCAAAACTTGGTCTCCTGGACTGAACTCCTGGTGTACAGAGTGGCGATCATACAGCTTTTTCATTTTACTCTGGACCATCTGCAATGACTCTCTTGCTAAAGTTCCAGAGACAAACAAACAATGACGAAAACCATTTACAAAGTCAATTAAATTTTTTGGAGGTTCAGTCTCAACCCAGTCATCTTTAAGGACAGACAACGGACCACGCACAGTATGTCCGAAAACCAATTCATTTGGACTAAACGCTGTGCTTTCTAGGGTTGAGTATTGGCAAGAGCCTCACGATACGATACGTATCACGATACTTTGGTCACGATACGATAATATCACTATGTCACAATATAGTGATATATTAGGATATACAGTAAACTAGGTAAAACCTAGAGACAATGAATATGTAACCTTTCCATTTTATTGTAATTGAAATATGTCAAATGCAGTGTTACATTAATACACTTAACCTGAAACACAGAGTGGATCAAGTCACTTAAATTAATGTTGCAAAGAAGTTATTCTTGTTTTCCCCTTAAAGTATTGAAAGCATCCAAACCTGCAGTGCAGCTCAAACTGTAACTGAACACATGAGGAACAAAGTGCTTTAAGTTACTGACAGAACAACAGGAAGTAAAAGTAAAAAAATCACATATTTCTCTTGTCACTGTCTGAACTGACACCTGTGCACACATATTTATAAGTTGTATTTCATTTCAAACTCTGATAAAATATAAGGTTTTACTTTTACAAAAATATCGATACTAAGATTTGAAATATAGATATTGTATCGGGAGTCAGAATATCGCGATATATTGCGATACCGATATTTTTTCACACCTCTAGTGCTTTCCTGAACTGCCTCTCTCGCAGCTAACATTAACCAGGGAAGACCCTCTTCCCAGTCCCTGTCTAACTCAGCCCGGAGAAGAGATTTCAGGGTCTGGTGAAACCTTTCAAGCGCACCCTGGCTTTGCGCATGATAAGCTGACGACTGATTGTGTTTGATTTTTAATGTTTTTAGAACCTGTCCAAACATATGTGAAGTGAAATTCGAGCCACGATCACTTTACACAATTTTAGGGATGCCAAACACTGAAATAAACTGAGAAAGTGCCTTTACCACAGACTTGGCTGTAATGGACCTCAGTGGATACGCAGCAGGATAGCGCGTGCTTTGGCACATCACTGTAAGGAGATTTTGAACACGGCATAGGGCCAACACAATCAACTATGAGGTGTTGAAAAGGTTCACTTACGGCCGGTATTGGTTGAAGAGGAGCAGGTTTCACAGACTGGTTCGGCTTCCCTGTTAACTGACACACATGACAAGTTTTTATAAATGCAGACACATCTCTTTTAATACAAGGCCAGAAGAAATGTTTCAATACGTGCAGGTATGTTTTCCTGACACCGAAGTGTCCGCCATCATCATGGGCCACTTTCAACACCAGGGAACGGAACTTAACTGGAACCACTAACTGGAAAACAGCCTCTCCAATAGAATCACAGCTGAGGTGCATCCACTTTCTAAACAGCAAGCCATTTTGTATACAGTAGCCAGTGGCAACATTTTTTATTTCAGCTGCTGGTAAAACTCGATTAAACATTTCCTTTAGTGAAGGATCACTCTGTTGCTCCTGGATCAGCTCACTGGCTGACACAGCCAGAGGAAAATCAGACAGCGACGGGACTTCCACTGTAACAGCATCATCCTCATCGTTTGACACAGCTTCAGGCTCAGCCTTACTCATGGCACGCGTAACCACACAAGCTGGAACGGCCTTTGGTAAAGCAAGAGAAGCATTAATGGACAAGATATCAACAGGATCAAGTGTCAAAGGTGAAGGAGCTGACTCAGACCAAACTCTGCTACCAGCTAACCCATTACCCAAAATAAAGTGAACTCCCTCCATGGGCAACGCAGGTCGAACCCCAACTGAAACCTCACCCTGAACCAATTCACAATCAAGAACCACCTTATGTAAAGGAATGGGCAGGACTGTCAAACCCATCTCACGACTGAGTATACTGTCCCCTGTATCAGTCTTATCAGAAAATGACAGCACAGAATCCACAATATAGGAATCATAAGCTCCTGTATCCCTCAGGATTTTAATTGGAACCCTTGACTCACTACCTACCAAAGAAACAAAACCATCCCGAATGAATGGGGAATACGCAGCTAAAACATCAGGTTCACAAACGTCGGAAACAAAAGCTTCAGAGACTCTGCATGTAATAACGGGTGCTGCTGCAGCTGCAGGTTTTACATTTGATTTTACACATTTATTTCTAGCTTGTAGAACATGACAGTCAGCCTTCCAGTACCCCGTTTGATGACAGTAATTACAAACCTTGCCTCTGTCAAAGTTGCCTCGCGTTTTAGTGTCAGATTTAAATGTTCCAACCGTCCCTGAACGCATCTGCTCCGCCGGAGCGCAAGGATTCTTCCCCCGCCAGCCCACATTATCTCGCGCAGCAGCGCGCTCCCGAAAGTTGTTTTTATGAAGCAGCTCAAAGTCGTCAGCTGTTATAGCAGCCTGGGATGCAGTCTTTAAATTTTTTTCATTAACAAACGCGGCAATGCGAGGTGGAGGCACGTTTTTGAACTGTTCGAAGACCAACAACTCACACAAACCTTCAAAAGTTGTGACATCAAGAGAAGTTAACCAACGTTTAAAATGTAAGGACAAATCTCTGGCAAACTCTACGAACGTCTGGCCAGTACGTCTCTCCCACGACCTAAAACGCTGCCTGTACGCCTCCGGAACAAGCTCATAAGCCTTCAGGACTGCAGCTTTAACCTTCTCATAACTACAGCTATCCTCGGCTCTCAAAGAAGAATATACCTCCTGCGCTTTACCTGTCAGGACACACTGTAACATTAAAGCACAGTCTTCATCAGGCCAGCCTCTTGCTTTTGCCACACGATCAAATAAAACAAAAAAAGAATCAGGGTCTCTTTCATTAAACAGAGGCAATAAGCGCAAATTATTAATGTCAAAACGACTCTTAGGATCCTGTTCACTCTTATCAGCAGATTGCTTACCTTTTGAGAGACAGCAAGCACCATTTGTGGCAGCGGCAGCTCGTAGTGGCATTTCCGGTGGCAGCCACAGATGCCGTGGCAGCTAGACGGACCTGCCGTGGCACTTCCGGTGGCAGCCTGAGCTGCCACTGAAGCTGCCACTAACTGTGGCAGCAAGGACTGACTCCCAGAGGCAGCTGCCGGTGATTGTGTCACTTTATACGTGGCTCCAGAGGCAGCTAGCGGAGCAGCCGCTACGACCTGCCGGTGATTGTGTCACTTTATACGGGGCTTCAGAGGCAACTATAGCGGGGCAGCCGCTACGACCTGCCGGTGATTGTGTCACTTTATACGGGGCTTCAGAGGCAACTATAGCGGGGCAGCCGCTATGACCTGCCGGTGATTGTGTCACTGTATACGGGGCTTCAGAGGCAGGTTCTGCGGCACTTTCGGTGGCAGCCTGGGCTGCCATTGAAGCTGCCCACTGATTGTGGCAGCTAGGACTGACTCCTAGATAGTCAGTTGGCTTAGTCAAAGGATTGCACACATGCCATTTTTTGCATGATGTTTCCTTGGGGTCAGTTACTGAATTTGAGGATAGGAGCCCCTGACAAATATCTATTTTAAGTATCAAATTTCAAGACTGTTAATATCAATGAAATATGTGAAAATCAGCTTAGCATTTTTCAGACTATATGTATCATTAAATGAACAAATTACTTCCAAATGTGATAAAGTTGACTTGCTTTGACATTATGAAAGTCATTAACATGACATTTTTATCAATAACATCTTTATTGCCTTGATGAATAAAAATGAATGTGTACCATAGTGTGAAAACATGTTATAGAGCTGTGCATTTTGACTACCTGTCACAATTGCTCAGTCTCAGAGAGATGGCAATGCATTATGAGTAATTCATCACAAGAATAAGAGAAAAAAAAAGCAGAAAATAGGTATAAGAAATATAAAAATGAATTTGTTTGGATAATAAGAAAATAAAAAAAGCAATACTATAGTAAAAGTAGTACGAATATTAAGACTACATGGGCAATAATACACAGTGTAATTAAGAAACATATGGTACAGAATGATTTCCCAACTATTTTGTGAGAGATAATAAAGACATATGTGGAAAAATACAGTAGTAAATTAATTTGATAAATTATTTAGAGAGTGGCTCCTATTCTCGCAAAAAGATTAATAAAATAAATCCAAAATCAACAGAAAATGTGGCTGTGGGCCACTCAATCAGAGGTAATGTCAACAGTATTTTTCTTGGTAAAGCAGAGAAGGAAGATATACTGCATACTGTAAAAAATGTGCAAGTAAGAATCAACTGACTGTGAAACCATTGACATGATACTGATAAACAGTATAATAGAATTTGCTATTGAACGAATTCTGATTAAATATAAATGACCCTTTTCAACAGGATTATTTCCTGATGAGATGAAAATTGCCAATGTGATTCCACTTCACAAGAGTGGAGATTAACATTGTTTCTCAACTTCAGACCAGTATTCCTGCTTTCCACAATTTTCAAAAAACTTTAAAAAAAATATTTGTTTCCAGGTTAGATGCATTTCTTGACAAATACAGTGTTTTAGCAGTTGGGTTGGATTGAGGGCAAATGGATTTAACTAATTAAATATGCACAGAAATTGACCAGAAAAATCATTGTAAGCATCTTTGTTGATCTTGACCCCATAGATCAGACTATACTTCTTTAAAACTTGGTAGCTTTGGTATTAGAAAACTGGACTCAAAGAACAAGTTATTAAAAAACAGAAAACACTTATTTCAGATAAATAATATAAAATTGAATGTAAAAAACATCACCCGTTGGGTACCTCAGGGCTCAGTCCTAGAACCCAAACTTTTTTGTTTGTATGCAAATAGTGTTGTTTATGTTTTTTAATTTCTTGATTGATTTTTTTCAAATGATACTACCTGGAAAAAATAAAATCAAGTACTGGATGTGGTCAAATAGACTTCATAAAATAAAGGAATGGTCTGATATTTATCAATTGTTATTAGATCTTAAAAATACATACTTTATGATTTTTAGTAAAAAAGGTAAAAATCTAAATGCTCCCATACACACCGCCTGGCGACAAAAAAAAACAACCAAATAACCATTTGAATTTAACTAAACAGACAGGTACGAGCCTCCTATTGGATGAGTACTGCATGAGTGATTATTTTTCAGCTGGAGACAGGTTATTTAACCCCAGCTGATGTAATGAGTAGCTTCTCATTTCTTAAACCATGTCAAAGACACATCCTGTGGTCGTGGAAAAGATGTTAGTCTGTTTAAGAAGGGTCAAATCATTGACATCAAGCAGAGAAAACATTTAAGGAGATTGAAAAAAACGACTATTACAATTGTTTTTTTGGCCAGTTAGTGTTTGTTGGTGGTGCTGAAATTCATAAAGTAAATTGAATGTAGATTTAAGGAGTCAAGATTGTTCAAAATCTTGCCCTGGTTTTTGATATATTTATGTATTAAATGTGAAATATCAAAAACCAGAGCAGAGGGCTCATTAAATGAAAAAGCCCTTTGCCTTTTGTATGTCAGTGATTGTTCCATATCTGACCTATTGTATGAAAGTACAGGGAAGTGATTGTAAAACATTTAATCATTACATGTTACTTTTACAAAGAAAGAGCCATTAGAGCAATTAGAAGTCACATAAAGATAGAACAAAGCCATTATTTACAAAGTTGAACTTGTTAAAATTGTATGCATAATTGGTTTTCAGCATTCTTCTATTTGTGTTTAATGCTCTTAAGAAAACGTGACCAACAACCAAACAGAAAAGTTTTAAAAAATAGAGTCAGTATAACTTATCTTTAAAAAGCAGAGATGTAGGACCAAACAGTTCAGCTTAATTTATTTACTGCCATCTGAATGTATAGTGACACAGTATTTGTCTATTTGAATAGCTTGATATTTAAATTTTAAACAAAAAAGAGGGAATTCTTTCCATTGAAGTTTTTTAAATTTCGCCTACTTTGCAGGGCTTTAAGGAAGATGTACAGGTACCAGGTGTCTTGGTACTCTATTTTACACATCATTAGGGGGGGTCAATAATCAGAGGATAAATTAAAATCAGTTTCAAGTTCTTTACTGGACAAAAAAAAGAACAATTTATCATCAATGTTTTTCTTATGAATCACAGAACTATTACTTTGACATGAACAATAACATTTGGAAAACAACTTTGGTGTTGTATATGAATATTTTCGTTACCTGTGTTGGGCTCCTAAGCTAAAATCCTTTAGCTGGTCTTAAAGAGGCCTCGTACAAAATTTGGCGCTTTTATCCACATGTGCACAATCCACCCAAAAAAGAGGTGATTGTCATTTTATACCGAGCTCCAGAGGCAGCTTCCGTGGAATCCACTCCATCCTGCCGGTGATTGTAGGTTCTTGTATGGATATAAAGGCTATAGAAAGTCATTATTAAAAAGCACACTTTCAGAAGTCAGATGGTGTATTAATGTAAGAGAAAAGGTCCATAATACGCTGATAGTCAGTTTGGGTTCCTCATGTGAGGATAACAACAGTGGGCTATAATTTGTTTGTTAGTTGGTTTTATAATTTCTTCAGTTGATATACTTGCTATGCATAATTGTTGAATAATATTTCATTAATATTAAATTCACCACAAACGTGAATTTCTTTACATCAACAGCAGGGGGCGCATTTCAAATAAACAGTCACTTGGATAAATCTTGAAAATGTGTTGCTTATACGATAGAGAAAACTTGAGATGTACCCACTGCGACCCCAAGCATCAGTTACTGTCTTGTCTTCACACCATTAGTCCTATGTTTTCAGACTGTGCTTAAGATGCTGAACACTCATCATCAACAGACATCAGCAAAATACACTTATTACAGTATATAAAAATGACCATATTTTGAGTGAACACAATTTGTCTCAATGCTAAATCAGACAAAAGTAATATGATCTAACTGTTCAAGGCTGATTCCCCTGTTGACATGTCTCAGTCTAAAATCAGCTGCAAGTTAAAGAAGGTGCTGTTTCTTCATTTTGCTTACATAGTGGCATAATTTCAGCCTACTTAAGGTACAACAGCTTCAATTCAAACATAATTCACAATGCAGAGGTCAAACACAATAGTATGAAAAATATTAACACGTGTTAATGTTTTAATATATCTTTAATACATACACTGTAAACACTGTTTGTCTGCAAATGATTGCATTCTGATCTTACCTATCCTACCTATTAAAATCTTCATACCTGCTTTATTGTCTTGCACTTTCCTCCAGGCTCTAAAGTTGATTTGCTGCCAACTTTGTCTTAGAGAACTAAGATCCAGAGACTTTTTGCTCACAGTGACAACACCTTTGGACCAAGTGGGGACCCATGCACTTTTGTTTCAAACTGTAATCTCGCAGGATCAAGTCAGTGGTATAGACTTAAAACCTAAAAAATTTTTTTTTTTTTTTTTTTACATAGAATGAAACATAATACAGGCTGAGTCACTCTCATTGTGTGAAAGAAAATTCATTAGACCTATGTTATTTGCTGCATGGTCTAATGTCCATCTTTGTGTATCATTGCCACATGCCTACTGAAGCTGCCTATTTCTTGAAGTGTCTTTTGAGTGTTTTTTTTCCTCAATCTGTGTTTTACCAGTTGTTTTGTTTTAAGAGACATTAGACAAAGATAAGATACTTCAGACCAGCAGTGATAGACGAGGTAAAAAATGAAACACAAACAAAATATAGGATTACAAAATAAAATCAATAATTAACAACATAATAAATGGGGAAATTGCAATTCAACCGACAACCATTTGCTGATGTTTGCTGTAATTCACTTCAATGGCAGCTTCCTGCCACTGAAGCTGCCACCGAAGCTGCCACTGAAGCTGCCACAATCTGTGGCAACTCAGGCTGCCACTGAAGCTGCCACCGAAGCTGCCACAATCAGTGGCAGCTCAGGCTGCCACTAAAGCTGCCAGCAGCTTGCCACTGAAGCTGCCACCGGAAGTGCCGCGGAACATGCCTCTGAAGCCCCGTATACAGTGGCACAATCACCGGCAGATAGTAGCGGCTTCCCCCCAGCTGCCTCTGAAGCCCCGTATACAGTGACACAATCACCGGCAGGTCGGAGTGACTAACCCGGCATCAGCCTCCGGAGCCCCGTATAAAGCTACAATCACAGGCAGGAAGGACTGGCTGCCGCGACAGCTGCCTCTAGGAGCCAGCCCTAGCTGCCAAAATCAGTGGCAAGTGCCGCGGCAGGTCCACCTAGCTGCCGCGGCATCTGTAGCTGCCACCGGAAATGCCACTACGAGCTGCCGCTGCCACAAATGGTGCTTGCCCTTGCTGCACCTTTTTGGCTTAAAGACAGACGACTCACCTCCAGCCTGGCTTTTTCGGTTTCAGTCTCCTGCCGGATGTGCTCAATTTCAATCTGTTTTTTAACTTGTAGTTCATGTTTTAATTGATCATGCTGTAACTGTAACCAAGGGCGTCAGTTTGTTTTAAAAAGTGGGGGGGACAGCTACTGGTACAAGTGACTTTTAAGAAGTGTTTGTGATCAGGGGCGCTGCTAGGGATTTTAGCCCCAAGATAAGAAATGTGACTAGGCTCCCCATAGCCGGCCGTCAGGCCGGCGAAAATTTTTGATACTGTTTTACACAAAAAATGCATTTTAGTGATATTTTGACTATCATTCCTTTATTTGTGAAAAGAACAACATGACAGCTACTTGGTAGGGGAAGCACTGAAAATACAATGAAATTCATTTAGATTTTATTTGCTGCAAGACTGATACTCTATATTCTAAAAACCCATCTCTTTATTTAAATACTTGAACATAAAATTCTCTTTAGAATAATTAGAAGACTAAAACAACCTAAAATACAAAATAACCTCTTCCTTTAAAATGAAATGCAATTATAATCTGTGGAGAAAACACCATCAGAGACAAAATGGCCAATTGTCTATTATGATATATTGTAATTTGAACATGTAGCCCCACATGCAGGTTTAATTTATCTCCAATACTGTGGGCTCACAGGTGATGCCATTAGATTTGTGTTGAAAAAATACATATATGGCTATGCGGTTTTTGCTTTATAACCTCCTGATTTCCAGAAAATGTGAACATTTCTCAGACTGGATTGAGAGCAGTCACCCAGTCTGACCACAAATGTCTCTGTTGCTGCTGCAGAGTCCAAAGTACTGACCAAACATTAGACTTCAGAAGCGGATGCTTTTTAAATCATTAGAATCGTTATAAAATAAAATACATACAATAGGCTTTTTTAATTTCAGAAAGATATTTTATTCACTAATGTGTTTTTTCCTCCGTTATAATCTTTTAATGTAACACACAGCTGCATTAAGTAACATTAATTCTTCTTGTCAAATCTTTCTTGTTTGTAGGCTAGAAACATTTATTATTATTGTCATCATTATTATTATTATTTTTCAGGCCTAATTATTTGATGAAAATACCGCCATGTGTGGATAATCCGGGTCATGACCTCTTCTTCTTCTGTGGTGTTATTACATGGGATAATCACAGCAAGCAAACAAGTTTTCTAACTCACCCAGGTATTATCAGAAGAAAGACCGCGTTCTGGGTCGGAGCTTCAACTTGGCGCAATTGCAAATTTATAGCAGCTTCATTTTTATCCTCACGGACGTCTGCAGCGTCCCTCTGCTATACTCTCGGACGAATGCGGGCGGTGCGTTCAGGAGCGTCGGAATTTTCTATACTACCGAAATAACTGGGATTACAATGGTTTACACGTGAGGGATTTGAGTGCGGTGGAGACAAAATGACCTCTGACAGAAAGTGGGGGGGACACGTCACCCCCGTCCCCCCCTAAACTGACGCCTATGACTGTAACATAAGAAGCTCTTTCTGCTGTTCAAATGTGAGACCCTGTGTTTGTACAGAAAATGAGGAGACGGCCGGACACTCTTCCTGATCTACCCCAATAATTCCCATTTCCACTAATTTTGTTTTTAACGTTACTTTGACATTTTCTTTTAAACGTTTATCTCCCAAACTAATACTGTAGTGCTCAGCAAGTTTTACCAGCTGTTCTTTTGTGCACTTTTCCAAATTCTCCTCGGATGGAGCAGCAATAAATGATTCAATTTCTGACATTATCACAAATTATTCAAACATGCATACCATGGAACAACTTTTACGCACCAACAAGACCTATCAGGCACCACAAGACCACCGTGTGCGCTCGGAGGAACACCCCGAGCCGGTATGGAGTTATCCCGCTATCTGACGCACAAAACCCCGCTATCTAAACTCCTCCCTAGTCTTCATGCAACGACTGGCGGCGGGTTCTTAGAGCTGAAACGATTCCTCGAATAATCGCGAGTATTCCATTACAAAATATCCTCGAAGCAAATTTTGTGCCTCGAAGCCTCGTTTGATATATAATTATACATGTAAAATATATATCTGGACTACTATACAGCGCACGGTGTTTGACACGGACGGTAATTTCTGTGGCACAACGTGCCTGCTACCTCCGCTGCTGCACGGCTTGTAAAATCAAGAAGGAAGAGAAAAGAGGGACAGAAAGGAGAGAGTCCACATTAGAAATTGCAGAGAGTGTCCCAAGTGTGAGGTCACTAAAAAAGGGACGAAAAGAAAACAGTGCAGTGTGTCTGATGTCAAACGGAGTTAGCTTAGCACGTAGCTTAGCGTGATAGCATGTCGGCACTGCTGCAGTAGTAAACATCCGGTCTGTTCGTCGTCAGAGTGACACAACGGGATGGCACTCATGATACATCAGCAGAAGCAGCTAATGTGATCAATAAACTGAGATATGGGCTAGTAAATAACCTACTTTGATTATGGCTCCAATAACTTTACATTTAATTTGATTGCAGGGAGTAGAACAGGAAACACTGACAGTGAGTAGATGAATCAGGTGTAGGGAATGTTTTCATATGTTATAGAAATGTACATTAGCTAGTTAAATTATCTTAGTATCTAAGTATGATATAATTTGGTCCTAGAAATAAAGTAAGTAAAATAAGATCATCAATATGGTACAGTAGTAAAGGCAATAGTTTAGCAAAAAGAGACAGGCATGTATACAAATAAAATAAAAATAACCAAACTTAAAAAAAATACTGAAAAAAGCAAGATATGGCCCAGAGTAAAAATAAAAGTATAGATTTTGATTTTGAGATCCCATTTATGCTCACAATGTTCATAATAAGGAAAATAAGTTGTTAATTTAAGTGACCTGGCTTTTCTGTTTTGTGTGTTACTAATAATAATAATGTGTAGTGATTCAATGTAAAAAAACAAAAAAAAAATTGCATTGAGCGCAATGTAACCGTTATCCGATTACTCGATTAATCGACAAAAAAAAATGGATAGAGTAATTGATTACAAAAATAATCGATAGCTGCAGCTCTAGTTCTTATGCACCGTTGACCGCTGGCCCGGTTGAGCGACTAGCACGCTAGCAACCCCCCCGGAACCACGGACATGCTCCCAAGCAAAGCTTCAACCGCGTGCGTCACAGCACTACCAAACCCCATGCAACGAACCCAAAGGGGAACGCCGCTACAGCCTACAAGGGAAAACTCCGCACCAAGTTTATGACAAAGCACACAGGGATACTTTACCTGATTGTCCTGCTACACACATAAACAAAACCTGCCTCCGAGGATCAACGCCGAAACAACAGGGTAAGTGAACAACTAAACCCAGATAAGATTTAGAGTCTAACTTAATAAATTAACTAACTTACCCCGACCAAGAGCCAAAATAATCAGTACCCTTCTCCCAAAATCCTCACGAATACGCGTAAAGAAGTGTTTTAACAAGGTAAACAAGGAAACAAAAGGAAAGTGCGCCAAACAATTTTACGCACGTGCGCTCTCGCCGGCACAAAGCACCGATTAACAAATTACTCGTCGGAAAGCGACAAGAAATAAACAAATAAATCACAGATTTACAAAAGAGCACCCCCAGACAAACGCTTTACCTTTATCTTAGATATTAATCATCAAAACCGAGTCCTGACCGAAAAAGAAACAAATTGCGCAACAAGTTATCCAAATGTTTCAAGCAATCAGCACTTCAAACAAACCAAAATACTCACTTGCACAGCAAAAAGGAGAACAATACGGTAGGACGAGCCCCCACTTTGTCACAACTTGGCTCAATGGCCATGACAAAAACGAACCAGATGGTTGATAAATCACAATAATCAGATAGTTTATTTACAAATGTTCATTCAAAATGCATGGAGCAAAGATGAGCGGGTGCAGGGCACAGGGCGAGAGCAAGAGCAAGAGACCCGAGTCACTGGAAGCCAGCCTTTTAAGCGGAAGTGGAGCAGCGGGCCCAGGTGCTCCACATCTGATCAATTACCCTGAGCGAATTCCAGCAACCTCGGAGAGAACAGAAAATATATAAATCAAAATATTCACTAAGGCCGTCAGACAACATTTTAATAAAAATTATTGAATTATTATTTAAATTTCATTATATTGACCTCCAACATTTGACCATGCTCTATCAAACCAAAAATGTGTAGTTTGATTTTAATTACATCCAAACATTTCTCATGTTCAAAATAAGAGCTATTAACTTAACTAACTCACCATTGATGACTTTGTTTTATTGTGATGACTGGTAACCACAGATTGTTTGTCAGTTGTGATCAGACTTTGTTTAACTGTTTAATGGTCGATGTGGAGGAGGAATGACTCTAAGCTCTCGCTGTTTTACTTTCTAACTATGAAATTTCTTTAATCAGTGCACTACAAAATCAAATGAGATAACTCACTGCAGTCGTGTGATAATGCTCTCCTGTCGTGCGTGCAGCATGCATCCTCTGCTGTCAGGTCAACCGTATCTTACCCGGATACAGCAGAGCTATTTTCTGGTTGGCCGATATGTCTGGCCCCCGTTTAGCTCTGTGATGCTAACAGCGTCTTGCTACACGTTTGCCTACAGCGGTGTTACTCGGTGGGTGCTAAACAGTACATTTTACAGCAGGAGAAATGTCAAGCGTGGCGTGTCAGAGAGTGAAAAGGTTCAAATGTGTGTCTCATACGCTACGCGTAAGACTTGAGAGGAAACTTCAGAACGACGTGCGGTTGGCCGGAAACTGACACGCATGTCCGGTCGGGATTTCAATATAAAGGCGTACATTAGAGACCACGATGTTGATCGATGTTTTGAGTTTCCATCGATGTGATTGGATAATTGCTTAACCAATCGATGTATCGATATATATCGATGGATCATTACATCTCTATTCAGGACCCCAGGGGTATTTATGCTCACCTGCACTGTGAGGTGCTCTCGTGCCTGTAGAGTAAATGTTTTTTTATTGAAGTCAAGGCTCCCCCTGCTGTACTTGCACATGTTGGCAGTTAACTGATAATCTCTGGTATCATGGCCCGATCATACCCCCCAACCAGTCTACGTTGATGTTACGCTCTGATTTGTTGTGCATCTCAGTGCTTATGAGAGAGCCACACAGGCTGTTCATGTGAAATTGGTCTGTTGTCTGCAGCACTACTGCCAATTTGAAATGGTCAATTGATTTCTTTGACCAACGCTGTGTTTACATGGCGCCGAAAGCAGTCAAATCTTGCGTTTAGATGAAAACGTGTTGCGTTTCATCTGAAAACCCAAACTTTTGAAAACGGACTCCAGAGTGGACAGCTTTGAATATGCTCTCCATGCAGCTCTGTGTAAACCCATATCAGAGTGTTTCACGATGAAATGCTGACGTCACTGCATGCGCAGTACTCTTTCACATGAAGGCTGCGCGCGCATACCAGGAACTCAGTTTGGAGCTCGGTTTGTTATCCAGACAAAACTATCGAGACAGATTTGTTGTCCCAACTGATATGTTGTCCAGAAAAGAAACTCCTGTGTCTCTGTGTGTCTATTCACCATTGTTGTTTGTGAAAAGTTTTTTTTCTTCGTTGGTGTGTTGTAGCAGCGCTGCCTCTCTGCAGACCTACACCGCCATCTACTGAACCAACATGCACACTGCAGTGGGTTCACTCGTCTCTGAACGTCGTCGTCTGAACGCAGAAGAATTCTAAAACGCAAAGGACAAATCTTTTTTCGTCTTTAAATCAGGAGTGTCCGTGTAAATGCGGCCTAAGCCTTAGCCCGGCTCCAATGTGGCGGAGCTGGGCTCCGTAGGGCTCCGGTCCACTCTAACCCCTGCCCACCCCCACCCCACCACCTCTTTTTTTTATTTATTAGTATGTATCCAAATCACTTACTTGAATTCTCATTAATTAAACCTTTCATGCCTATGTTAGTTATCATTATACTCTGATAACCTACTGATGGTCTCACTTTGTTTTGTAACCTCTGGGTTTGAGGGAATGTTAGGGTGGTGGGATATGTTGTGATGGGCTGGGGTGGGATGGGTACTGAGAAGACTACTTTCAACTATCAGAATGCAACCAATGATATACCTATGTAAATTGTTTTCTGTGATGTGCGTTGCAAATGAACATGTAATCATGTTATAAAAAAAGGACTGAAGGGACACCAACATGCCCTTTAACCAAACAACAAAAACAGTTTTTTTGTGAGTTTTTTTTTAAAATTTTTACCAACAGCAGCAATAATAACATAGTAACATGTATCATACAACAATTTTTTTTTTACGAAAATTAAGATAAAATATTCTGTTTAATTGTTCAATGCATATGTGTTATCATTAAGGTTTTAGTTGTTTCTGAAAATCATACAATATAAAGGAAGCTTTACTCTTTTGTTTTTACTTTTACTTCAGGACTTTTTATTTATTTATTTATTTAGCTGCAACTTTAAAAAATAAACAACAAAAATAACCAAGTCAATGCAAAATAATCCATATGTACAACTAACAATTTTACATGTCCATCAAAGAAACATGAGTGCATACATGTGTATGACAGCGTTTTATTTAGATATTTACTGCTTTATTTATAGGCATCCATCTCATAAATACTATGTACATCAATAAGCTTCTCCACAGTATACAGTATCTGTTCTGAACTACATTTCATGTTATTTGATATAATTTTATGCATATGTAATAATAATCAGTGTCAGTAAACATACATAAAATTACTCCTATGCTAACAAATTGTTTTGTATAACTATGCTTTTGTTTAATAACTTGTATGATCTAATAATACTTGTCTATAGTGTAATTTAAATATTTGCACATTTTTAAAGTGGCATTCAGGCTATTCAAGAGTTTGACACTACAAACAGAAATGCACTTTTAAGAGTTGAAAGAGTTGTTTCCATGTGACACTGTATCTTTAGTTAATATATTATTTCCTTTTTTCTCAGTAAATTATCTGGATTGTTTGCCCAAAAATGAAATCGTATTTTCGTGAAAATCCTAAAAGTTGGCTTAAAGAGTACCTCACCAAAAGCTGCTTACACCTAGCCCAACTCACCACTATATCAGTATTTTTCAGTAGTTGATCTGTGCAACAGCCCATAGAAAGAGTTTGGGATTGAGCAGAATTTTTCAAATCCAGCAGCTGACTGGATCTTTCCAGTCAGATAATGTAGCAGGCGGGCGGAAAAGACGAGAGGGGCCCAGCTGCAGATCTCCACTCTCAACTGGCTAACAGCTTCTCCAATGTGAATTGGAAGCCACCTCCAATGTGAGACGGAAATGACATAAATATAAACAACTATATCGCTCCCTTCACACCACCGTGCTGCAACGCGCCACCTCCAGTCATTTTAATGAGGGACAGAGAAGCATTTGCCGCCTACGTGAACGTGCACAGATTTTGCCTTAGACATTATATACGTATATAATGTCTATGGATTCTGCCCTACCGCACCGAAACTTTCTAGCGGCAGCCACCTGGCAGCAGACAACCACGTCGAAGGAGGGAGAGAACCCAGAAACGGCAGGCTTCACGGGTCAAAGCAAACATTAAATGAGCTCTACCAAACGACTCTACCTTCGAATAAAGATAATCAGGAGAAAAACATGGCATGATACAGCTGTGGAGATTATTTTCTGGATATTACTGGATATTAATTAAAGTAATTAATATTCATTTAATAACCATGTTTGCTCTCGTTCATTAAAGGGGCACCATCCTTTTTATACAAAAAAAGGCAAAATTAACTTAATTAGCTGATTTATTAATTTATTTCATTTAAATTAGATTAACCAATTAAGTCCATTTATCTGTTTAATCAATTAAGTCAAACTTCAGTTGTTTAATCAATCTCAAATCTAAAGACAGAACTCTCATGCAGTGATGTCAATCTTCCAAATAGAATACCAACAGACAGAACTTTAAATATATAAGGGTGATTTATTAAAATGAATATATAAGACAAAATAAAATAAAATAAACACTTACGAAGTAATAAATGTCAGAGTTATTCTAAATCAATGATGCTGTCAATCAGATAGCATCATTGAAGATATGAACCCTCAAGGAACATTTAAGCATATGGAGTGGTTATAGAGGATTAATTTCCGAATTAACCTACTTGCAAAAGGTCAAATCAATGGGAAATTATTAGAGAATTGAACCAAGACACACTCAAGCCCATCTGAAAGAATATAGAACCGCCTCTTACGAATCGGGCCTCATCTGGTCCTGGGGCTACTGGTGAGAAGAACTGTTCTGGTTCTGGGTGTCGTCCAGAGGGCTGCAGTCCACACACACTATCCAACACGATGGATCCAAAGAGGTTGTTCCGATGTGAGCTGGTCCCAGGTGTCCTGGGAGAGAAGTATCATCTTAGATTGGACTGGCAGGTTCTGTTCAAGGTGAAGCTGGAGCTTGGGCGTTGGTGTCTCGATTGTATAAAAAAAAAAGATTTTGTAACTAATTCCAAAAATCAAAAATTCATTGGCCAAACGAATACTATTCTGAAATTAATAACAAAAGTCCATTTACTATGAAGTAAATCTTTGAAGTCTTTTAGCTTACTGGCTTTTATCAGCGGGCATGTCACAAAAACTTAGACAAAAAAATTAAGGAAAAATATGTGGAGCCGAAAGTCACAGGAGTGGTGACGAAGAAGAGATAGGAGGAAGAAGAGCGGGCAGAGACCAAGCAGAGAAGAGACAGAGAGACCACATGTCTCTGGCTTTAAGTTACTCACAGGGGGAGGGCTTTTGGATGAGTTAACAACACTTTATCAACTAATACTTGGCCAGAATTAAGTTGTATTTTGATTAAACATCCAATATAAGCACTCCAACTGGATAGGAAATCTCATGGCGATCAATTTGATACCAAATACTATATATCTTAAGTATAAGAAAGACTCAAACAATTCAAATTTTATTAAACAGTCAATTAAACAAAATAGAGGTGGTTAACTTAAGATATATCAGTCAACATGTCCTTAGGATGGTTTGCAACCAAAACCCAAGGTGTAGCAATCCTATCATTAAGCATTCTTTAATAAAACAGAGTGATAATCCAATTTTCTCTTAACTATAGCATCTTTAGAGCTAAAAACACACAAGTCACATCATTAGAAAGCATTTGTCATGACAGGATAAAACATCACATTGTTAAAGGTGTCCATTGTTTCATTTAGATTTTGAAAGTTTCAGCTTTAGCAGCTTGATCAATAAAAACATGTGGGACAGATAAAGAAGAGCAGACGAGGGGTCCGAAATGGCCAGGGAGGTCAAAGGTCAACTTAGGTGCCACCTAAGAATTGTTTATGACTTAGGAACGAACTCTCTTCGAACAGACTATTTGGTCTCAGCCAATTACTGTTTAGGAAGAAAAGGTAAACAGCCTCTTGCATCCACACCAGTGTCTGTTCATGGTAGTTCGGAGGGGGGGCGAAACAGACTTAATGGCAACACATGTCTCCAGGAGATTTACAGTCATGATGCAGAGAGGCACAGAGTCAGAAAGGAATGCTCTTTGTCCTTTTAGAGTTTCCTTACAGTTGATTGGGAGTGTTGTGAAGGACTTTTGGGCAGGCTCTGCCGACTCGCCTCTCAGTCACTGTCGCCTCGGACTCTATGAGGCAGCAGACGCTTTAGAAAACGCTTTTCATTTGGGGGACTCATCTGGCAGGGAGGCTATTTTTGGGGAGGTTGCTGCACGGTGGTGTGAAGGGGGCTTGAATAATAAAACCTTGAATTGATGCGGCCTTTATTCCCCGTTTAATGGTTAAAACAACAGTGACTGTAAACACAGAGGGTGTGATAGGACTGTCAAGCAAATCAAGTAATTGTGTCTCTCTCTAGGAAATGAAAACGCTCAAGATCATTACACCAAATGGAGGTGTCCACACTAGAGCTGCATCTATCGAGTATTTTTGGAATCGAGTACTCTGTCAATTATTTCTTCGAGTACTCGAGTACTCTAACAAAGTATACTTTTTTGTTTTTAAACAAATAAATCAATTGTATACAATGCAACATGTTAGGGCTTTCAAATTGAGCAACCAAATGCCGTTTATTCCTCAGAAAAGGGTTTTTATTTTAACAACTTTCAAAGTTTAAACCAGTACTGGCTTAAAACAAAGCCAAGACAATACTGACTTACAAAGCAGTAATATAATTCTGCAATTATATTTGTGAAGTGTGTTCTGGAGGGCATTGTGTAGTTTGGATTGAAATCCCTGATCATGTTCTTAAATCCTGTGTCCTCCACCATGGAAAGAGGACGCATGTCTGTGATGAGCATATTTAAAATGCTGTAATAGTAATAGTTGCAGCCCTAACAACGTGCTATCGTGCTAAGCTACATGCTAAGCTAACTCCGTTTGACATCAGACACACTGAACTGTGTTTTCTTTTCGTCCCTTCTTGTAGTGACCACACACTTGGGACACTCTCTGCCATTTCTTCTGTGGACTCTCTCCTTTCTGTCCCTCTCTTTTCTCTTCCTTCATGATTTTAAAAGCAGCGCAGCAGCGGAGGTAGCAGGCGCGTTGTGCCACAGAAATGACCGTCCGTGTCAAACACCGTGCACTGTATAGTAGTCCAGATATATGTTTATATGTAGAATTATATATTAAACGAGGCTTCGAGGCACAAAATTTAATTCGAGGATATTTTGTAATCGAGTACTCGCGAATATTTGAGGAATCGTTTCAGCTCTAGTTCACACACTTATGTTGCTCTACTGATGACCTGCATTTTAAATTTTGTGTTTTTTAATGTAACATGAGAAATCAAGTAAACCAAGGAAATCAAAATGCAGAAAAACTGAAGTGTCTGCCAAACATAGCTTTGGAGACAATGATCTCTGTTTTATTTTGTAGTACTTTACTTCAAATCATGACACCATTTCCTTCTGACACTGGAGGAGTGGAGTCTCTTATTTTGTAGTATCATGACGTCACTTCCTTCTGACGTTGGAGGTGTCTCCAAGACAGTTGGCTGAGAGTGGAGGTCTGCAGCTGGACTGTCTTGGGAAAAGACTTCAAAACATCACTGATCTCTTGCTGCTTCCTCATTGTTTGTGTCTGTGATTGACAGTCAGATGAGAAGAAGCAGGATGTTGGCAAGTTTGTGGAATTACCTGGAGCTGAGATGGGCAAGGTGGTGGTTCGATTCCCTCCAGAGGCCAGCGGGTAAGAAAGAATTTAGAGTTTTGGAAAAGTTCATGGTTTCTAAACTCCTTCATGTGTTGAAAAATAAGCAGTTTTCTCAACAAGGTTAAGTTTGAGTTTCTCACTTTGGCCAGATACCTGCACATCGGCCACGCTAAAGCTGCTCTTCTCAACCAGCACTACCAGATCACGTTCAAAGGCAAACTCATCATGCGCTTTGACGACACCAACCCAGAGAAGGAGAAGGAAGACTTTGAGAAGGTACATGGAAAGAGAGGATTAAGAATTTAAGGTTTCGATACATTAGTAAAAATCATGCAGAGGATTAAAAAGCCTAGGCTCAAGAATAAACGCAACCAAAATATTCTCCCTCACCTACTATATATCTTCAGAGATCTTCCAGTGGAGGTGGATGACAGCTGGGATGAAAAATGGGATGGGATGAATGGATTTCCCGGTTTATTTGGCAGGGAAAATGCTACAAATTAGATATAATACTTTACAGCTGTGGCGAGAAAAAGGAGTTATGGCACTCCCATGCTTAAGGAAGTACTTTTTAGCTTCACAGCTAATTCCTCGACTACATTGGTGTAACACAAATTCTGATAGAGGTATTATTTCCAGCCTACACAGAAAAACCAAACCTGACTGCCTCCTCCGATGGAAAAACATGTTCATTTATTGAATGTTTCCAGGTGATCCTTGAGGATGTCGCCATGCTTCAGATCCATCCAGACCAGTTCACCTACACCAGCGACCATTTCCCCACAATTATGCGGTTTGCAGAGCAGCTGCTTGCTGAGGGCAGAGCCTACATCGATAACACTCCTCCAGAGCAGATGAAGCAGGAGAGGGAGCAGCGTGCAGACTCTAAATGCAGGAACAACAGTAAGACTGAGGAAGCTGCTTGATTATTGGTCACATCGTAGCTATAACAGGAGCCTTTCTGACTTGTCCTCTGTTTGCCGCTGCAGCTGTGGAGCAGAACATGAAGATGTGGGCAGAGATGAAAGCTGGGACAGAGTTTGGTCAAACGTGCTGCATGAGAGCCAAGATCGACATGAGCTCCAACAACGGCTGCATGAGAGACCCCACCCTTTACCGGTGCAAGAACACCCCCCACCCTCGAACTGGGAGCACCTATAGGTACTCCACTTAGATGAGTCCATGAAGGGAGAAATCTGGAGTATTGTTGATTTTTCAGAAACACTGTTTGCACACTCACATTATCGCCCGTCTCTCCTCTAGAGTCTATCCTACATACGACTTTGCCTGCCCCATTGTGGACAGTTTGGAGGGGGTGACCCACGCCCTAAGGACCACTGAGTACCATGACCGTGATGAGCAGTTTTACTGGATCATCGATGCCCTCCACCTTAGGAAGCCATACATCTGGGAGTACGCGAGACTCAACCTTAACAACACAGTGCTGTCCAAGAGGAAGCTCACCTGGTTTGTCGACCAGGGCTACGTGGATGGATGGTGGGTTTAGGTTGTTGTTGCTGCTGACTGATACAAGGATATTTTTTGAAGAATTTCCCTTGAGTTCAACAGTTTTTTCTTGTCCTCACATAAAATAAGTTTGTTCCCCCCCCCCCCCCCTTTGTCTTCAGGGATGATCCTCGCTTCCCCACCGTCAGAGGAGTCCTGAGGAGAGGAATGACAGTCGAGGGTCTAAAACAGTTTATTGCAGCTCAGGTACATCTCTGAAAGCCCAATCACACATGAACATATATTATCTGACTTTGACCAAAGTTAAAAGAACATGCCTCCTCTTTTTATTTTCTTTTTGTGTTTTCCCTCAGTCCCAGGCCCATGGCAAGCAGATGGGCACCATTCTTTCGACTGTATGTGCAGTAAAAAGGAAGAGATGGGCACAGCTGACCCACTTCTAATCAGCTAAGTTCAAGCACTGGGAGACATTGGGAAGCCTCCCTCTGCCTTAAAGTCATCAAATGAACTCTTCAGCAACGCTTAACAGTCCTGTGTGCTTGATGTCATTTTTTTTCTGTGTTAAGTTGCGTTATTTTCTGCTATCATCATATTATCTTTCTCTGCTCCAAAACAGAGGCTTTTATTGTTGACTTACCTCCGCGGTGGTTTGAGCTAGAGATGTCAATAAGTCAAGTCAATGAAAACTAATTTGTAGTTAAGTACGGCTCGCAAATAATGATAGAAGATAAAATAACATGGTAAAAAAAATTGAGTCACAACAAGCACACAGGACCGTTTAAAGTTGCTGAAGTGGGGGTGCTGGTTTGGCGTAGTGGTTAGCACCCCATGTACTTACTTCTGCCGGTCCGGGTTCGATTCCCGCCTGTGACCAGTTTGCAGAGTGTCTTCCCCTGCTCTCTCTCCCCCTTTCACAAGCCTATCCACTGTCTCTCTCCTATCAATAAAGGCACAAAAATGCCCAAAAATATACATTAAAAAAAAAAAAAAGTTGCTGAAGTGTTTATCTGATGACTGCAAGCAGAGGCAGGCCAACACTTCCCATTGACTCTCAGTATTTTAGCTAAGCAAATCAGCAGTGGGAGAGCTTTGACCGTCTCTTCCTTGTTACTGCACGCAGAGTTGAAAGAATGGTGTCTATCTGCTTGTCATGGACTCAGGAGTGAGACAAGACACAAAAAGAAAAAAGAAAAGGGATCAAAATTTCCTTGAATGTATGTTGCCAGGGGTCAATCTTGTCATGTTTAACACAGGTCATTGTATCTAAAGCAGAGGGGAGTGCTGTGCGGTTAGAGTATGATTTTTGTAACCTGACATCCTGATGGACTGTTGAGCATATTTCACTAGTGTATCACTAGTGTAAGAGTTCATAGAAAGTGTTAGGGAACGGGCAGAACCTTTCAAAAGCTCATGCGGAAGGTGATTATAAATGGCCGTTCCATCAATCACAACCAAAATCAGATAATATAATGGGTGGGCACTACTGTCTCTGTAAAGGACAGAACACAAGACACTTCATGGAGCAAAGTCTCGCCAAAAACATGTCACAAGTGGAAAATATCCTTTCCGGTGAGAAGTTGGTCGTGTTGCTGTTTGTTTTTCATTTAATCAAACATGGTCCGGATCTGACAAAACTGCTACAAAAGCTGTTAGTATCTATGCTGATCTCTATACAAGCAGTCGTTTCCTGCTGCCGTCTCACTCGTAGCTCCTCTTCTTCCTTCTCTAATGGACTCTGATTGGGCAGTGGACTTCTCCCTGATCGTATTAGGTTGGAGGTTGACAAGATGGATCTGTCTGATCACAGACATTGAATTGGGGACATTGCAAGCTTACGGCATTTCCTGATGGCCTCCTTACCAATAAAAGATTGATTTTAAACAGGCCAGCTCAGATGTAATGCATGCATAGGGTACATGGATTAAAGTTCGCCGTCGCTGCGATGGATTTCCGTCAACCAGGCGGAGGGGGGAGGAAAGGAGCTGTCACTGTTTGTGATATTAACGGACTTAAATGGAGAACGAAGAGCGGCCTCTTTTACTGTCTAAACTCCGGAGCCGAATGCGGCTCTTTAGCATTCATGTTGCGGCTCCCTGCAGCAGGATACGGCTCCGGAGCCGGATGCGGCTCTTTGGCTCGGTGTCGCTCCATGCCAGTGATGCAGCGGAAGGAGCGCCACGTTGTCTTCATTTTTTATTTTCCGTGCTTCGGTACGAGCCTGACGGTGCCGGTTCTTTGCAGCGTAACGGCGCGTAAAGCCCACTGTGACGATCGGCGGGTGCGTAAATACCCCTTCTCTGACGTTGGCTCACTCCCCCCGCCCCCCTGAAGTTTACTCGCATCTCCACATGGCCGTAGCCAGGTATGAGGTAAGCGAGGTCCGGACCTCACCTATGTTTTCCGAGTTTTTTTTTTTTTTTTGCCAAATATGCCGCACTGAATCAAACATAAACTCATAACGACTTGAACCCTCTCTGTGAAACGTGCTTGTAAATTGTAGTAAACATTTATGGGCTTTCTGCTCTGTTTGTGTTTGTGTACGTGTATCGGTGAACAGCTGTTTGATGCACATACCCGCAAATGTGCCCTGAAGCGCTTGGCAGCGGGCCAAACCCCATTTGAAAGCTAGAGTGTTTTTATTATTAGCACTTTGAAGACCACATCCCTGCCCATCTACACCTAGGTGACCACAATATATATTTTTTTAGATAATTCGGCACTACTTTGACCTGTCAAATCATCTGACCAAAGCCAGTTTATTTACTTTTAACCACAGCAGAGAGCGCGCCATGCGCTTTTTTTTTTTGATGACGTGTGCTTTGTTTTCAGCTCATTTTAATTTTGATATACCCATTCCACAGAAAACAAGTCACAGAGAGTAGGGCAAACATCTCCAAGAGATTAAAACAAAATACACTGGAAGCATTTCTGGCAAAGAAAAAGAAAGAAATTGACAAAGAGGAACATGAAACCAAGGAGGATGGAAGAGAATAGGGAAAGGAAGGGGAAGCACAGAGATGAGAGTCATTCAGAGATGAAAGGGGAGCAGAGAAACACAGAGGAAAGTGGAGCGCAGAAAAACACAGAAAGATATTAAAACGATAAACATCTTGTGTGACTTGTAGCCTTAAAAAAAATAATTATAATAAAGTTTTTAAAAAAACATCTAAATTTTTTTCGGCACACGCATCATGGACCTCACCTATTCCAAAATCCTGGCTATGGCCCTGCTTCTCCACGGTGGAATAGAGGGCAAAATGGCTTTTTCCATACAAAAGTTTGCCGACCCCTGGTCTAGCAGATTGGAGCAGTTAAGCAATAATTGGCAGCAGTATTGAAGAGAGGCTAAGATTAAAAATAGTCTGTAAGGCCTTATTTTACAGGGCGATCTGCAGTTGCACTTTTTTTCTGCTGCACTATTGTTATTAAACTATTGTTACTAAAATATAAAAAAATGAAGTTTTGTGATTTATATCCAATGAATGACAATAGTAAGGTCTATTGTTACATTATGAAAATGTATTACAAGTAGGGGCTTAGGAGGTAATGCAGCCCCGACCCCCTACTACCACCACCAACACAAAAAATAATTTTCAGTCAAATGATTTTTTTTCGCTTTAATCCATGTAGGGTAGTCCACTTGGGAACTTTGACCTGATGCACCTTTGCGGAGCTAAATGATGTGCAAACATGTCACTCAACAAACAAAATGTCTGACATTTCACTCAGGCCCTGACCATAGGCCCTATCATCGAAACAATCACAAAAACATCCTGCAAAATCTCAGGGGTGCTGGCATAGCTCAAACTAGCCTCTCCACAGACCATGTGAAGAGGCTAAGGGGAAAAGCTAAAGACTTGGTGCTCCTTTTCCTACTCCCTTGAGTGAGAGAGACTGTTATTCAGTTATTCAGAATATTTTTCCTTCTCTGTCTGCTTTCAGGGTGGATCAAGATCTGTGGTGAACATGGAGTGGGACAAGATCTGGGCCTTTAATAAGAAGGTAAGTTTTCCTCCATCAACTCAGTGTAAGACCGTCTGTATATTAAACCAACCAGAAATGATTCTAACGCTACATTTGGCTCAGAATAAAGTTTAAACTCTTGACTTCAATATTTACCAAACGTTGTCCTCAAGACAGTGCTACTGTGTCAAAGACCAATCTAATACTTAAGGCATATGTTGAATAAAATAGGACACGTTCCCAGTCTGTTTTGTAAATAAATAAAGTGGGAGGTAATAAAGGTTTCAGCCTGGACTAACAGAGGCTCACTGCTGGCATGGCTTATTCCTGCTTTGCTCCTCTCATTCTGTTGATCTTTTCCATGTACCACTCTGTTCTCTGCCTCATTACCTCGCCCTTTCTTTACCCCAGTGAACTCTCAGGCCTCTAAAAACAAAGCAGCTGCTCCATTTCATGTCTTGTGTTTGGTAGTGTTGGTGTTGTTTTACCCTTTTCCATCAGTTTTGCCCTCATTGATGCTTACTCTGTGTGGTTTTCCCAGCTGGCACTCGCTGCTTCATCCCCGAGTCAGACAGAATGTGTGAAACTAACATAATTCCCTTTTATTTGTTTAGGGACGCATCATGTAATCACCTAGTGTAAGGAAGAGAGAAATGAGGGAGTATCAGGGAGGAATTTAAAATGCACATTTTAATCCATCGGTTGAAGTTCATTTTGAAGTTACACAAAGGCTTTGATTATGCACCAAGCTGAAATAAGTGAAACCAACAAGACAAGTTGATACATAAGCAGACTAACCCATAGAAGTGCCCGGGCCCTTGGAGAGCCATGTGATGGGCCCTATTCTGTAGTATTTGTGCTAATTTGCATCTAACTTGTCACACAAGGTGGAGCGCTCTTTATGTTATTCATGAGTATATCTGGGCAACAGCCCACAAAAAGTGTTCGAGGATGGGCATATCCAGCAGGTGATTGTATGATTGTTGCAAAAATTAAATTCATTTGAGGCCAATCATAAAAATAGTTGGCCATTGCATCTGCTGCTTTGTTGAGAGCAAAAAGTAATTAAATTAGTGTAAAGTGTCTGAAGTGGAGCGAAAATGTCAGCTCAATCATAGAATGCGTTCAGTGTTGTTGTTGTTTTTTTGTTTTTTTGTTTTTTTTAGTAAAGAAATGTGGTAAAATGTGGCAGATCTGATAAAACTGCTACTGTAGCTGTGAGCATCTATGCTAACCTCTGTAGGTGCAGCCACTTCCTGCTGTTGTCTCACCGGTAGCTCCACCTCTTCCTGCTGTATAGGACTCTGATTGGGCAGTGCCACTTTGGATCGCTCACAGTCGTCGTAAATTGGAGCTTGGCAAGATAGATCTGCCTGATTACAGACATTTAATGTGGTGGATCCAGCTACACTGCAAAGCTAAAGCTTACAGCCTGGTTCTGTTTTAGATTTCCTTAAACATATTTAAAGTCACTTTGTCAACAGCTTCTGTTTAGCTAACAGACAAACATAAACACTTTTTCCTGTTCAGTGTAGACAAGTTAACATGCATCTCATATTCATATCAGGAGACCCCTGGTTGTACTTTACATGTGTCAGTATGAGTTAAATGAAAAATTGTCTTTAATTGTATGCACTTCTCCTGACTTCACATTTCAGATATTCTGTTGCTGAAAATAAATACTTTTGAAAATAAAAACAAGATGCTGTATTTTCCAGATAATCTTTGATGCAACTACAACAAGCTGTTTCTTACTTAACTACAAATTAATATTGTTCATCTTAGAAAAGCACAGATATTTACCAGCAGCCCTTATGTAGACAGGGTTTGTTTGCTGACTTGTTGGGTGATCATCCAAATAATACTTTATCAATCTTGTCATTGTCTGACAGGAAATACTTGCTTCCATAAACTGATTCAAAATTCTCCATCATTATTAGGGATGCACAATATTGTTGGAGCAATGGCTTTGTTGGCAGAATATATCCCCAGTTCATTCATTCATTCATTCATTCATTTTCTATACCCCTTTATCCATTTTTTTGGGGGGGGGGGCCGTGGCCTATCCCAGCTGTCATTGGGCGAGAGGCGGGGTACACCCTGAACTGGTCGATCGCTGGACCACATACACAGACAGACAACCATTTACACTCACACTCAAACCTAAGGGCAATTTTGAGTCACCAGTTAACCTAATGAGCATTTTGGTCTGTGGGAGAAAGCCAGAGTGAGAGAACCCACATGCATTGGAAAAACATGCAAACTCAACACGGAAAGACCCTTGTGTGTCTCGAGAATTGAACCGGGTGCCTTCTTGCTGCGCCACCACCATCTATATCTCAAGTTGATTAGTGGTAACAACAGATATGAGCATTTTTTGCGATATCTACAGACAATATTTTGATGGTAAAACTGGCTGTAAATATTCTGTATATAGGCTTTAATATTAGCAGAATGTGCAAATGTACCATAATGTACCGCACCATCATTGAACATCCACTTTCATGAATCAAAAGCAGCATTTAATACAGAAAAAAATAGGGATGCATGGTAGTATCTGTAAAGTACTGGTATCAGCAAATTACAACATTTCTGCCAATATTTACAACCAGTATTTTGACCATACATAATAGCCATATTAATCATTGTAGTACAATGCCTCACCCTATTATTGCTGAATGTTGCTATGAAAATGAGAGGAACAGATCAATTTTAGTAAAGGAAGTTCCTCATAATCTTGTTAAAAAATACTGATAACAGTATTGGCAATGATAAGTTTGGAAATATCAGCATATCGGCAAAAATACAATATCCTATACCCCCAGAAGTATTTTTTCTCATGCACATAGAACAGATCCATTTTAGAAAAGTGGAGGTATGATATAACTAAATATCAGCATGTCGGATACCTGCAACAAATTAATTTTGTGCATCACTAATTATTCTAAATGACTTCAGGCAAGACTTGATGATTATGTTATACTGGTGTAACAATAACCACACTGACTGCATTACCTTCAAACACCAAAGTTGCTGAGATGAAATCAGTGAATATTTCTCAGCCTATGACTTTAGATGTGCTTAAGAGACACAAGAGGAACTGAATAGAGTGAAATATTTCACTCAACAGGATGAATAGTGAAACACTGGAGCTTAATTGTTTCATGCATGTATGTTTCATGATGTGCAGATGTTCATTTATGAAAAACTGAGTGGTCTCTAAATTTCTACCTCTACTTTATGCCTCTAAAGTTATAGTTCAAAAGAGTGCAGGATTTGGGGCGGACATTAGCTCAGTTGGTAGAGCTTCCGCCCCATGTAAGGGGGCTGCCAACCCCCAGCAGCGGCTGTAGGTTTGATTCCCGGCCTCAGCCCTGTGCTGCATGTCATTCCCCCTCTCTTCACCCGCTTTCCTGTCACAACTTCAGCTGTCCTATCAAATAAAGGCAATAAAAAGCCCAAAAAATAACTTACAAAAAAAAAAAAAAAGAGTGCAGGATTTAAACTGGAAGTATTCAGAGAGCACAAATGCCCACCAAGGCATTTCTTACACTCTAATGGTGCGTTCACACCGGATGCTACTTGTACTACCTCGGCGATCACTCTCCATTTAAAGTCAATGTACAGCCGCGATGGGGCGGGACTAACCCACCCGCGATGTGACGGCCGCGTACAAGACATTCACTTCACTCGTTGCGCGATGTCAAAGTTAAAAAAAAAGTTGATCTATTCAGGCGATGTCGTGTGTGGCTGTGCAGCATCAGCCAATCAGCGGTGTGTGTACGTGTGACGGTACCCAAGACAAACAGTTATTCATCTGGACTACAGGGCGTATGAGTTCCGTCTAGGCGGAACTAATGTCAGTGAGGACATTAGTTCCGCCTAGACGGACCGCGGTAAACTCACAGATAATGCTGCTGCAGGGCATCAGCTGCAGTGTTTTGTGTTTGTTAAGTGAATGAAAAGGATACACCTGGAATAATGTCCGCTTATACATCCTATTATGTGATATATGATAAGATCGCGGTGAAACTCGAAACGGACGTGATGTCACCGAGCGACGGCCGACGACCAAAATGAGGTATTTATGGACGCGCGATGCTATGTCAGTGGGCGACGCGATTTTGGTAGCTGGGTCGCTTGCGGTGTGAACGCAGCATCAGTCAGACTTCAGACTACACCTTTTATTTCACTGGTTATGATGTTCTCTGCATCAGATTAGGCGACACAGAGCCCTTAAATCTGCTGTGACTTGCTCAACATGTATGACAGACGATGTGATTTAAGTAGTCTACATATGATGACTGACATGATGGCAGTAGGAGGAAGTACACCTCTGAAGATGGCAAACAAACTATTTAGAGTACAAGGGATGCACAGTTTTATCGGTATGATATCAATATTGGCCCAAAAAGTATTATATTGGTATCAGCTGATATTTAATTTTTTGCCAATATTTGCAGCTGATATATCGGTCTTACAGCTGGAATTTTAGAAAATGCACAAATGTGCCATACAGCTTCACCTTGTTATCACTGCATGGATACATCTGAAAATCCAGTTTCATTATTTCAAGAGTTGAGTGCTTTTTCTTGTTGTTTAAACAGATAGTCACATTGAAAGAAACAAATCTGTTTTTGTAATGTCAAGAGCTTGTGCTTTTGAACCAGAGATATCACTATTGGCAATATGGCGTTCAAAAATTTCAGCATGTTGGATAGAGGCAAAAATTGAATATTGTGCATCCGTAGTAATACCCTTCATTAGTCTTTCCAAATGTCTTGTATAATGAGTTGTTAGCTTGATGATGAATTGAAGCAGTCACTCACCAAGGTGCTAAGATGGCTCTGCTTTTTCTCTCCAGCATTTTGTTTTTACAGTCTGTGGTGGCCTCTCTTCAACACATCATAAACGCAAAATGTTGTCTTTAGAGCTTAACAAACTTTTTCTTTCTTGTAGCTCTCAAGGCGTAACGCATACAGAGCTCCTTGTGTGCTTATTGGTCAATTTCCCTAACATCAGACGGCGTATTAAACATGCTGGACTTCCTATCATGGTGTTATGATCAGACTGGTCTTTTTTTAGATCACAGATGTCGTAGGGTTTCATGGCGGACAGTTCCAAAAACCCTGCAACTATATCATTAGCTGAAGTATAACTGAAGTTGTGGACAGCCTTATCTCAGAAAAGTCAACAAATCCTGTAGTAAATGCTGGATCAGCATCCGTATTGTGATGACCACAAAAATCAAATCTCTTATTCATTGTGTCATGACCAGTAGGGCTGAATGATTTCAGCAAAGATCTAATTGTAATATTTCTGGCAGAGATTGCGATTTAATTTCAATTGACAATTTTCTTCAAACCAAGCTTCAGTGCAATATTCATTTTGTTCACACTCACAGTATAGACAACAGTAAGGAAATCAGTGATCAAAAGCACATAGCACATTATTCATCATCTAATATTGAAGATAAATAATCTGTTATTTAAAATATAATCCAACTTCGACTGCTAAAAAGAGACTTTGTGTTGTTGACTTGCTTAACAGCACTTTTGCAGTGAAGATCTAATGTTGGCAAATGAGTCTTTTTTAAGTAAACAATGAGAACCAATTCCCAGTTGTGAGTAAGCTGTTCATTTGTGTGTCATTCTTAAATGCAAATTGCCTTCGAATTTTTAACACCGTATGTGTAAAATAGACGACACAACAGATCCTGTGTCAGTCAGGAGAACTGCAAAAAAATTTCATCTTGGTCGATCGGAAGATTGCGTTGTCTGAATCACGATTTAGATACAAAACTGATAAATCGTTAAGCCTTAATGACCAACATTCCCTGAAATTTTCTTCAAAATCAGTTGTGAGCTTTTGTGTTATTGTGCTTGAGACAAATGGAAAATGGCAGCCAAAACATGCTGTCTTTGGCAGAGATAGAAATTCAACTAAATTTTTAACTCTGCCAAAGTTAAAAAAAAAAAACTAGGAAAATAATATTAGTGGTCCTGTGTTTCATCCTGTTGATTACAAGGCTCCAGTGCAGCTCACCTGAGGCACATTTCTGTGATTTGATGTCTTACCATTTCAAGTTAAAGCAGCCTTATATGAATGACTTACCAAGCATCTCATCTTTAATAAATTCTCAATCTGTTTGTTCAAAAGCTCTACACGCATGAAATGACAGTGTGGCTAAAAACTATTTTAAAGTGCAAATCAATAAGCATATAAGCTGTTGTGCTTTTAACACTGAAGCTCATCCTCTAAATCAGGCAGATGTTAAAAGTGGCAAGAGTTGATTTCTGTATGACATAAATAGAAAGTAATCAGCTCAGTTAAGAGGCTCAACTTTGTAAAATCTGTTCTATGTAAATGTGTCTCTTCCTCTTTCTTCTCCTCCTGTTGTATCGTGCATTAAAACGGCATCTCACTCTTCTGTTTCCAAGCTGCCAATTAGCTGTCTGAAGGTACTCCTCTTCCTTCACCTCCTCCTCACTTCACCACCTCCTGCTCATTTTCAAGCACTCCCTCCTTGCTTTAATCAAACCCTGGTTTACCTGAAAGTCCACCGACTGTGTTCACTACTCTCCCATCCAAACTGATGTTCAGAGGGTGTTTTTAAGAACAGTCAAAGAGAAACTGTCCATTGGGATTATTTGGGATTTGAAACTTGAACACCTGAGTTTAGCCTGATTTCTTAGAATGGGTCAAGTCTGTGCTAAAGGTTTGCTTAACCATAAACTGATGCAAAATCCCGTCTAAGTGCCCTGATCTTTTCTTTGTACAAAACCCAAAACCAGTGAATTGGGCACGTTGTGTAAACTGCAAATAAAAACAGAATACGATTTGCAAATCCTTTTCAACTTATATTCAATTGAGTACACTGCAGAGACAAGATATTTAATGTTCGAACTGAGAAACTTTATTTTCTCTTGCAAATAATCATCAACTTAGAATTTAATGGCAGCAACACATTGCAAAAAAGTTGTCACAGAGGCATTTTTACCACTGTGTTACATCGCCTTTCCTTTTAACAACACTCAGTAAACGTTTGGGAACTGAAGAGACCAATTTTTGAAGCTTTTCAGGTGGAATTCTTTCCCATTCCTGCTTGATGTACAGCTTAAGTTGTTCAACAGTGCGGGGTCTCTGTTGTTGTAATGCGCCACACATTTTCAATGGGGGACAGGTCTGGACTACAGGCAGGCCAGTCTAGTACCCGCACTCTTTTACTACGAAGCCACGCTGTTGTAACACGTGCAGAATGTGGCTTGGCATTGTCTTGCTGAAATAAGCAGGGGCGTCCATGAAAAAGACGTTGCTTGGATGGCAACATATGTTGCTCCAAAACCTGTATGTACCTTTCAGCATTAATGGTGCCTTCACAGATGTGTAAGTTACCCATGCCTTGGGCACTAATACACCCCCATACCATCACAGATGCTTTTTGAACTTTGCCACCACAGTTTCCAAAAACAATTGTAAATGTGGACTGGTCAGACCACAGAACACTTTTCCACTTTGCATCAGTCCATCTTAGATGAGCTCGGGCCCAGCGAAGCCGGCGGCGTTTCTGGGTGTTGTTGATAAATGGCTTTGGCTTTGCATAGTAGAGTTTTAACTTGCACTTACAGATGTAGACGAACTGTAGTTACTGACAGTGGTTTTCTGAAGTGTTCCTGAGCCCATGTGGTGATATCCTTTACACAGTGATGCCGGTTTTTGATGCAGTACCGCCTGAGGGATGGAAGGTCACCGGCAGTCAATGTTGGTTTTCGGCCTTGCCGCTTCCGTGCAGTAATTTCTCCAGATTCTCTGAACCTTTTGATGATATTACAGACCGTAGATGATGAAATCCCTAAATTCTTTGCAATAGCTGGTTGAGAAATGTTGTTCTTAAACTGTCGGACAATTTGCTCACGCATTTGTTCACAAAGTGGTGACCCTCGCCCCATCCTTGTTTGTGAATGACTGAGCATTTCAGGGAAGCTGCTTTTATACCCAATCATGGCACCCGCCTGTTCCCAATTAGCCTGTTCACCTGTGGGATGTTTCAAATAAGTGTTTGATGAGCATTCCTCAACTTTCTCAGTCTTTTTTGCCACTTGTGCCAGCTTTTATGAAACATATTACAGGAATCAAATTCCAAATGAGCTAATATTTGCAAAAAATAACAAAGTTTACCAGTTCAAACATTAAGTATCTTGTCTTTGCTGTGTATTCAGTTGAATATAGGTTGAAAGGGATTTGCAAATCATTGTACTCTGTTTTTATTTATGCAACGTGCCAACTTCACTGGTTTTGAGTTTTGTAAATATAAAATATGCGTGAAGCTTTGAGGACTCCATAACTCTCAGAGTAATGTCTGCCTGTATTATTGTGTGCACATATCATGAAATAGACAGGTTACACTTCTTAATTTCCATGTGAGTCATTAGGAATCCAGAATGGCAGCAGCGCAACATGTTGGTCCACGTCAGTGTTAAATGTTGTCAGTCTTTTACTAATAACTAAAAATCTTCTTTTAACTTTTTTATTTAATTTAAGGTAAGCTTTTATTGTACGCTTTTTAATCTTCGCATGACCCTGGGATTATCTCTGTGGACGATCTTATTGTGATGTAAACTTTTCTGAGCCTTGGATACTGATCCTGCTTCTTGGTGGATCCTCCTACGCGCAGGCTTCACCTGCCCTGGCCATCCACCTGGCCTTGTCAGGTCTCCGCCCCTCTTCAACAGCCGGCTCTCAAGCGCTACCAGATCGCGGAAGCTACCTGGCCTCTGGCTCTCACCTGCCGGTGCAGTCCTACCACCGGGCCTCCGCTCATCCGTTCCATTTCTCCTTTGAGTGAGCAGATAGGCCAGCAGCTCGCAGTACGCGCGATGGCTCGGTATACGCACATCCACACCCGCTCTCTCTGGACAGTGGGATTTCTTGTTACTCTGTTTCTTGCGCTGACTTTCTGGGATTTATGAGCAAGTTACCGCTCCTGGGTGAGTACATCTAACAATGTGTTTTGCCTGCAGGAGTTTGCGCATGGTAGCACTTGCACTTTGGCTGTTTCTCAGTGCATTCAACCTCCGTTGGCACAGGACATAAACTTAACTTGTGAACTCCACATAGACTTACCCTGCCTTCAAAGCCTTTTGTTTTTAAATGACTTTTTTGCGTTCCATGAGAGTACATAGTCGGACACTAAGCATGAGATGTTAAAAAGGCTCCTCATGTAACATTGTTAGAAGGAGACTGCTGATTGTTCTATTGCTGCTTATGTCTGGAAACGTGCAACCAAACCCGGGCCCTGAGCAGCAGTGTGTTCAGACGCCTTCGGATTTTAAATCACTGTCCGGTCTGAAAATGACCCATCTCAATGTGTGCAGCTTACTTTTAAAAATGTATTCGGTTAGGATTTGGGTGAAATCAACGGATGCTGACATTATTGTAATATCTGAAACATGGTTAACCAAATCCATTACTGATAAAGATATTTCCATCGATGGATATAATGTGTATCGTGCCGACAGACCAAAAAAGGGTGGTGGTGTTGCCATATTTGTTAAATCAAAATTTTGTGCACGGGTAATTTTGTCACAATCAATTCCCAAACAACTGGAATTTCTGTCAGTAAGCTTAGAAATGTCTAATGATTTCAGTTTGACTGTTGTTGGTTGTTACAGACCCCCATCTGCTGTCATGGATGCGTTGCAGTCTTTGTTGCAGCTTTTATCAAGATTAAATGATGGTGAAATCGTTTTATTAGGTGACTTGAACTGGGACTGGCTAAAGCCAGTTTCTGATGATTTTAAAGCTTTTTGTGACTCTGTCAACCTGGTCCAGTTAATTGATTCACCTACTCGCCCAAATCTTAAAAACCCTGAGAGATCGACCCTCATTGATCTGATTTTGACAAATGTTCCTCATAAATTTCCAGCTGTAGGGGTTTTCTGCAATGATCTGAGTTACCACTGTGTTGTTGCCGCAACACGGAACACAAAAATACCTAAATTGAAACCCAGAGTAGTCTTATAGAGGGATCTCAAGCGTTTTAATGAACAGGGGTTTAATCATTTTAATCATTTGTTTCATTTTAACTGTAGTAGAATAGAACAGATCCCTGATGTTGAGACAACTTGGACTTTTTTTAATGATGGTTTTATACAAATTTTAAATCAACATGCACCCTTAAGAAGATACAGAGTTAAAGGGTGTGATAACCCCTGGTTTTCTCGTGAACTTGCTGAAACTATTCATGCACGAAACCTGGCCTGGGCTAAAGCAAGGGCTACAGGCTCTACTTCTGCCTGGGTTGCTTTTAGAATACTAAGAATTCTGTTGCTATTTATGACAAAATGGAGACAATGAATTGTTTTAACAAGCATTTTGTTTCCTCTGGATCCCTATTTGATTCTGTTCACTCTTCATCTGTGAAACCCAGTACTGATCTACTAGTTTGCATTAGTGATGTGCATCCTGGCCAGTCTTTCAATTTTGTGCCCTTTTCGGTGCAGGATGTTCAGAACGCCTTGAAAAATCTAGATCCTAGAAAACCATCAGGACCAGACTTGTTGGATCTTTATTTCTTGAAGATGGCCGCGGATTTCATAGATGAGCCACTTGCATATCTTTTTAACCTTACAGTGGTTACTAAGGAGATTCCGAGGATTTGGAAGTCTGCCTTTGTTGTGCCTTTATTGAAAGGGGGTGACCCAAGTGACTTGAGCAACTATGGGCCTATATCTCATTTGTCAGCACTGGTTAAAATCCTTGAGTCCTTGGTGAGTAAACAGCTAAAGGAGTTTTTATATACTAATAATATTTTATCAACATATCAGTCAGGATTCAGAAAAAGGCATAGCACTGTCACAGCTGCGGTGAAAGTGGTAAACGACCTTTCTGTCGTTTTTATTGACTTGTCAAAAGCTTTCGACACAGTTGACCATGATGTCCTAAAAGTTAGACTTCTGAGCTCAGGACTCTTAGAAGAAGCTGTTGCTTGATTTTTTAACTATCTAAGCAGTCAGTCACAGTGTACAAGACATGATGGTGTATGCTCAGATTTTGTATCTTTTTTTTTTAGAAACAAGTTGTGTTTTTCTTTTAATGTAAAAAAGCGACTTGTTGCTGCAACTTTTTTACCTGTTTTAGATTATGGGGATATTTTGTACATGCATGCCTCTGCACAGTGTCTTCATATGGTTGATACTGCCTACCATGCATCCTTGAGGTTCATTAACAACTCTAAACCTCTGACTCATCACTGTGAGTTGTTCACTCGTGTTGGATGGCCCGCTTTGGTGACCCGTAGGGCAATACACTGGTACACTTTCATTTATAAGGCAGTTCTTGGTCTGCTTCCCCCCTATTTATGTGTTTTTATCATGCAAAGAACTACTGGACAATATTCCTTGCGTTCACAGGACCTTATCATGCTCTCTGTCCCAAACGCACAAACTGAAATTGGGAAAAGGGCCTTTGGGTACTCTACACCATCAGACTGGAATGTTCTGCAGAATGACTTAAAGCTCAAGGAGCTGGTGTCCTTGAATGTTTTCAAATCGAAAATGAAAGACATGGAAGCAGATTCTATCCGATGTCGATGTTTTTAGCTAGGCTGTGATATGGCTCATAGATGTCTCTGTTTTTAATCCAAAATGATGTGCTTGAAACTTGTTTCGTCCTTTTTGTATCTTACTGGAACTTTGTTTTTTTGCTGCTGCCTGTCTTGGCCAGGTCTTCCTTGGAAAAAAAGGTTTTTTATCTCAATGGGACCAACCTGGTTAAATAAAGGTTAAATTAAAAAAAAGGAGTGAATTTCCATATCAGTGTCACTAAGTGGCCTAAAATGGAGCCATAAGGGTCAACCCCAATTGTACCTCCTAGCCTTCCCCCTTCATCCTAACCTGACAAGCCAGATGGACAGCTCCATATATCTGCCACAGAAATATTTCACTAGTCCATCTGGGTAGGGGCCCTTTAAATTTGTTTTCAGGAGCAGAGTGTTCAAAAGAAACACAAGTTTGTGATTGGACAATCGTTTGGCTCGTCACATTCATCACAGACCAATCCACATCAAGCAGGGTTGCCTCCTGTAATCCAGCATACATAGCAGCTAATGTAGTGGCTAATGGTTAACAGTTAAAACAAGTTCATGGGCATTAGCCATAGTGGCTAACTTAGCTGCGAACAGCTAACAACAGTTATTGACTTTTAGCCATTAGCCACTAACTTAGCCGCTAACAACAGTTAATGACTGTTAGCCGTTAGCTGCTAACTTAGCTGCTAACAGCTAACGGCCTTATACTATCGTCTTACACTAAATTGTACCACAGAGATGATTCATTTAGCATTATATGTGACATGAACCTCGTCGAAGACAATCCCTTCAAGTAAACTTCTGAGGAGGGCAGATTTCGCCGAATTTCACTGTGTAGCCATGAGGACAATAGGCTAATCAGCATGTCCTTCCTCAACTTCCGGTTGTCATCATGTCCACATTCTGCAGCACCCGCCTCTCTTCCCATATTGAGCTGTTAAGAATTCAGCCGAGTGAATTCGTTGGACAACGGAGGCTGGCAAGACGGTCCTGCAGGATTTCTGAATCAGGCAGGTCTGTTTGCTCTGCAAGGCTACCTTCATCCCCCTTGGCCCTCAAAACAGAGGGGGACGAAGGGGTGAAAAAAAAGCCTCTGAGAAATAAGATGCCACTTAGTTACTGTTACATCATCAACCAAAGTTGCTCACTGGCTGTGTTGTGGGAAGATGTGACTATTCTGTATCCACTTCCATTATGTCACCCTATGCTTGAGCCCATTTTTATTTTTCTTCGAACGTCCGCAACAGTACTGTGAAAATCAAGAATTTTGCTTGATTACTTACTTTTATGTACATCCTTTGGTCTCCACTCTGCAATCTTTCCAGCAGGTGTGGTGCATGATGGGAAATTTCTCATACCCCTTACTTTCAAGTGAGGTCCTGGTTATCTTCGTTTCAAGGGCTGTGTAGCCCTCCCTCTTGGCCTTACAGAAAATTAGGTTATGTTATATTATATACACATATATATATGTATATATATATGTATATATATATATTTATTTATATATATATATATATATATATATATATATATGTATATATATATATATATATATATATATATATATATATATATATATATATATGTGTATACACACACACTCGCAGCTGAATGTAGTTCACTTCATCACGTTGAAGGGTAGGACTACAGCAGTAAGCTTTGGGATAAACTTCCCTCCCTCAGGTGGAAACAGGAAGTGTATGTTGCTATGGTTTCGAAGCGGCATCTTGCATGAGCAGTTCTTGCATTGATCCACCAGTGACTGAAACATGAGCAGATGAGATCCTCCAAAAGGCGCAGAGGTTTAAGACGTCTGTTACATTTGATTACGCAGCAGTGAAATGTGAGCCTCTGTACTTTTGTTGCACACATTCTGTAAAAAATCTCTCTGGATATTGATTTTATTTATCTTTATTAAATTATATGAGATTGAATTAAAAAAAATCGTCCTTCAATGCATAATATAATGTAAGGTCAATCTATTTAAAGTTTCCTAACATATTTTAAACCCTGGCATAATGATATTTATTATTAATATTTTGAGACTGAACTTGAACCCTGATGGTATGGTACGGTTTAATTTTTAATATGTTTTATTGTCAGAGAAACAAAAAGCAGCAAGGCAATTTTTTCCTGTACTTTGAGTTTATGAAAAAAAAATCCTAAGTACATAATAAAAATAAGAAATGGCCTAAATATTAGCAGAGAACCTTTCTGCAACAATTTTGATCCGCCTGTATGTATCTCAGTGCTGAAATTAGCCTAATTAACGTGTCTCAGGTAATTTAAAAAATGTTTTTATCCTAGGACAATACAAATTATTTCACTTATTCTTTATTCTTTTTCTTACTGAAGAGCTTTCATTTTTCACTCACATTTTTATGAATTATTTGGTTTTCTTGACATTCCTTGTAAATATAAAACATTTAAACAAATAAACTCTTTTTTGGACTGCAGGGCAGGCCTTAATTTCATAATCAGCGACATGTACAACTAAAGTTGTAAACATCTGGACGACAATCATGAAATAGTTGTCTTAGTTCAACAGAGTTTGTGCAGGCACTTGCGTGGAACTTACATTTGTATGTTGCTTCCTCCATGGCTGTCACCGGACACAATTTAGCGCTGCACGTTTTCAGCGAGTCAGCATCCGTGCAGACTGGCTTGTGGAGGGTTTTACAGCCCACTACCCCTCCCCGCGAATCGGTTTGGGATAGCCCTTAATATGGCGGACCCTCCGCGAGGACGCGCAAACGGAGGGGTAGTGGATAGGGAGAGTGTGTAGGGGCGGTTTGAGAAAGGCCCTCTGACTCAACAGGAACAATGTCTGCAGCAGTGTTAAAGCACCGCCTACAGCCCTGGCAGATGCACTACAGAGCTTTCACTGTTTCATTTGGACAGACACTCTTACTGAAATTATGCCGTCTTTATGGAGAATGTTTTTTTTGTTTGTTTTTTTTTACCTCCGCCAAGGAGGTTATGTTTTTTGGAGAGTTTGTCTGTCTGTGAACAAAATAACTCAAAGTTATGGATGGATTTTGATGAAAGTTTTAGGAAATGTTCAGCATGGGAAAAGGAAGAACTGATTCAATTTTGGTGTTGATCTGGATCAGCGTCTGGATCCAGGAATTGTTCAAAGGATTCTTTATCATTGGGAGATAGGGAACTGTGCTGCTTGGAGAAGGTCTGCACTGTCCGAGTGCTTTTCTAGTTTTTATATGTATTTTTTGGGCATTATGTGCCTTCATTGATATGAGAGAATGAGAGTGGGTAAGCTTGTGAAAGGGGGTGAGAGAGAGTAGTGAAAGACACTCTGCAAAGTGGCCATAGGCTGGATTTGAACCCAGGCTAGCCACTCCACCAAACCAGCACCCTTAACGGAGGACATTTTGAAAATGAAAATGTTGTATCTCTGTGTGGACAGGGCCTTAGACTGCACTCACACTGCAAGCAGAAGTGGCCATTTTTTTATTCTTTTTCCACATGTGACCCATACCTGATTATTTATGACAGTCTGAATGGCACACTTTTTAAAAAAATTAGACTCAACTATCGTATGTGGTCCTAATTCAGATACATATCTGATGTTCCTCAAGGTGACCTCATTCTGCCTCACTGTGTTGAAGTGAGGCAGACATCACAAATCAGTGATGGAGGAGGCGGGATGAGGTGACAGCCAATTTTAACATCCACACATCCCTGTTTCCAGAGATAGCAGCACTGCTCCATCAAAGATCAGTTAAAATGTCTGCTCTGTTTTTTCCCCTACCTGCCACTCCTTGTCACTTTTTATGACTTTGTGAGCTCTGATTGCACAACAGATTTAAAATTGATAGACATAGATGTATAGGCTCCATTTTCACTTCTGAAAACACAGCATGCCGCGTGACGTGACGTCCCATCTTCTTCATGCAGGTCATCTCAGGGCTGTAGGCAGTTTATACCGAAGTCAGATGGCAACCACATTTAAATTATATGTGAACTACCACTCACAAAAATCTAAATTGAGCGCTAAGACCTGTGAACATGGCCTGAGAAGCAGAAAAGATTAACTGGAAATGACTTTACTTTATTTGGAGAAAATAATGAAGTCTGAGTAAAGTCATTTTTAGTTTGTAGCAAAATCTTTTCTGCTCCTTATGTTCAGTGTGAAGTCTCCATTCCCTCGTGTCCTCTTCTTTGTCTTTTTTGTCCAGGCCATTATGTTTGATAAAAAATATTAAAGAGACTGTGAGGAGTTTCTAAGTAATTACAAAAAAGTCTCACTTTTAGATATATGCCTGATCAAAATACACACTTTAAGATGAGTTTTATAGCATCTAAATAGGTTATCTATAAATGCTATTCCTTAGCCTTCCAGTCGGGTCGGACAGGGCTGGACTGGCCTGGATACTCAACTTGGGGAACAAGACAATTAAAACTAGAGCAAATTTGTATTATTCAGACACGTCTTAGAGCACCGGGCTGTAAGCAGTGATATATAGCCGGCTACAACACTACAATACTAAGTTTTCCCAAAAACTGTTGTCACACATCAAAAACTACCGCTATGTAACTAGAAAGAGATACATTACCTCGTGGCTTTGCATCCTGTAAGTTGTTGAAAAAAGAAGTTGTAAAGCAATACAGAGTTCTGAGGAAGGTCCGAGCTGCATGCCTTATTAGCATCACAACAAAGGCACACTTTGGCTTGGGTTCCAGTTGTAGTCAGAAGTAGGAATATCCGAGTTCCGAGTAGGAAACTGCAACTGGAACGTCCCCCGAAGTCGGAATTTCCTACTGGGAACTTGGTGAAACCTCGCCACTCCCGAACTAACAGCTAACAATAGCCTGGTAGATCGGCATGTTTTTTTTTGTTTGTTTTTTCTCCGACTTCAACTGGAACGCCGATAACTCAGAGATGATGTCACTCCCAGTTCCAAGGTTACTGGAATTACGACAATCACCGCACGTGCTCATTGGTAGCGGAGTCCTAATGTTGCCGGTAATAGATTCTCCTCATAGCACCTTTAAATACATCCTCTTTATCTGTTTACAGTACTTTCTAAATTTGATGTTTATTCTGTATGTTGGTTCAAACAGCCTCAAACTCTTATCTATCAATCAGTCAGTCTGTATTTGTACAGTGCCAGTATATAACAAGTGTTATCTCAAGGCTCAAGACTACAGAGCAGGGTGAAAGTCATGCTCTTCATTTTATAGAATTGTATAAATATAAACATATACACGAACATCCAGAGATGTTTCCATTCAGGCAGAGCCAAAGGGACTCAAAAAAGAATGTATTATAGCGACAAACCCTTGGACACCCAGATCCTAAATCTATCCTTACCTCATTTGTTTCTGCTGAATCTAGATTCAGTCAATCTTTATCTGTATCTTTGCCGTATTTATTTATAATTACTGAATAAAGTTCATCTTTCGTGGAAATCAAAGGTCGGTTTCCCTAAAACCTGATTGTTGAGATGATTCAAAGAACTTAAATTGTACTTTCGTGGTTTGATAAGTTATGTTTACAACATTTTGTACAATCATTTGTAATGATTGATCAAGGGTATTAAAGTTTTTATAAGATAAAGATTTCATCTGCAGGTAGTAAAAATTACTCCCAACTGGTGTTTTGAGAGAAATTGGCACCCAAGAAATATTTGTTTGGTCTAAAGAGGAACAATCTGTAGGTTATTGGTTATTGAGTAGTTTCGCTGATTTGTTTTCATCAACTCTGATTTTCCTTTTTAAAAACACAAATATGACCTGGTAGATTTCTGGTTGATCTCTTTATTCAGGTGATATTTGGTTCTCTGAACAGCAAAGCAGGCTGGTAAAGTGGTGACAGTTAAGGTGGCTGAAAAAGCAGCTGTGATGGAGCTTCCCTCGTTTCCTCATGTGCTTAAAATCGCAATTAAAAGAAATTTCACAATCTTGCATTTTCATTCCATTCTCTACATTTCTCCTGTATTTCTTTTTCTTCATTGAAGTTGGGCTACATCCTTTTAATTTTATTTTAAAGAAAAATGTTTTCTTATTTGTTTGCATCATTTACAGCTCTACCCTTTCTTTGTTTATCTCTGTGCTCAGGCTGTGATGATGTTTGCCCTTGTGGTTATTTACTGATCTGTTCATGCCTCTGTCTGTCTCTGCCTATCTGTGTCTCCATGTGCGTTAGGTGATTGACCCAGTGGCTCCCCGGTACACGGCTCTGTCCAGCTCCTACGTGGTTCCTGTTTCTGTCACAGGGGCTAAGGAGGAGATGAAGGAAGTGGCCAAACATCCTAAGGTCAGAACTGTTTCAATTTCTTTTTTCAGTCCTTTATTGATTTTAATTTTGGGTGTCCAACAAAGAGAACTGACATTTGATCTCAGATATTCTAAGCCTTTTGGTGTAAAAACCCTAGAAGTTATTAAAAAACCTGTTTTGATACAGCATAATCAGATCAATTCTCTCTGGTAAACTGCAGCGTTGTTGGTTTTTCTAATAACTTACTTTCATTAAGTATTTCTCTCTGTATTTGCTCTGCTTTGTGTGGACTTGTGAGAAGCTTTGTTCATGAGTTAAACATTTAAGCATGGTAAGGGGTGAGGAAAAGCTGCAAAGTGAGAGAGATCCAGTCTTTCAGTTTTTCCTAAAAGATGGCGGTCTCTTCAGTTTTTCAGAGACTAAGAATCAATAGTATTTGAGCTCAGTGCTGCTGTTATTGAGTCTCTTAGGCCATATGACAGTATCTTGCAGTTCTTTTCAGCCTACTTTACCAATGCGGAGGTCAGATGAATAGACTTGAGTAATATGGCCTTAAGATAAAATCCCAGATTTTTTTCCCATGACAATTGATTCACGACTTAAATCAATTTTATTTCCCTCTCTCTGTAAGAAAAAAAAAGAAACTGGGAAACAAAAATTACACAAATAGGGATTTTGCTTTGTTTTGAAAATATATTCACAAACCAAATGGGATATCCCTTGTAAAGTTAAAGTGCATTTAATAAAATGTTGATTATGTACATACAAAGGCAATTTTGTCTACATAAAGACTAAAGCTGAGCTATTTTCACAGCACATTAACATGAAACTCTCTGATCAATATTAAATCTTATTTAATAAACATGTACAAGCCTGTTAAAGTGCTTGTGCAAAACCTGACAGAGCTTACAGTCATGAGCTTTAAATTTTCAGTATTTATATTTTCAAACATTCCAGCAATTTACTATTAAAGTGACTCAAGAAAAAATCTCAATTTTTAATGTTTAATCTTCTGCAGAAACTATTTGAATTAATCAGTTTAAATGATATATTGCTATTAAAACTTTTTAGGTTCTAAGGTGAAGGGCTGACCACTTGAGTTTCTCAAATTAAAGAGCAGATGACAGTTGAAGCTCAGTTGAGGATTTATTTCCATCCAAACCATGGTTTCTGCATTAACAAACAATTAAATTATATATGTCAACATAAACTTTAAACAATCAATCAACATCAAACAGAAAGGACATGTAGTCCAGCAAAAATAAGCAGTCTTATTTTTGCTGGACTACTGTCAAGCATGCATGGTCTGGGAGTGGATGGAGATCAGAGAGAGCTCTGTATGACTGAGCTGGGCTTTTAAGTGCTGGCTGCAGGCACACCTGTGCTCCCAACACACCTGTCAGCAATCAGCCCTCCTTTTAGAGATGCGCCATTTTTAACCACCAGATGCCGCCATTTTGACAGCATAAGGAATTCACAACAATTGCCTTATTAACAATCCTCTGTATGTCTGAGCCTTAAATTTGTGTTCTGTAATGCTCAACAGGAAACGTCCTGTTGAGCATTACAAACTACATGACAGAAACAAACTGCACGTAACATGAGACACAATGACAGTGGAAAAAGGAGTGGTGACACTGAAGAAAGCAAACAAACACACTGTTTTTAGAGTACTGCACTTTGTTAAGCTCCGTTAATAAAAACTGCTGACTCTGCTGTTTCTTACGGAGCCCCTTAGGTGCCACAGAGGACAAAATATATAACTCGTGCGCAAGATATTTAAAAACGTGCGCACGAAATAATAAAACGTGTGCTCGAAATACTTATTAAATGCGCCGCGTTTTTATCGCGTCGCCGCGACATACTAAAGCGTCGCGAGATACTAAAACGTGTGCACAATTAAGTTATTCGGTATGCGTTTTCTAACGTGCGAGTTATTCATCACATTTGTGACTTGTCCTTATTCTTGTCGCTCTGACTTCCGTAGAGAAGCCGGACGTGCACAAACACACACAATGGAGAGAAGAAGTGAGCCTGTTAACTTTCACTTCCACCTCGGACTGTCATATAATGACATTCTTGTTGCTCTTATCATGAGAGATGGAATAATCTGAAGTAGAACTTTGCTGCTTTTACTGAAAGACAACAGGCTATGATGAACGTGTAAATGAACTGTCCATGGTATTTGCTGTGACCGTCCAGGCAGAAGTGAGGGGCGCGTGTCTGAAGGACCCTTTTGTTTACTATCTGAACACTTCCCGAATCAATTGTGTACACAAAAATGAGCTCTTTACACCCATTTACTTAGTGGTGGAAGTGACTTCACAACATTGAGCGTGACGACAAAAAGGTTTTGAAGGATTACAGACTTATTTGACAGCGTAAAGAAACGTAAGGTAATATATAGGTAAATATCTTAGATGCCTGATCAAAATGACAAATTTCCGACTGTGTCAACTGGTGATGGCCCCGAAACCCGCATTTTACCGTCACTTCGGGGTATCAACAAACAATTTGTTCATGTTCAACGCACAACAAGAGTCGGGAGGACTTGAAAATAGGTACAGAGAAGTAGGTTTTTTTACAATGCGGAGGAAATTTTCGCTTCATCTTGTGATCAAACTGATGGCATATGTGTCTGCATTAAGTGTAAGCACAAGAGTGCATTTCTGTAAGCATGCTGAATTTGAGGGATATATTCTACTGTAAAGTGTGTGGTTTTGCTGACCACAAAATGACTCGTCCTTGTAACCCATAGTAGAACATTAATCCCTGTTAAGATCTTCATAATGCGATGGTCGAATGATACTTTGTAAACTTTGCAGCCTTTTAAGAGTTTGACGATCACTGACTTTTGACATCAGATCGGGACACGTGGCGTTGTTGAATGCTGTTTGAATCAAATGTTGGTCTCAATAAATGTTTTAACTGTTAAACATTGGTGTGCTGTCTTTAATTTGCTGTCCTGTTGAAAATATATGTTATTACCTTTTTTTACTGACATTGATAAACAGCAGATAAGTTGTGAATGTGATAGAGGAAATACAACTTTATTATAGTTCTGTGACCATGAAGGTTTTTTTGATATGTCAACATTTACAACTGCATTCACGTCAGCCGTCTCTCGATTTCACGCGGTCAAGCCAGCAGCTCCAACATTTCAAGTGCGCTCTTATTACAGACTTTATGGCAAGCACACAAAAATAAGTGGAAAAGTCAGCACTAACTTACTTATAAAAGTGTGTGTTAAATTCAGGTTTACAAAATAAAAAGTGGTTGTGAAATACAATAAGATTTTCTAAAAAATATGAGAACACCATTAAAATGTTATTTTCATATTTACAGAATGGAATACATTAAAATTTATTAAAACTATATTAAATGTGTCCAAATGCAATAAAAAGAGGTGTGTGTCATAGCGCAGGCTTAAGTCTACTGTCCAACACTGATTTTGAACCAACAGATCAGATGACCTGGGAATTATTGAGCTATAATGCCCATATTTACTTTATAAAAGACATTACAAATTCCCAAAAAAATATGAAATTTATGTGTCCAAATGCAATAAAAAGTGGCTTGTGTCATAGAGTCAGTATTATTAATTTTGAGCCAATAGGTCACATGACCTGCGACTCATTGACCTATAATGCTCAGATTTGCATTATAAAATACATTAAAATTCATAAAAAAAACAATTTGAAATATGCCCAAATGCAATAAAAAGTGGATTGTGTCATTGAGCATGCTTACTGTCCTACACTGATTCTGAGCTAATAGGTCACACAGCCTGAGACTTATTGAGCTATGAATTTTTAATGTATTTTATACTGTAAATATGAGTATTTTAGCTCAATAAGTCCATGGTTGAGTCCAGGGCAGGCCATGAGATTTGATTGCTAAAAAATTAAGACAGAATGGTAGATCTAATGCTGCTTCTTGACACATACCACCTTTTATTGCAGTTGAACGCAAAACATTCTATGAATTTTTAATATATTTAATACTGTAAATATGAGCATTATAGCTCAATAAGTTCCAGGTCATGTGACTTGTTGGCTCAGAATCAACACAGAATGGTAGATCTAAGCCTTTTCTATGAGACACATCATTTTTTTAATTGCATTTGGACACACTTTATATTTTTTATGAATTTTTAATTTATCTTTTAATGTAAATATGAGCATTAGAGCCCAAATACCTCCCAGGTCACGTGACCTGTTGGCTCAGAATCATGTAGGACAGTAGACTTCAGCCTGCTTGATGAGAAACACCACTTATTTTTGCATTTGGACATGTTTCATATTTGTATGAATTTGTAATGTCTTTTATAAAGTAAATATGGGCATTATAGCTCAATAATTCCCAGGTCATGTGATCTGTTGGTTCAAAATCAGTGTTGGACAGTAGACAGCCTGCGCTATGACACACACCTCTTTCTATTGCATTTGGACACATTTAATATTTTTAATAAATTTTAATTTATTCCATTCTGTAAATATGAAAATAACATTTTAATGGTGTTCTCATATTTTTTAGAAAATCTTATTGTATTTCACAACCACTTTTTATTTTGTAAACCTGAATTTAACACACACTTATATAAGTAAGTTAGTGCTGACTTTTCCACTTATTTTTGTGTGCTTGCCATAAAGTCTGTAATAAGAGCGCACTTGAAATGTTGGAGCTGCTGTCTTGACCGCGTGAAATCGAGAGACGGCTGACGTGAATGCAGTTGTAAATGTTGACATATCAAAAAAACCTTCATGGTCACAGAACTATAATAAAGTTGTATTTCCTCTATCACATTCAGAACTTATCTGCTGTTTATCAATGTCAGTAAGAAAGGTAATTACATATATTTTCAACAGGACAGCAAATTAAAGACAGCACACCAATGTTTAACAGTTAAAACATTTATTGAGATCAACATTTGATTCAAACAGCATTCAACAACGCCACGTGTCCCGATCTGATGTCAAAAGTCAGTGATCGTCAAACTCTTAAAAGGCTGCAAAGTTTACAAAGTATCATTCCACCATCGCATTATGAAGATCTTAACAGGGATTAATGTTCTACTATGGGTTACAAGGACGAGTCATTTTGTGGTCAGCAAAACCACACACTTTACAGTAGAATATATCCCTCAAATTCAGCATGCTTACAGAAATGCACTCTTGTGCTTACACTTAATGCAGACACATATGCCATCAGTTTGATCACAAGATGAAGCGAAAATTTCCTCCACATTGTAAAAAAACCTACTTCTCTGTACCTATTTTCAAGTCCTCCCGACTCTTGTTGTGCGTTGAACATGAACAAATTGTTTGTTGATACCCCGAAGTAATGATAAAATCACGGGTTTCGGGGCCATCACAAGTTGACACAGTCGGAAATTTGTCATTTTGATCAGGCATCTAAGATATTTACCTATATATTACCTTACGTTTCTTTACGCTGTCAAATAAGTCTGTAATCCTTCAAAACCTTTTTGTCGTCACGCTCAATGTTGTGAAGTCACTTCCACCACTAAGTAAATGGGTGTAAAGAGCTCATTTTTGTGTACACAATTGATTCGGGAGGTGTTCAGATAGTAAACAAAAGGGTCCTTCAGACACGCCCCCCTCACTTCTGCCTGGACGGTCACCAGTTCATTTCATACGGTACACCGGCGGAGCCTGTTGTCTTTTAGTAAAAGCAGCAAAGTTCTACTTCAGATTATTCCATCTCTCATGATAAGAGCAACAAGAATGTCATTATATGACAGTCCGAGGTGGAAGTGAAAGTTAACAGGCTCACTTCTTCTCTCCATTGTGTGTGTTTGTGAACGTCCGGCTTCTCTACGGGAAGCCGTAGCGGACAAGAATAAGGACAAGTCACAAATGTGATGAATAACTTTATTTCGAGCGCACGTTTTAGCTAAAACGTGCGCTCGAATAACTAAATTGTGCACACGTTTTAGTATCTCGTGCGCACGTTTTAGTATATCGTGCGCACGAGTTATATATTTTGTTTTATTTTGTCCTCTTTGGCGCCTAAGGGGCTCCGTAGTTTCTCCTTTGACAGTCTGAGCTCCTCTTCATCACCATTAGGGCAGGGGTGCTGTTCTCTGTGAGCTTTACAAACTTTTCCCCATTTCTTATACTCCCTTCACACAGAGACAAAAACATTTCCAAAGGTTTTCTGTAAATAGACCATGACACTGGTCTTTCCTATAGAGAATTATCCCGATTATCTACTCCGGTTGGGCATGAAAAGCAGCCAAGCTTTGACTCAGTTAAAATAAAAGTCCTGTGTCACCTGTACTTAAACCAGAATGAAGAATGAACTAAGGAGCAGTTGTAGGGTTAGATGATGATTTTTAAAAGTCAGCTCAAGGAATGACTGTTAGATGAATCAATAAAATGTCATGACATGTTCAAGTGTGACGTAAAAAAACCCCAAAAACAATCCACTGTACAACTCACCGTAGTAAGTAAAGCAAAGACATTGTTTGAGATAAAATAAGCGACTTGTGAACTAATCCCGCTGTTCTTGTAAAGTTAAACAAGAAAGAATTAAATACAAAGATATAAAGCTAGAGGTGATCAGAGAGCACAAACCTCTTCCAGGGCATTTCTGTCGCTCTTAAACTGAGTTAATATGTAAAATGTTGAAAACACCCTATCTCATAATGTTAATTAATTGCTAAATCTGCATCACTATCAAAGTCTAATTACTTCTTCCCTGTGCCATGACTAACATTTATGGTCGTCACTTTTCCTAAAAATAAAACTTGAAAGAGCACAGTGAGGACACCTGTGATACTAATTACAGGACACGCCTTGGTTTAACGTGTAACATGTGTCCCTAAGGCCAAATCATTTTGAGTCTTTTCAAGGGGTACCATCATTTTTTTTTTATTGGTTCTGTTGAACAACAACTCAAAAGCAGTGTCAGATTTTCATTAGCTGATTTTCAGTAATTTTTTACTTATTATAATTTTTGTCAGTTTCAAGTTATTTCAGTGACCATGTGAGTTTTTCTTCTTTAATGGAAGGGTACCAACAAGTTTGTCCACATGTGTAAGGTGACAGCCCTACTAACATTACTGAACATTTCATCCAAACTGTTTACAGACTTTTAGAGTTTATGCTGCTCACGAACAGTCTTACAGATAAACAAGCAAAAGGATAACACCAACAAAAATAAAACCAACAGCAATTAAGAAATAAAATTCTCTGACTGCTAGGGTTGAGTATTGGCAAGAGCCTCACGATACGATACGTATCACGATACTTTGGTCACGATACGATAATATCACTATGTCACAATATAGTGATATATTAGGATATACAGTAAACTAGGTAAAACCTAGAGACAATGAATATGTAACCTTTCCATTTTATTGTAATTGAAATATGTCAAATGCAGTGTTACATTAATACACTTAACCTGAAACACAGAGTGGATCAAGTCACTTAAATTAATGTTGCAAAGAAGTTATTCTTGTTTTCCCCTTAAAGTATTGAAAGCATCCAAACCTGCAGTGCAGCTCAAACTGTAACTGAACACATGAGGAACAAAGTGCTTTAAGTTACTGACAGAACAACAGGAAGTAAAAGTAAAAAAATCACATATTTCTCTTGTCACTGTCTGAACTGACACCTGTGCACACATATTTATAAGTTGTATTTCATTTCAAACTCTGATAAAATATAAGGTTTTACTTTTACAAAAATATCGATACTAAGATTTGAAATATAGATATTGTATCGGGAGTCAGAATATCGCGATATATTGCGATACCGATATTTTTTCACACCTCTACTGACTGCCTGAGCTGACTGTATTATTACATTATAAATCAGAATGTATAGTATTAACCATGTTTGATTTTGGGTGATAAAACCCTCATTTCAGAACCCAGAGGTGGGCATGAAGGAGGTTTGGTATGGACCTCGTGTTCTGGTTGAAGGAGCGGACGCTGAGACGTTTTTGGAGGGAGAGATGGTCACCTTCATCAACTGGGGAAACCTCATCATCACCAAGATCAACAAGTAAGCAAAACAAAATCCCCTCCCTAACAGACTGATGTCACCAAGCACTTTATGAATGGGGGTCCTGTTTAAATTGAGCTCCAATGGTCTTTATAAACACACACACACACAAAAACATACATGCGTGCTTCGCACGCATTCCAAAAAACAAGTACACACTATGTGTTTATTGGTGGAGATTCTGTGTGAAGATTAGGTCACTTTTACTTCATCAATGCACACATACACACACAGTAGAGATGTCAGGAGACTTTATTCTTGTGTTTTGGTCCTCTGTGGCTTGATTAGCTGATTACAAGCACCTGGCCTGGAGATAATTAAGGACTCTGTTGTCATGGTAACAGGAACAGCTGCGGCGAGAGGCAGACACTTTCACTCACTGTTCTCAAGGCATTTTGATGCGTTCTGACAGTTTTGAACAGCTGCTCGTTTCTTCGCCACCATAACAGCTATGTTAGTTCTAAAATTATCGTGAGCGCCAGACAAGTCTTGGAATCGTGAAGATGTCATTTATGAAGATAGTGTGAGAAATGACAGAGTTATTGCAATTTACAAACAGCCTGTCCAGCATGAGGACTTCATGTCAGGCTGGAATGGCAGTCTATGGGAGAGATTGATGGACTTTGGAGGAAACTGCTGGCTCTCATTTATTTTCAAAATGAGTTAGGCCCCACAATTTATTTTATATGAAGACCAAGAGTATCTATTTTTCTGAAAAAATTATTCCGATTCGATGGACCGTTTTGCCACGCAAGTTGTTCAGGGATTTTTTCGAGTGGAGACTGACTGCTCTCACCCTCTAGATTTTATCAGCAGATGATGTCACCTACTGAATTTCTGTGGATTTTTGATCAACGCAGCAGTTTTTGGAGGCTTGCTGACTGAAGTTTGAATGAACTCTGTAGGTGCAAGGACAGCGAAGCAGTCGCACTTAGAAAAACAGTGTTTTTTTGGTGTGTTAGGAGAGTTTCCCCATTCATTTTCAATGGGACTTTTTCCGCAGTTTCGCGAATAACTCGGCCATATTTTCCAGCAATTCTTATAAAAGTCATAGCACACCGATCTGAACTGAGCTGCACCTTTTGATGTATAATTTGTGGGGGTTTTCTCAAAGCACTAGGACTAGATGTGATCAAAAAGTCACGCGGAAGATGAAGAAAAAGACAAACGAACAGAAGAACACGTGGCTCCTAGCTTCACCACAAGCCACTCTCTATAGCTTTGCTATAGGGAGAGTGGCTCGTTGCAAAGCCCGAGCCCCAAATAAACGCATGGGAGAACACTTGTGGCTCGTGGCTTCGCTGTGATGTGACATCAAAGTCACACTTTAAATTTTCTGTTCTTCATGCTGCTTCCTTTTCTGTCTGCCCAGAGGGTCTGATGGGAAGGTTGTGTCTATGGAGGCTCGTTTGAACCTGGACAACAAGGACTACAAGAAGACCACAAAGATCACATGGCTGGCCGAGATCAACAATGCCCCCCTGCTGCCCACCATCTGCATCAACTACCAGCCTCTCATCTCCAAACCTGTCATCACCAAAGAAGATGACTTCAAGGACTACATTAATAAGAACAGCAAAGTCAGTTCTGCTCTGAGTGTGATCTCATTGTTATCTTGTGTGATTTACTGAAGATATGTTTTGTAAACTGTGTAACGGTCCTTTTAGCTCGAAGAGAAGATGCTCGGAGATCCCTGTCTAAAGAGCCTGAAGAAAGGAGACATCATCCAGCTCCAGAGACGAGGCTTCTACATCTGTGACCAGCCCTATGAGTCAATCAGGTGAGACTCTGTCGGTGCGCTCCATTTACCTTGGAGATTTGAGGGGGGAAGTGGGAATCACATCATATCCCAGTTAGACATGCTCTGGTTACAAACTGGTTAAGTCTGGTAGATAAGGCTCCTCCCCAGTGGGGCCATTGAAAGGGGCAGATTCTGGTGACGTATCCAATTTGCATCTCATAGAATTCACGTTCCTAGATCATCTGCATCTGCTGTTTGTATATTTTAAATAATCCAGTACTCCATTAAGTACTCTTCTGTCCAAACACTTCCCCGGTAGATGTAACAGATGTGCCCTATAGACAATAACCAAGCAGCAACCTCAGGAGCTGAAGATGGAGACCCATAAAAAAGTGTCAAAAGCTGTAGTACCTCTAGTGTCCACTAGAGGCTTGCTGCAGAAACATATGAAGTATTTTTTATGGTCTTGAAACGAATCTATGACCAGCCTGAATTCAGTTTTAAATTTGGGCTGTTAAAATTAACGTGTTAACATGGATTAATTCATAATAATGATTTATCTGATTAAAAAAATTAACACAATTAATTCTTCTACTGTGTTGAATGACTCAAAATCCCTTAAATGTCTCAACAAGGTAGACTTGCTGTCACGCATGCTGCCACACGAGCAAATGGGAAGTTAAACGGCAGAACAAACCAACTTCAATAGGAAGATGTCAAACAGCACGGTGGCCCTGGCCCTTGGTGGGAAGTCTGAATACAAATAAATGCAATATGAATCTATGGCCTGACATAAAGTTAAATGTACACTCTGCAGGAAGGAGTTTCTTTTTGCTGAAGCACTTCCAGCTTAAAGTACCACATTAACACAAAGCTTGCATAAGTTGGGGATCCTGCTAGCACTTTGGAAAATGAATTGTCCAGCTTGTACATATATATATATGTATATATATATAGATATATATATCTATATCTATATCTATATATATATATATATATATATATGTGTATATATGTATATATGTGTGTGTGTATGTATGTATATGTGTGTGTGTATGTATGTATATGTGTGTGTGTGTTTGTATGTATATGTGTGTGTATGTATGTATATGTGTGTGTGTATGTATGTATATATGTGTGTGTTTGTATGTATATGTGTGTGTATGTATATATATATGTATATATGTGTATGTATGTATATATATGTATATATGTGTATGTACGTATATATGTGTATATATGTGTATGTATGTATATATATGTATATATGTGTATGTACGTATATATATGTATATATGTGTATGTACGTATATATATGTGTATATATGTGTATGTATGTATATATGTGTATATATGTGTATGTATGTATATATGTGTATATATGTGTATGTATGTATATATGTGTATATATGTGTATGTATGTATATATGTGTATATATGTGTATGTATGTATATATGTGTATATATGTGTATGTATACATGTGTATATATGTGTATGTATGTATATATGTGTGTATGTGTATATATGTATATATATGTGTGTATGTATGTATATATATGTGTGTATGTATATATGTGTATATGTGTGTATGTATGTATATATATATGTATATATGTGTGTATGTATATATATGTATATATGTGTGTATGTATATATGTGTGTATGTATATACAGTCATGGAAAAAATTATTAGACCACCCTTGTTTTCTTCAATTTCTTGTTCATTCTAATATCTGGTACCACTAAACGTATAATACAATGAACACAACAAAAAATGCAGCTGGTCACATAATACTTTATGTCCTATTTGACATTCTTAAGCTTAATTGATTCCCAGGGTATGTAAGAGGCCATTTCATGTCACAAGCAGCACTGCACATGCAAAGGCCTAGAGTGGTTTCCTGCTTACATTCAAGCCGTTGCACAACTCAGAAGTTGTCAGCTCTCACATAATGCCTAAAACAAAAGAATTATGTGAAGCCACAAAGGCAGCCATCTTGGCACTGCTGGAAATTGGCATGAGTGAGAGACAGGTAGTGAAAAAACTGAAGATCTCCAAGACAGCCATTCATTACAACAAAAAAAAACAAGCTGAACATGGCACTACCAAATTGCTACCTGGCCGTGGCAGGAAACGTCTTTCTACCCCACGAGATGACCGTGCACTCATCCGTTCCTGTGTCAGGAATCGTCGTCAGACCTCCAGGGACCTTAAAAATGAGTGGGCGCTGTCGAGAAATGTGACTTGTTCAGCAAGGACAGTTCGAAACAGACTTGTTGAAGCTGGTTTGAAGTCACACAGAGCATGCAAGAAGCCCTTCATCAAAGAAAGACAGAGGAAGGCCCGGTTACTCTTGCTCGAGACCACAAGGATTGGACTGTTGATGATTGGGCTAAGGTTCTCTTCAGTGATGAATCCAATTTTGAATTGATGCCCACTCCAGCCAACTTACTGGTTAGGAGGAAGCCTGGAGAAGCTTACAACCCAGACTGTCTTGCCCCTACAGTAAAACATGGGGGTGGATCAGTCATGATCTGGGGTTGTTTCAGTCTGAGTGGAACAGGGCAAATGCAATTGTGTGAAGGCCGAATGAACCAGGTCATGTACAGGACTACCCTTGAAAACAGTCTTCTTCCATCAGCTGGAAAACTCTTTCCTGCCTCGATGACTGGATTTTCCAACAAGACAATGCCCCTTGCCACACGGCAAGGTCAGTTAAAGCCTGGATGGAGAACCACAACATTCGCACCATGCCTTGGCCTGCTCAATCACCAGATCTTAATCCAATTGAAAACCTGTGGAAAATCATCCAACTCAAAATGGAGAACCACAAGCCCAAAAACAAAGAAAATTTGTTTGAATTTGTCCAGCAGGAATGGGCTGCTGTGACAGCAGAACAATGTCAGAAGCTGGTGGAGAGCATGCCAAGACGCATGGCTGCAGTCATCAAAAACAATGGTTATGCAATCAAGTATTAACTCTTGTGTGTATCATGTGTTTAAAGCAAACAGAAAAGAAAACATGGAATGCTTAAAAGTAGTGTTTTTGGCGGTACAATGCCATAGCTATTGATGTAAGAATTTAAGTAATTTTAGTTATTATCAAGAAAACCATGGAAAATGAATAGTTCTTAGTTCTTAAATTAAACTCTCATGAGCTATTTTTGTTGTTATCATTATAATTGTCCAAACAAATGTACCTTTAGTTGAGCCAGGCATTAAAATTAACAAAAAATTGAAGAAAACAAGGGTGGTCTAATAATTTTTTCCATGACTGTATGTATGTATGTATGTATATATGTATGTATGTATATATGTGTATATATGTATGTATGTATGTATATATGTATGTATGTATGTATGTATATATGTATGTATGTATGTATATATGTATGTATGTATATATATTTATGTATGTATGTTTATATATATATATGTGTATGTATGTATGTATGTATGTTTATATATATATGTGTATGTATGTATGTATGTTTATATATATATGTGTATGTATGTATGTATGTTTATATATATATGTGTATGTATGTATGTATGTTTATATATATATGTGTATGTATGTATGTTTATATATATATGTGTATGTATGTATGTATGTATGTATATATATATATGGGCCATTCTACCAAATTTGTCCAAACTGTGGTCCCACACTAAAAAAACTATGTAACAAAACAATTAAGAATTCAGACTTTACATATTTACTAAGATTCTGTTATGATCTATTCAACACACAAGACAGCAAATAGATAGTAATAAGCTAAATATATACAAAATCATCATTTATAATTTACTTTCTATTGGGAAGTGGTTGTCCCAACCCCTAAGCCCTAAATTTCGACCTATGAAAATAATACTTCGAACAATTTTGTATTTTTTTTCAATGATGTTTTTTAAAATATCTTGTTGATTTCTTTTAAACAGCATTGAAAAGATTTGGATGTATTGCAGGTTTATTTTTTTAATTTAAAAAGATCATTCAAAAAATGTTGTCCCACGCTTTCATGTCACGCCTGAAACACAGATAGTTTTATCACATAGGTTGAGCCTGTTTTTAGCCACACCCCTGCATTTTTGATCAGGCAGAGACTCAGCATCCCTCTACCTCATGGCATCATGGTGAGTAGTTACCTCTCATCAGTTTGGAGTAAATGTGTTCCAAAATCTGAAAATCTGTCGGGAACATTTTTAATTGTCACTACCAAACACATATTCTCTGTAATTAGGTAAACTTCTGGAGGTGTAATGCAACACATTATGTTTTTATGGGTGTACACCTGTTCAAACATCCATTTGCTGGCCCTGTGCTTAGTAGCATTTTTTAGTTATTAGCTAAAATTAGTTAAAATTGTCACAACCGAAACAGATGGTAGAGTTTCGGTTGTGACAACATGTAATGGTCCACTCACTTAAGTCAATGTTTGATCATTATTACCTCTTAAAACATGTAGATAATGCTGATTCATGTTTTATATTATAAAGCATCAGGAGAAAGCAACAGGGAGAAATGAAAAAAAAACACCAATATGGCAAAACAAAATATTTGAAAAACTAGACTTTTAGCCCAAGGGTGTCGACCACGTTATTCTTAAGAAGTTGTTTTGTTTTAAGTTCATAAGTTCTTGCATAACACTTTCTGGTGTGTGTATTTAAAAAAAAAAAGATGTTTTAAAGGGACTGTGAGGAGTTTCTAAATAATTACAAAAAGTCTCCCTTTTAGATATATGCCTGATGGAAATACACACTTTAAGATGAGTTTAATAGCATCAAAATAGGTTATCTATAAATGCTATTACTTAGCCTTCCGCTCGGGTCGGACCGGGCTGGACTGGCCTGGATACTCAACTTCAGGAACAAGACAATTAAAACTAGAGCAAATGTATATTATTCTGACACGTCTTAGAGCACCGGGCTGTAAGTAGTGATATATGGCCAGCTACAAAACTACGATTCTAAGTTTTCTAAAAATTGCTTGTTGTCACACATCAAAAACTACCGCTACGTAACTAGAAAGAGATCCATTACCTCGTCGCTTTGCATCCTGAAAGTTGTTGAAAAAAGAAGTTGTAAAGCAATGCAGAGTTCTGAGGAAGGTCCGAGTTTCATTCATTTAGCATCACAACAAACACACGCTTTGGCTTGTGGTGCGTTCCAGTTGTAGTCAGAAGTTGGATTTTCTGAGTTTCGAGTAGGAGACTACAACTGAAACATCCCACGAAGTGGAAATTTCCTGCTGGGAACTCTGTGAAACCTCGCCACCCCCGAGTTGACAATGGAAGATGGATGCCCCCAGTGTGAACAGTTATTTAGCTCCTGTAATAATCAATTTATTTGCACTTCTGACTGGGGTGTGTTGCTCTAGATCAGCTGTATACAGGGGCTGCGGTGGAAAAGTCATTTTTGCTTAGGAAGGTTCCTAACGGAGTGAAATAAACTGGAAGTAGTTCGTGATTAGAGCTGTTCGAATACTTTAAATGCATAGGAAAGGTGGCTCAATGCTTCCTTTATCATCTCCTTTAGCATAGGATACACTGAACCATCCTTTACGAACGGAGAGGAGATTATTCTGTCCCACAATTCACCGCGGCAACAGCTTTTATAAACAGCGCGTATTCCGACTGCATCCGAATTCAACCAAATAATGACGAACAAATCACACAGACCATGTGAGTTACCTCTGCTGTTCATCCTTTCTAAAGTTTACCAAAACCTGCCTTAACTTTCCAGCAGTCTGATTCTCTGAAGAGAGCAGGATATGAGACATTTGATGTTGATTATGTTTTAAACATGGTTCAATATTAATCATTTGTACACCATTAGATTGTGGTCAATAATTTCTGCCTTTCTTTCCTTCAGTTCATTTATTTTCATGCACTGATTGGTGTTCATGTTGATAATGAGAGGACAGATTTATTTACATCCTCACTTCAACATCGGTTATGCAGATGCAATTTTTACCAGGTTATTATGTTCAGTGTTGTCTGAAAGGAACAACATTGTCATGATTAATGAGCACTTCTATGATACGTCTTTTGTAGTCCACCTTCAGAAAATTGTAGTTTCACCGCAGCAGTACCATCCGCCGTCACATGATGACGTAGCGTAGTGAAGGTGTAGTCGGATTCTCTCTGCACGGCAGTTTTCCTTTCCTAAGTCCCTCTGAATTCTCCTTTCTCCTTTCCTTAACCTCATGACGTTTTCCATCAGGGTTAAGGGAAAGTAGATAGGAAAGGACTCAGGAGGTGACTATTCGACCGCAGCCATAGTATTGTTAGACTTATATTTACAAAAATGTTGCCATAGTGATAATCACATTCTTCATACAACAATGCAGGGCGTGCTAACAACACTTAACAATAGCCTGGTAGATCGGCATGTTTTTTTCAGACTTCAACTGGAACACCGATAAGTCGGAGATGATGTCGCTCCCAGTTTTGAGGTTACTGTAACGCAGCATTATGTTTGACCCTTTAACTCCCAGCTCAACTGTTTGGCAGAAGTCAGTTCATTCAGGAATGTTTAATGTGTAAAATAAAAATCATTGTTCATTTGTGACAGAAAAGCTGCTTAAACTACTTTTTACTGTGACAGTAGATGCGTTGTGATGTTTGAGTAGGCTAATGCTGGCCTTCAAAGTAAATGTCATTTGATTGATTATAAACATTTGTGTTCATAATATTCCCAATGTAAGACATGTTTGAAGTTAATATTAAGCAATAAGGTGGAGGGAATATGATACAACCTTGCAAACAAAAAAATAGTGGTCACTACCAAAATAGTGCAGTCACAACCGAAACACTGGGTGTTTTGTGAAAACTAAAAGATATT